>LQNS02278125.1:17060100-17076459 GCA_001587735.2 Parhyale hawaiensis | reverse complement strand
GACCAAGACATTTAGCATTGGAGCGCGTACAGCCCTTCATGAGGAGGTCATGGCTGGGTACCGAAATGAGGGTTAATCTGACCAAGACATTTAGCATTGGAGCACGTACAGCACTTCATGAGGAGGTCCCGGGTGATGACCATGTTTGGGCTAGGTACCGAAGTGACGTTAATTTGATAACGATATTTACAATCGAATCATGTAGTTGATGGGTAAATCAATGATAACCAGAGCACTCTGAGAGCGCATACCTCCGCCAAGCGAGGCAACGGCAGCAAAAAAATTCAAATTTTGGCTCTGAAACAATAATTTTCTTTGTATAAACTCCATAATCTAATCAGTTGTGCCTTTTGATAGTAATAACAGCTTGTGCAATTTTCTTGAAGATATGTTCATAACTTTTTGAGTTATACTGCTAACAAACGAAATGACAAACATGAGTGAAACATACAAACGAACAAACCGATCTGCACCAATATTTAATCATTTACGTCTTTTAACATTACTAACAACCCCTACAAATTTCGTATAGATTCATTCATTATTTTTTGAGCTATTGTGCTATATAGGTACAGGAAAAGAATGCAACCGAGATAACCAAGAGCGATGCGGAAACGTGGGGGGGGGGTTGGCTCTTCTGTAAGTAGTGCATATCTACTCACAATTTACGACGCTGTTGAGGTGAGCTTCGTTAAAACTATCTTTTCCTATTATAACAATTATGCGATCATCAACCAAAGGCCCAGTGCGGAGAACAGTTAATCAGAGTCCATTGTAGCGTAGAGAAAGTGATGCTGCATTGACTATTGACGACGCTCGCTGTGGGGCTCTACTTGCGTGTCCACTCCCTTGGAGCTAGCAGTGTCTGTTCGGGCCTCAATATGGCTGCCAGACTGTTGTTGCGGGAGGTTGAGCTATGCAGCAGGTTTTGGGTGTCCGCGTAGCCTAACATTTATTTCAATCGCCATCGAAAATACGTACTGACTATGGATATACTGTATTTCTCCAGTTCAGCCGTACAATTCCGATGCAGTCAAGATGAAGTGCACTCAGAATCGTACATTTGTACTCACAGACCAGAAGACAGACTGAAAACAGGGACAGAAAGAGAGATACAAATTAAACTAGAAACTAGATACCCGTGTACCAGAAAATAATCTCTAGAATATATTACAGAATCAGCCGGCTGTAGACGGAACAACAGGCCCATTCCCAGAGCGACGCCGGGACTTACGCTCCTGCCCTCTATATGAGCTATTGCCATTACGTCAGTATTGTGTAGATGACGGAGGAAAGAAGAAAAAAATGATATACCTAGTCTCTGCAATAACGCCCTAACAGTCCGACGGTCTATCTTTTCATAACTCGTAGCTAAAATACAGGGCCGAGCAGCAGTAGGTATATACGGTAGAAAGACGATTAGTAGTTGAATTTTCACAGATAGCGGCTAATAAATGTTCAATTTTTCAAGTTAGCCAGAAACTAGGCTTCAGGCGTAGCTATAATGCGGAAGTAATTGCAAGAATGCAACTCCCTAGAAAAAATTCCACTGCATTGAAAACAGGGGTAAATTATACCTACACATAAAAATACAATTTCACACAAATATAAATGCAATGAGAACGTTACTTGACGTCAGGGCTGGTTCCATTAGATATATACCTACTAATATATAAAATAGCCGTCCGCATTTATTTTTATTAACTCATTAAATATACATATTATATAGGTCTAGAGGAATTTGTTAATATCTATCAAATGTAAATGCGTACAGAATACATTAAGAAATAGGCACACAATGAAATGCATTGAGTTTCACACAGCTACTGTTGATAGTACTAGGAACCTGCAATGTAACAGAGAGTCATGTGTATTTATCTGTTTATTTGTTTAATTACCTGTTAATTTTCTTTTACGTTTAAAGAAAACGAGGCCAGTTTGGAAATTGGCCACCTTGTCAAGCTTCGTGTTAAAACCGATAATTGACAATTAAACCAGGTTGAAACATTATGGAATCTTAACATGTAGCTGAATGCACTTCTTGCTCCACCAACGCTGAAATCCAAGCTAGGAAGTTAGCTATAGTTTCTCTCAGCACTCTCACCCATCTTCATTTCTACTCTTCTAACATCCAAACATCAGCTGCTCCAAAGTGACGCTTGAATCACTAGAAAAAAGTGAACTATAATACAGTATATAGTAGACTGGAGAAGAATTTGAGGCCTACATTCCAGCCATTATTTCGCCCAACTAGATTTCCTCCTCTCGCGAAAGTTTTCCGCTTTAGTGAAAAAGTTTATTAATAGGTATCTCATGACGTATCTGTGCTACCGGGCCGAAATTCACACGAGTGATGTTTGACTGACAGCTAAAACTGAATATAGTCTATAATTTATTTTTGCGTGACACTGAATGAAAGGAATATTACATAGGGTTTTTTTTTCGGAGGATGAGGAGACGAAAGGATAAATCGCGCTCCTCACCAAGATTGGGCAGTTGTAGGAAAAGGAAATTATTAACGAAAGTGATCAACAAATAGACGTATCATCACGAAGTCTTTCTTTGCCGTCGTATTTCTCCATTGCTACACTTTTGTTAATATACAACTGCTAACTTAAAGGAACAAGGTGAGCAGCGAAACCCTTTTCTTCTTTCTCTGACAGAGAGAGAAATCAATTGCTTTTTGCTTTCAGTAACTTCTCACTCAAAATAATAATTCTGACTGGGAATCATAGATGTCATCTAGCTCGAAATTTTTCCGCTCAACGAAAAGCTGTTTCGTCGACGAATTAAATCAAGTTGGAAGAATAATTGATGCTACGAAATCATCTGAGAGAAGAAACTAAGAATCAGGATAAATGAGAGCGCTTTCATTTCAACGCTGGCAATGCAAGAATTGCGTTCAAATTTTAGGTTAATTGGTGAATACTTTTTCTACCGACTGCAACCTGGCCTAATTTTCACTTATTTTCATATCTTTGGGCGTGGCAGAAAACGGACAAATAACATACAAATACACATTAGCATTTATCATACTGTAGATTTTTTACTAAATTGATACGGAACACTTCATCATTCTCTCCAAAGTCCAACATCATTTTCGATTAGCAGTATTTTATTAAGAAGAATTCGCGAATAATTACAAGAGAAAACAAGGGTTACTAGGACGCTGCCAAGCGTCTCCACGTCCATAGGAGATAAAATATCTTCGATTATTTAAGAAAAAGCAGGCCGGCCTGGAGACTTAATGAAGTTGTCGAAGTTTTGGCAACGGTTCCAATTTACGAGCTACTTCGAATCTTGCGTTACCACTGGAATGTAAGAGAAACTTGTGCGATTTTTGAAATGTAGTTGTCTCGGAGTGGTGCGTTAGATGGGAGCTGCAAGGCAGAATATAGAGCAGATGACTCGGAACGTCTTCAGTAAAGTTGACTCTTACGTTTCAGATTTGAAAACGTAATTACTGGAAAGACGTTATAGTCCTGCTAGCTCATATTAAATAACTGGAACATAACTGACGTGTACTGTGACGTGTCAGCAGTAAAAACGTACGTAATTACTGGAAACACAATACTTGTGCTAGTTTATTGGCTGAAATGGATTGCGACGCTTCAGGAGCGAAAAAGAGTAACTATATACAGAAATTCTTGAGCCAAGTGCAATAAATACTTGACGTCGCTAGAAGTGATTGTAACGACACCTTATTTGTGCAAAGGGAATAAAGAGTAGCTAAGAATATAGTTGTTGAAAGCTATACTAATGGAAATTCCTTAGGGATGGAAAAACAAAGAATTTTCAACATTTCAATGGGAATTATCATATATCTAAGAAAACTGGCATCATTTTAGCTATACAGGCAGTATAATGTTTTGGCTCTATGAAAAAAATAGTAGATTACTGCGATTAAAAATTTCCTTTTAGATAATAGTTTTACACCAGTAGCCTACTTAGTATAGCAGTTCAGTCGTTCAGTTCAGCGGTAATAAATGGTGTAGGTTTAGTTCACTGAATGGGACACTTAATGGTAACCGTTAAAAAGCGCAGTAGGAATTAAAAATAACGCGGCGTTAGCTATGACAGCGTGAAGGTGACTGATGCCAATACTTTAACAATGGGAAGTATTTGCTTTACAATCAATTGTCACACTAATTACCTTAAAAATTTAAAATCGAATGAGACAAGCAGGATAATTGCATGAAAAGAAGTAAAATAAGACGCAAGACAGAAGCGCGCCCAAAGTTGGGCCCTGTCCCTAGCATTAGCATATCATAGCTGTGCGAACGCTCCCATATTAGCAAACTTAGCTGCGATAGTGGAATTTCTGCCAGGAGTCTCAAATCCTGGCTCTCGATTAGTGAAAAGTCGAACTTAATTTTGCCATAGCAGCGACACTCGGAAATGAATCTGTGAAATATAGATACGGGCCGAGGTAAAGCTCGGTGGATATTTCTACACAGGCAGCTATTATTATCATCATACTCTAGCTACTGCTATTTAAACACATGCCAACAAGATAGGTACTGTGCTATCAGGAATGAAGTACCTATACCGCTAATATCTGTAACGTCATACAATATCCAGACTGGTAGAGCTAAGGGGCATCGAAGGTAAACGAAAATACCTTTGAGGTTAGAGAACGCCAGCATTCATAAATTCACAGTAATACTAGAAATTAAACTGGGCAATCGAAGAGGAGTGTGAGTCACCCACCCTATACAAATTAATTAAAGGAACGTCTCATTGAGCTCAATAACCTTGCCCAGGCAGAGACCGGTGTGATACATGTTAGGTACTAAAGTTACAGCTCGCCAACAGTAGTACACAAGGTGTCACAGTATGAAATAACTTTGGAAAGCATAACGATATGGATGCAGAGTCGTGCTCCCGATACAACATTAAAGAGGCTTTTCCCTAGAGCGTAATAATCTTGATCAGCCGCTGGCTCTAATAATGGAGCCTTTTGAGCGGTCTGAATGAGGAGCTGCTGGGAACACGGCCAGGTCCCTTCAAGGCACGCAAAGCATAGTAATAGTGAGAGTAATTATGAACAGAGTTCCTACAAATAGAGTTTGCAGCTCTTATAGCGCGTTAAATGCATATTAAACTGTATAGCGGTTAATATAGCAAGCGACGTATATTACCAAGACTAGATGCTGGAGCTCTGAATGCACTCTTATACTGCATTAGAAAATGAATTTGGGTTCAGGGTAAACACCTTAATTGAGCTAATGACAGACAATTTATAGTCTATGCTTTGTAAAACATCTAAAGATCCCATGAAATATCTCTCTCATCGTATATCACATAGCACAAATTGCACCTCCTTTTATAGTCTTAATATAGGCTATTCGATGGATTTGAAAGGTTTACTACAACCATACACACACTTGTGCGCAAACTGCAAAGCCGTTTTTTATAACAATATATTAGAAATTTGACAAGTTTTTGAGCGATTACAGAAAATAATTCAAAATACCAGTACAATAGGCTAGACCATAGAGATAAGATTATATTAGATTAGATAGGCGGCAGTAGACGCACAAAGAGGCCCATTCCCAAGGAGACACCGGAACTTACGCCCCGGCCCTCTATGAGCTAATGCCATTATATTAGTAGGATGTAGAGGACTGGGGAAACGAAAGGAGAAAAAATGGAAGACGAAAGAAAAAAGAAGGGAGAGAAGAACCTCAGCCAAAGAGATGATCATGAATGCACGCAAGTACGGTATCGATAGCCGCTGATATGCGGAGCTTAAAAATGTAGATGGAGCGAAAGTGAGAAGAAGTCGGCTTAAGATAGCCTGGGAAGCTTTGGCCGTTAAGTGCTGGGGACTCGTGGAAGAGGAGTTCTTAGCTGTGAAGGATGTCGCTCCCAATGTATGTCAAAACGATTTTTAAACGAGTTGACCGACTCCGCACCAGCAGCGTCGGAAGGGAGTCTATTCCAAATGCTGACTATGAAATAGGGAAAGAACTGCTGACTTAAGGTTGTTCTTCGAGCTTTATGCTTGAGTTATTGACCGTTGTTTCGCAAGCGATCATTAAGGTCTCTTTCAAAGAGTCCCGTTGTAGGTACGTCGTTGAAGCCATTCAAGTACTTGAATTTCTCTATTAGTTGCCCCCTGATTCGTCTTTGCTCAAGAGAGATCAGACACAGTTCTTTTAGGCGACGTTTATACGACTTGTTTTTCAGCTGAGGTACCTATCAGTTTCGTTGCTCTGCGTTGGACTCTTTCCATGTTATATAACATTTTCAAATCAAACATGTTACATTTTGAAAAAAGTGAAACTTCAGCTAAAAGAGACACTCCTTATAAGCGCACTAATGCAACTGCTAATGCACTTACGCTAATATGAAAATCAGCTCAAGACCCCACCCTATAGTGCATGACTCTGTGACTCCTAACAGATAAAAACCGCATGCGCTCCACAACTGCAGGTCCCCGCACTTAAAAGGTACGTATGTTGTTATTATGGTAAGCGGGCAAATTTTCCAGGGACTAGTGACACCCATAGGGCCGCGTGACTGAGAACAAAAGTTTAGGAAGCTGCCAAAAAGTTACCCAATGTCCGTCCCACGGTCGCCGACGGTCCGCGTGAACGATGGCAAAATAAAAGTGTCTCTCGCTGGAACGATGGCAGTCGACGTGGCAACACAACTCCAGAAATGACTGGCTGGCATCCAGCACTCTGCGGCTGAAAGTGAAAAAAATAGCAGATATGACTTACAGTTGCGGTGAAAACCGCACATGCAGAAACTCCAGATATGATGACCGCCACTCGCTGATGTCGGCGGTAACTACAGTTTCAGAAATGACTGGCAGGCCGCGTGCTCCATGGCATGGAATTAAGCGACTCCTATTGTTTCTGCGTTATTCTGTTAGACGATTCTCTGTAAAAACAGCACAACCTGTCTTATTATTTATCAGATAGTTTCCACCACCGAGGAGGTTATGTTTTTGTCGGCGTTTGTCTTCTCTTTGTGTATCTGTTAGTAGCGTAACTCAAGACAGTTAAGGACAGATCTCCACGCAATTTCCAGAAACTGTTAGGATAGTCTCAAGAAACAGATGATTGAATATTGGCGATGACCTACCATGGTTCGTTTGACGGTTGATCTGTTACATTTCTGTTTTTTAGCATTGTATTATTTTGCGAAGGTCTGCTCTCTCCGAGTCCAACTATAGTTTCAGATATAATTTGCGGTTGCAGTGTTAACCACAAGATGGATGGCCTTTTTGTAGCTGCGATGCAAATTGCGTCAACACTCTGACTGAATAGTTGTAATCCAAACCTGAAAAAACTATCCTTTTAAGCGACACTGGAACTTGCGTGCATTAGATAATTGATTGAGTATTAATGCGTGTAACTTTGTTAGGCATTGCGAGATGAAACTCAACAAAATTATTTACGTACGAGTCTTAAATATTCCGGGACAGTATCTGAGATGTATAATGATTTGTAACAATTAATAGCGTAGACACCGCCATTAATGATAATAAATTCGTAACTGGGTTACACTGACAATTATTATGAATGACAACAAATCCATTATTGGGTTACACAGATTAATAAATAATACGACGGGTGAGAACGAACCCATGACTTGCTTAATAAGATTAATACAATGAATGAAAAAAAAATCCAAGACTGAATCAGATCGATATGGTGAAAAATTTTTAGTAGCTACACTGTGCATGAACAAACCCTCGAGGAGATCGTACCCAAGCCTCATCGTCACCTATGTAGCCTCATTATCACCTACATAGCCTCACTGTCACCTATGTAGCCTCATTATCACATACATAGCCTCACTGTCATCTATGTAGCCTCATTATCTCATACATAGCCTCACTGTCACCTACATAGCTTCACTGTCACCTACATAGCCTCACTGCCACCTATGTAGGTACCTATATACCCTTACTATCGCCTATAAAGCCTTACTGTCGCCACTACAGTCTCACAGAGTCGAGGCGTTACAGTGTGCTGTAAATACATCGGCCCCAACGTGTTGGTAATGCGAGGCAGTCACAGGAATCGCCCAAGCAATGCATTAGCTTTAATTTGCAAGTTTAAAAATATCAACGCAAAACTTTCAGTAAAGTAAATGCTGACGGTCATGGCCTTCAGGGAGCGTTGCGAGCGTTGTAGAAGTTTTGATTTTGTTGTCGACCTTCAATTTCAACAAAGTTTATGGAATAATAAAAATGAGAGAGTTACTGCAATGCCGTTCCTGTTCGGAGAGTTCACGGCTAGTTTCGTTTTTTCTAGAGATGCGTTCGAACAAAAATATTCTACTCAAACGGTGAGAAAAATCTAGAGTTTGCGTCAAGTGTGCAGAGACATCACTCATGAAATGAAAGGAAGAGTCAAGCCAAGGATAGCTTACTTCTAAAGTAGGTATTGCAGCTAAAAACGTACGGCAGGCTTTGCTAATGAAGCGAGTAACTACAGATACTGCTGTGAACAGCACACTCGCGGAAAGCTGCAGCTCGCAAACATAGCTCAACCAAACGCGACACTCATCTGCGAGGCACTGTGCGCCGAGCAGACTTTGCTCACGGACGTCAGGAGACACGCACGCCCTACTGTCGCCGATGCAGCCCCAGTTTTCGACAGCTTGTCGGCTAACCGTGAAAAAATACCTCACATCTAGTTCACGAGTAACCTTCACGGCTAAAACCATCAGCAACAGTTACTTAATGCGAAGCAAAACACCACACTAAATAAAAAACGGCGGTGGGGCTATGACGAAACCGCACTCACTTGAAGTCACTTCTTTGTCGAGATATTCTAAAACAAAAATCAAAGTAGGAGGTGCAATGCATCCTCCTCCAGAGCTGAAGTACGACTAAACTCGTAAACAAGACGGGCATTCAATAATTCTTATACTTTGCCATCATTTCTAACCAACGGGTCCATTCATTGCTGAAGTTAAAGCTAACTTGACCATCCCCTAGTGGGAAACTTACACTCACACACAGGTTCATGCTGTACATTTAAGCCAACTGGCATCCCGTGTGAACGGCTGCAACCGACCACAGATCGGCAACAGCTATGGTGCCATCGACGGAAGGCTCTTCTGCAACGGCCCGTGCCCCTCTTCTCTCCCCATTTCCGGGAAGGGCAAGTACCCCCACGGCAGATTTCAAATGCTGAGCTGAGCGCTGCAAGAGCTCGCTTGCCTGCATTGGCATTTGAACCTGCAGCGTCCAGTGCCGTGGACTCAGCACCCTAGGCTGCCGCTACTGCGGGTAGGCAGGCTTATCTGTACATTAAGGTTGAGGAGTCGGATGTATAAAGTCCCGACTCCAACTCTGCACACTGACGTATGTATTTTGAGACGAATATTTAGCAATCATATACAATATTCATGAACATGACAGCATACAACATTGTGCTGATATTTTCAGCAGGATGAACAGGGTAGCGTAAGAGATGCTGAATAGGTCACAGCGTGGACCGGAGTTCTACTTGCGTGTCCATACGCACCGAGTGAGTGACGTCCGTTTGATGCTCATTGCTTTTCAGACACTTGCAGCGTAGGTATTGCGGGCTGCAGGTTTACGGGAGGACTCTAGTCCCTGATGTTTAATCCTATGTTTAAATCGACAGCGGAATAGACATGAGGCAGAATCGGCTTCCAAATATTTTAATCAAAGATTACTGATTCCAGTAACGAAGCACGCGGAGAAGTTTACCGTTAATCATGGGCAACAATCAAATAAAAATTATTTCCTCGCTTAAGAGATAAATTCAACATTTGAATTTCAACTTTAGATGTCACTTTAATATTTATTTTACATGAAACTGATATGTTTAAGATATAATACTTCACTAATACATTATACAGAAAAAACTGTACGTTTTAGGTAAAAAAAATTTTCTCTTACAATTCCGATAGAAAAAATTTTATTTTATTTGAATTATAAGGCAAGTTGGGCAAGTTAATTAATTGCAGGTGCGTTAGTGCAAGAAAATACACAAACGTTCAGGAATCTTCCAATGCTAAGAAGTTGGGCGGTGCCGCGGACTCGCCTTGCCAAACAAGTCTAATTGCGAGGATCACGAAGCTCCTTATAACTTTATACGCTATGATGAAGAAATTAAAAAGCACTTCACCAGCCGCCGTTAAGTAGAAGCAGCTCTGCACGGCATACGACCGCGAGATCTTATTGTTTCGCTTTTGATTTCATTTTTATTTAGCTACTAAAGATAATAGTAAAGAGACTCAGACAAGTTAAAACTAGCGAAACGCAAAGTAAATAAAAGTAGCTAATTACGAGCGCGATACGATCAATTGTAACGTAAAGAACATTTACCGTATTAGAGCCGCGATTTCTCTAATATTGTATTTGCTTAATAATGTATACCTTAACCGCGTCTTTATCTAGCTAGTACAGTATATATATATAATATACATGTTGGTATATAGTTAATATTGTAAAATCGGTAAGTTAAAATAAAACAATAATTGTCATGTAGCTGTCGAAAGACACACCTGCTACATGAACTCAAAATTCAACGTCCGGTGTATTTATGATGAAAAGCATTGGAACCTTTTCGACCGTGCTTGGCGAGGGGCCTATGTACACTGTTGTACAGCCCCATACAAAAGCCACGACTACGATGATAGCGAAACGGATGCTCCCATTTCTGACAACACGGCGAGGAAGCTGACAATAAAAAGGCCTAAAGGAATTTGGTCCTGGCAGCGGTCGTTTTTTATTGCCTTAATATGGCGTGACAGTTCAATCTCACGGCATGATGTGACCCGTCCTTATGCACCTCAAACTTCCTTTTGTCTAAACAGCTTTGAGTGGGTCGGCGTACAATAAGAATTAGCCCCAAGCGCCAACTTTCTTTTGGAGAATTTATATATACATCAGAAAGGTCTTTGGCAGAAATAGCTTGCAATTTCCCTACAGACACTTATAGAAGTTGATGATATTTATGCGCTCATTGAAGATATTTCAATAAAGTTAGCTATGAGCTTCAAGTTTTTATTAAAAGCACACCCAGCATACGGAGACTTTGTGGGAGTTTATGATATTTATCCACTTACAGAAAAGACTTCATTGTTTTGTTTATGCTATTCATCCTCTCATAGAAAATACTTCATTAACATTATAAGATTTAGGTATAACAGTGCAGCAAACTTAGCATGCTTTTGTTTAGACTATATATAGTAGTTGAAATTGCTGTTGCCGATATAAAAAAGAAACAGAAAGCTGGTTTCGAAAATCAAAAACTGAAGAAGGGATATTAATGGTAGGGAAAGGGTTAATCCGATCCTTGCAGTACCTACCTATCCTACATATCACTAGTATCAAATAAAAACAATTTACAGATTTCAGCTCACAGGAGCTAATCTTAACAAACTCAGAATTAATGGGAGTATTCCTATTGCTCTCGTCGTAGCAAGCAGCGAACGAAGCGGTACAAAAAAGTTATTTCTCAAAGTGAAGTAACACCAATTTTATGCGACCTTGCTAGTCTCGTACGGTATAATGCGACTTCCGTGATAGAACGACAATGAAATGAAGGTTATCCTTTGGATATTGGATATTGTTTTTTTTTACATTAAGTAACAAGATTTATACGTAAAATTGTTGGTTTGGAACAATCTGTCCAGGTACGGAGACATGAGAATTTTCGCGTATGGGTTAGTAGGTATGATTCTTCTCTATAGGGAAAGCGAACCGAAAGTGCCCAAAGAGTAGGTACCAATGGGGCCTTTTTTAGACTCAGGCACATATGTGCCTATGTATAAGTTAGCAAAGGCTCCTATTTTAGCTACAAATACCGAACCTATCACATACTCTAAGGTAGGCCATACATACTACACCGGGGCCGAACAAGAGATTTTGCTAAAAACATGAGTTAGCTACCTACAGTGCAGGTTTCCGAGCAAAGATACCAGGATGAGAACGTGAAGTTTTACACCACCAATAATGCAATTTCCCAGGTAAAGGAACCTAATGGGACCCTTCAGTTACACAAGGGAGTGCGGTACTCTGTAGAGGCCGTCAAATTCTCCACGCGATGATTGGCAACAAGAGGCATAGCGCCATGCAGTGGGCTCCCCTGCCTGGGTGGAGTCAACTATAGAACATGCGGGCATCGAGGCAGTAGTCGTAGACCATGATTGAATCGGACAGCAAATAGCAGAGATACGGCAGCCGATACCTGTTTCGCTATGGGAGTTACCGTACTTTGCTCAACGCCTCATATCATATTGGGGAGGTAAAAAATCGCACCGCAGCAAAGGGTCTCCAATTTAGTGAACAACGGGCCTTGACAAAACAAACGGCCTTGCCATTCTTGTGTTGGGAATGACTCGCAAAGTGATGCCTGAGCAGCATGTACACATAAATTCAATCATCCTCAACAAATGATTTTGCATCAAGCTACAGGCAACTCAAAAGCTCAGTATATGTATAGTTCAACGAGCATAAAATTATCGGTATTTTCTGGGCACCAAACTTTTTGACGCCAAGTGAAAAATATTAGTCAATAGGAATACTAACGTACATAGCCTTTTTTGCGCCCATATACAACACTGACACAGTTTGACAACAATACTGTACAGCATGTGCTAGGTACCGGAGGCCTTGACGTACGTAGCAATATCAGTCAACACGCTCGTATAGATGTCACGATGTAATAGAAATTCATAGGTTACATTTTTAATCAATGCGACGCTTCTAGATAAGAGTGTATGTGCTGGCGGACTCAGTGGGAGACAAGAGAAGTTCTCTCTACTCATTAGATTGGCGGATACGGATGAGAAATGAAACAAATTAGAAATTCGACAGTTACATTTTACGGCAAGCGACCCTGTATGCCAAAGATGACAGACTCAATTAGCCAAACAGGAGACAAAGAAGTACCTACTATCTGTTCATGAGCTCTGTGAATATGCATATAAAATACCCAGTAAATAATTTAGTGTCAAACATGCACGATATGATTTTTTCCATGATGAGTAGGTACGTAGCTACAGATAGGACAGACACAACGCACAGCAAGGTCATTACCGGACACGCTGGGCTGATATCGGTGAGACACGGACGCGCATTAAAAGAAGTGGTGACAATTATAGAGCAGGGCATAATTATGGCAGCAAATGTCATCACACAAATTAGAGCTGGCGCAGTGGCGCCTTTGGAGCGTCAGGAGGCGACGAGGCTGATGATGGCCACCGATCTCGCGCAAATGGCCTACGTGTCGCACTATTGTTGTTGTTGTTGTTGTCCGTGCCGCTGCAACTCATAAATGAAACGGATGAGCAAAAGTAGGGTTCATATGCAAAGTATTTATCACGGGTGCAGGGTTAATATCGATAGTGAACATTTGAATTAGGAAAATTGACGTAATGGAATAACTAAAAGTGTGAGAAGCAAGAAAAATGGAGTCTATCTGAAAAATCTATTTAAACAATGTAAGAGTAAATTCAACTTGACCGCACTACCTACTCTGAAACTCACACACACTGGTTCGTGCTGCAGATATAGTCTAAGTGATCCAAAAAGAGTGCACGGCTACGCTCGACCACAAATGGTGCCACTGACAAAAGTAAAGTCAGACTGACCTCACACTCCAATTAGGAAATCCAGATGCACAAGTTCGTGCTGCACAGAGATGCTTGTCGGGCTGTAGAGAAATGCACAGCTGAAGTCGACCATACATAGATAACCAAGATTCTATGGCGAGAGACGCAAGGCACATGTGGTGACAACTGCGAAACCCTCGACTATCCCAGTTTCGAGTTAGGTCAGCGCCCCCACAATGGAGTATGATTGGCAGAAACGCTGACGCCGCATTTCAAGTAGCTACCGCGCTAATTCACCTGCTCGGTGGGAGTGAAAATTCGAACTCCAGCATGCACACTCGGCATTCGAGCATCCCGACACTGCGGGAACGGCATAGGCAAAGCTTGAAATGTGAAACATACAGTAGCTATATAAACATAAGGAAGATTTTATTGAAACTCTTCTGGGCTTTTTATTTATTTAACCCCAAGCTTTCGAGCTATTAAGCATAGCCCGTCTTCAGGGGAACCAAGGAGAAGAGTTTCAACAAAATCTTCCTTATGAATACACCTGGGTGTCTACGCATATTTCAAGAAATTAGTATATAAACAATGTACAAGGAAAATTAAACCAATGATATCATGAAAACATGCGGACTACAAGAAGTAGGGTCAATCTGCAATATGTTACTGATGGTGTCGTGTTGATAAAGAAACTCAAAGTGATACCTACGTAATCATCGGAATCTGAAAAAAAAAATGGCTTTATCCAGCAATTCTACGGATTGCGCTGTATGATTTAGTAGCTACCTTCTATCGCAACTCATAAATGAAGTCAATATTAAAATTACAGAGTACAATTGAAAAATATTATCACTCGCGCAGTACTTACCACCTACACGAAACTTACGAAAATATTGATGAATGCGGAATGTGCGGCGAGTTATACCGCTGAGCCAAATCGATCTGCAATTTATTTTCAACGGCGGATATTAGTGAAGCAACCATAAATAATTAATCATCGGGCAAATCAAAACACATAGGCCTATCACATCTTTGTTGTTTGTGGCACTGAAAGTTCCTAATAGTGGATTAAAAATAATGGTTCATCATCCGATATTAATACATCGTGCACTGGCGCATGCAGTATATACCGTATACGAGCAAAATGAAGAGAAGGTTCGGTCGTCTTGAACTCAAACTATAAGTTGTGTCCGTGCACTGGTTGGTGCTGCAGTAGTTAAAAAAAATACCTGCCACAGCCAAGATGAGGGCACGGTAGCAGTAGACTACAAATTATCAGAGCTACGACGTAATACTCGGAAAGCTTGAATGAGAACATCGACCTTACTTCCCTTTGGCACTCATTTCTCCCAGTGCTGTTTAGGTCAGACTAATGTAATCGCAGTGGTCTTTGAATGTCAGAAACGACGATGCTTCAATCCCGAGTGCCGCATAAATTCATCTTCCTAGTTAGGAAGGGAACCTTAGACCCCGAGACAACCAGCAGGCACTCTGACTGCTCTGTGACTACCAGTGTAGGTGATGAAAACCATCGACACAAGTAAAAAAAGTCAACATAATACATAGGTAGACTACAGTAAATGATGTTCATCTGACAAAATTAATTACTGTTTCAGCAAGAATAAGGACATTAATATTAGAGTAATGCAACTAACGGTTCGACGGAGCAAGTGCCAGTCAGTGGTTACCGACGATATCACTATAGCTATCTAATCAATAGGCACAACGAATGCTACAGAAAAAAAACATGCACATGAATTTCAACTACTGACAGTCGTAAAACGATGGATTAACCCTTTTTCAATCTTGGGGTAACATTATACCTATGTAATGGCATTTTTGGCGCCAGAATACGATGTAACAAAGGAAGCGGCAAAGCAAAATATAAAATAAATGAAAATACGGGTACTAGATATACCTACAGCGCACGTTTACACTGCTCACGTTTTATATGGATCGGTAAACAATCGTACTGCACAGGCCTATCTTTCACCAGATTGTGCACTATAGTGACGAAACTGCCTTTCCCGTCACCGTTGCACTATTATGACAATCCTTCACAGGATTGTGCACTATGGTGACTACAATATCTTTCTGTCAGAAAGTTGTGCCGTAGCATAATACTAACAAACCTTTATGATGCCAGATTGCATAATTAAAATTAAGTTACGGAAATACAATTCCTGCTCAACGATTCTATGCATTACAATTTTAGGCAAAAACATGAAACCTTCTATACTGAGTCGTAAGAATATACTCCCGTTCATAGTCTTTCCAACAATTGTCAGGGGTGATTAGAAACTAAACTCCAACGAATATGCTACTCAAGAGTACACATTTCGATCAACAAACATTTGCTGTAATCAATTCCTACGCAAATAATTCCCACGTCGCTCCCGCGGCACCGACTGCAGCATATATTCGTCGAATTCGTGTAGTGATTCGCGCTCGAGTGTAGCCAACAAACAATCATTTAATTTAAGTCTATTTCGCGATAAGCCGACGCAGATCGTACCGTACCAAATTCACACTGCACAGATTTCCACCGATGCAATGACGATAAATCCTTCCCCCTCAAAGAAGATAGAAGTCTAAATTAAGCTCTATTAACAGACTCGATGTCGTCATTTGCTGGTCAGCAGACAAGAGGAGAGCAGCAGCAGCAGTCGGTGAATATATACTAAAGGGGACAACAGATCGATTGCGTGACAGGCGCATGCATGCAATCTTGTCTATAACGGCACATTTAGACATGGCTGGGCATGCGACACAAACTTTTGATACGGAGCGATGTATTAG
>LQNS02278125.1:17034640-17054946 GCA_001587735.2 Parhyale hawaiensis | reverse complement strand
CACATATTATTGCCCAATCACCGTCGAAAAAAAAAAACAAACGAACGCTATATTAATATGTGTAAATAATTGACATTCAATCGTAATTTAATTAGCTTCGCAACTTAATTCATAACACTGCGTTATTTTTCTTGATGCCATAACTCAAAAAGTTATGGATGGATTTTGATGAAATTAACATGAGTTGTTACGTATATAACAAAGAGTAGATGACCAAATTTTGGTAATGGTCCGTTCGTTCGTTNCGTTCGTTCGTTTGTCACTGTTTTTAATTTTCTGCTTGTTAGCACCATAACTCAAAAAATAATGAATGGATCTTTATGAAATTTATAGGAGTTGTTAGTAATGGTAAAAAACATAATTGATCAAATTTTGGTGCAGATCGGTTGGTTCGTTTGTATGTTTGACTCATATTTGTCATAACGTTTGTTAACAGTATAACTCAAAAAGTTATGAACGAATCTTCAAAAAATTAAACAAGCTGTTATTAATACAAAAAGGCACAAATGATTAGATTTTCGAGTTTATGCAAAGAAAATTATGGTTTCAGAGCCAATTTGAATTTTTGCTCCCGTTGGCTCACTTGGCGGAGGTATGCGCTCTCAGAGTGCTCTAGTTACCTACTGTACCTATTAGTATAGAATATTTGAACGATGAACGAAGTCAAAGAAAAAGTAGTGCATAGCCTACAAATTTAACAAAATACACTACGACGCAACAATTTTTTATTGATTTTTCATGGAAAATCTTCTGTCTGACGAGAATTATGTTTTCATATAGCAACACTGTGTGCTTAGTTCATCTGGCAATATATGTTTACATTCTGAAGAGGTTGGTTGCAGAACAGTCCTTTGTTTAACAGATATAGGCTACTGTGAGCCACGCTTCTAGTCCATTTAAATAATATTCAAAATGGGACGTGCTGATGATCTAACAGACGAAGAGAAGCAAACCATTATCAAAGAAACGGCCAAGAAGACCTCATGTGCGTGTATTGCCAGGATTTTAGGCCTCCATGTTAGAACAATTCAACGTTTCTTGGGAGATCCTTCCAATCGGAAGACACGGTCTGATAAAGGTAAAATAAAAGCTGTGAACATGCGGGATATCAGAAAAATTAAACGTCAAGTCTTCAAAAAGCCGGGAAGCACAAGCAAAACAATTTTTGAAAGCTCTGGTCTGAATGAAGTGCCAAAAACTACGCGAAACCGAATCTTGGGGACTATTGCAAATGTGAAATCTCCCGAAAAAAAGCCTCTATTGACACAAAGCCACATGCTTCTGAGAGTTGAGTGGGCTAAGTCTTATATGAAACAGGATACGAAGTGTGTTTTATTCACAGATGAGACCAGAGCGACTCTCAATGGCCAAGACGGATGGTCTAAAGGAAGGGTCGGATTTGAGGGCAGCTCCACCATCGTTTTCGCCGCCATCAAGGCGGTGGTGGTATTATGTTGTGGGCTGGGATTATGAATGATAAAATTGTAGGTCCAACAATGGTCCGTGAAGGAGTTAAAATCGATTCTGCTAATTATTGCGCCCGATCGATGAATGTCTTGTTCCAGACTTTGGAGCTTTGCAAAAAGCTTGTTTTCATGTAAGACAATGCACCCTCGCATTCAGCCAGAGCTACAAAAGAATACCTGGCTTCTTTGGGGTTCAAAAACAAGAATTTGATGGTGTGGCCACCCAATTCTCCAGATTTGAACCCAATTGAAAATCTGTGCTCCATCACAAAGCGTAAAATTTATACAGAGGGTAAGCAGTTTTCTTCAAAAACAGAATTGTGGGAGGCCATACAAGTCGCTGCAAAATCCATCGATAGTACAACTATTAAGAAATTGACTCATTCCGTCAATGACCACATTTATGACGTCATAAAACATAATGGACGATACATTAATAAATGAGCTTATTGTTACATGTTTATTTTACCTTGTTTGCTGTTGTAATACGGTATGCTCCAAGTATTTTTGAAGTATTATTTAGTAATAAATAAATTAACTGATAGTTAATTTGCGTATTATTCATCATATTTATAGCTAATTTTGATACCTGAGACTAATATCGTGGTTCAGGAAATAGTGGGTGGATTAGATAAAAGTAAGTTTCTAAATGGTATCAAGCAGTTTCTCAAATAATAGGATTATGAACATTGTACATGATTGCTCTGCGACATACAATTGAAGTATCAAGTTATATTAACAGGAAATAATAGTTTTACAGAAAAATCAAATTGGAGTCATCGCATTAATTAATTAATTAATTAAGGGAGGTACCTATTGTTAGTTCTTGGTAGCCACGAGGTTCTGTATCCGATAGACATTGAAGGATACGTACGTACGGCAAACACGGAGGAAAGTGCACAAAATATTCTCAGATTACGAAAGACGAAAAAAAAATTATTCACTGGAGGATAAGGAAAAGATGACGATATACCCAGTCTATTTATTTAATTTGAACGAGTGAGGTTACAGCTAGCCTAACAGTAGGTATTTCTGGCCGTCACTATATGGATAATAATCAATATTATTATTAAATTACACTAAACTGGCGACGTGGGAACGGAAAAATTCCATGAGGTTGACATACCCCCACGCAGCTAGCCCAGCGAGTGAAGATAAAAAGAAAAAAAAAGAGAGAAGATCCGAGATCACATAATAGCTCTATGTACAGATCGTTTAATCTGCCAATACCCGCACAATGCAGGAAAGACATAAGGCAAGGTATAAGCAGTAGACTCTGCTTTAATTCATAGACATAGAAGAATAAAGAACTCGAACGCTTAAAGGACATTGTGCTCATTGAAATCATTCGACACTTCCACGAAACTTAGAGTTGAACAGATGCCACGCATAATGCGGCACAGGCAAAACGTTTCGTGCGCTTTCAACCTCAATACAAAGGGACATTTCTCAGCACAGGCGGAACATTTTTTGTTGGCCTACTTTTAACGCAATCGCATATTTCTGTGCACAATTGCACAACATTTTGTCAGCCTTTAACGCCAACACAATCCAGGAGATTGAATCTAAAGTCGATGAATTGCATGATTAATGATCTCATGCGGATCGAGCATGTTGGCCGAAAAGTTAAAATGAAATTAGCCGCGGGCTCCAGTTCATCGTAGCTTATGAATATAATATAGCTACTACACAATTAAAGTTTTCAGAGAGTTTTATTTAACGTAGACTCTGAGATGATTTCACAGACTTCCTGGATATACACAAATAATAATTAAGTCTATGATTTATATTTTTGTCACTCTATAATTAAAGTACGGCGATCCTTACATTCTTATAGCCAAAACAATTCGCTTTCCAAATAATTATAAAGAAAATACAGAAAGAAGGCAACTTTGTGCAGCACCTAATTATCCTCAATATTGGTTAGCTTGACAAGATGAATAGGCTACCCGGTATCATAGTGATAAACGTTTGGGTTTCAAAAAATAAGAGTAACTAATATTCCCCTGGCATTGCTGACGCACATCAATTACCTCCCATCATTCTCCGCATTTTGAAGTCGCACGAAAGCGGTACAACAAATTGTATAAAATAAATGTAACCTCTGCGACTCTATAGTTGCCCGTTTTGTTATTTGAATGCAACTCATGAAGCAGTGAGGATGCATGCTTTATTAAAGGAAAGCGATCATATAATTAAACATTTCAGTATACCGTAACGTATATACAGGAAATTTTCTTCCAACTCATTAAATTAATAAATAAAGCTAATGAATCGAAGCGATGGTAGGTAGCCTACATACTATGTTTAATTTAAGCGAAAAGTGATATAGTTAAACATTTAACTATAACGTATGAAAATTTATTGGCCCATTAGTTGAATAGAGCTCATGAAACGAAGAGTATATATGCTATTAAAACGAAAGTAGTTTAATTAAATATTTAATGTAAAACGTATGTAAATATAGTTACCATTATATGAACACAGCTTATGAAGCAAAGAGTAGGTATGCTTAAACGAAGTCTGTATAATTAACCATTAAACTTACAAATATAATGTTTATGCAACACGCGTTAGCCATTATTTGAATAGCACTCATTAAGCGAAGTGTATCAATTAGTATTCACAGGAAGCGAGAAAAATGCGCATTATCCATAACACACATGCAGCGCCTTATGAATCAAATCAAGTGGTAAACAAATAAACAGGGAGAGTCGGACATTGCAGCAATTGATGAGAGAGCTGTCGAGGTTTCGATTTTTTATTATCACGTTAATTACCAGCAGGTAAATATTATTATAGTTTGTTAAAACTAAGAGAACAATTTGTATTTTCATTGTAACAAATTGCTGGATGAGAGCTGTCAATGCTTCTATTTTTATTTATCTCTGTAGTTACCTGAGGGTAAGTATCATTATCGTTTCTAACAACTAATAGAGCCATTTGTCCTTTCCTTTACAACAACCAATGAATTTAAATTTACGACTAGACTAGTATAATTATACACAATTTTCTGCTGCTCGATTCGTAGACTTCGAGTAGGTAGGTTATGTTACACTAGTGTGCCCGCGCTGTCATAAAATGACAGCTAATAATTTGTGTTGATCCTTCTTCATTAACAATGCTTTCCTTCATACAAGTGCCAACTTAAAGATCATACAGATGAGGGTTCACGGTAGGTACCCTAATTACTGAGCATCAAACTCTTATTTTCTGACATGAAAATAGGGTAATTCATTACTTTTGCAGTCAGTTCAACAACACTGAAAAGAATTGATTCGATTTGGTATCATAAATACCCTAGTGTGTCATATTTGTCCGATAGTCTTTTGGCTATTGAAAGCTGTTTCGTCGACAATTGCATCGAAGTTGGAAGAATAGCTGATGCAACGAAATCATCTGTGGGATGCAACTACGAATCAAGATGCATGAGAGTGCCAATGGAAGCTTCAGATACCTTCAATGCTGAGATTTCATCTTCGGCAATGCAAGAAGTGCATTTAGACTTGAGGCCACCCCCCATACTTTGCCATAGATTCGATGTATGGATCAGACTATGCATGCGATATCTTGATTTTTGAATTTCAACTGTCCCTGATTAAGATACGTTTGCCATCTTCTGCAACTCGTCCTATTTCCAACCGATCAGTTTTCAATGGAGCTTGAGAGGACGACCAAAGCCTCCAACCTGGGCTAAGTTCGGCCTATCTGTTTTGTTGAAGCGTAACAGAAAATGGATAAACCGATAAACAAACAGATAAATACACATCGGTCCTTATTATACCTATTGCAGATTTTTAAAATAGCTACCTACCAATATACTCATGCAACGAATGATTTTTTTTTAGAAAAGTAAGCCTAAAGCGGAGCCGTATCCAGGATGCAGTGGTCACAGAGCTTTTCCACATCAACTACTAGCTGTAATGGAAGTTCGAGCCAAAAGGTACCGTCAGGAATCAGGCATAATTTGCATTATTCTTTAAGCTAACACACGCGACAGAATTTTCCAGACGCCAGATTTTGTTGAACGTTTTCATTCTATGATAAAAATAAGGAAAATGTAATACTAAAACTAGAAATACTAAACAATGTAAAATGCAACAAGATTGGCCAGATTTTGTGTAACGTTTTTATTCTATCTCTGATTACACAGTTCGATTACTTTACGCCCGTGCAGACGGTCTCTTCCATGGTCCTCCGTACCTACGTACGGGAGAAGGTAGAGGCCTCGTGGTATAGGTCGGCCACCTTAATGAGCGAGCCAGCTCCCGAAACAGAGGGGGGGGGGTATTGAGAGCCAATCTTACTTCAGAAAAAATAATAATAGTAATAATAAAATCTCGTCAGCAGGGACTGCGGCAAGCTGCAACATGTCCTATGGAGAAGGCACTTGGAACCCTCGGGTTATTAAGGCCCCAACAATATATATATGTATATATATTTTGGGGGCAGGGAAAGGGCCCCGCCAGCATCTACCCCTGGGGCTGAATTTAAAAATAAATAAATTAATAAATAAAAAAATAAATAAAATTAAACTCAAGTAAAAAAATGGTAAAAAACAATTTGATATATGCGATGCACATGTTATGTGGCGTAATATTGTCATGCCTCTTGGGACAAATATTGAATACAATTACACATCAAAATAAACATCGTAAGTCTACAAATGCGCAGCATGTAACGCAACATCAAAATAAACATAGTGTGTCTACAAATGCGCTCCATGGAACGCAACAGTGCTTCTGTGAATATATGACAGACTGAATATAATCACACTTCAAAAGATCTATAGTACATTTACAAAGCAAAATTATACAGCAAAAGAAAGTATGTTTCCAAACGCTTTGTGTGGTACACAACAGGTGTATCTATTAGTTTTGATATTTTGGATGTGTAAAAAAAGCTAAGAGCAGGTATAGAAAATACTAGTCATCCACATTTCTATTACGGGTAGAAAAGTATGCCTCTTTCAGTTAGAGGATTTAAGCACAATTCATCTAGAGAGTTTTAGTGTAATTATTGGGGTTGCTCGAAGTGTGACATCACCATCTTGGTGAGCTGATTATATTCAGTCACATCCTCAATGGAAGCGGGAAGAGCATTCCAAAGCATAGCTCCAGAAATAGAAAGAGCTTGTTGACCAGCTTGGTGCTGCAGTAACGCACTTGGCGATGCTCACGAAGATATCGTCCACTGACTTCGAGTAAACTGCACAATCTCGGCATTTCTATGAGCGCCATGCAGCGAACGGAAAGCGTATTGGGCTTCATCTAGCTTTAACTTCGTGCTAATTCGTGGCCACGGGAGCTTCGCTAACAGTGGGCTGGCATGATCGCGTTTGGTGAATTTTCCATTGAGAACAACTTTCGCTGCAAAGTTCTGGGCTTTTTGTACGTCTGATATCAGATATTCAGGGGCTTTCGCCCAGATCAAACTACAGTAGTTGAAATGAGAGAACACAAGCGAGCGGAAGAGAAGGAGACAAGATTTTTGATCTAAAATATGCTTAATTTTAGGGAGAAATAGGTATTAGCGTGCCGTTTACGGTATTGCATAATTTTTGAATGTGATCGTCAAACGTTAGATGTCTATCCATCAACACCCAAAGCGATTTGACCACGGGTGGTTAAGAACTATGGCATGTTCCAGTAAATAAATATAACAAAAATACGCTGGTCCGTAGCGAGATAACCCAAACGAGCCTTAAATATCAACTAACACCAGTGGTGTTATGCGCATGAGAAACTTTGGTTGCACCGGAATTCCTCGGTCACAATTTTCAGTTAAGGCGGTTCACTTCAGGTACTTGTGAATCAAGAGCACATATCTTAGAAACGTGGAACTAAACATATTTCACCTAAATAAACAAGAGCATGAAACGAGATGACCTATAAGGACTTTCTGTAGGTGCTGAAGCAGAAGGTATATTGAGTTACCGAGCATATAGAAAAAAAAAGATAGGAATCACCGCTGTCAGACGTACTATAATAAATAAAGTTTTAAGGAAAGTTTGAACAATTAGTTTTGAATAGTAAACGGAGAGACGCTTTCGGCTGAGACGCGTTCTCTTCGTCTGTAATCTAATCCGGATTATAGACAGAGAGAGAAACCTCTGTTTCGGTAAGTTCCAAAGTCTACTTCCCAAAAAGGCAAATTTAATCACTCTCTCGATTAGGGTTGCGTCTCTAAAGGTAAAGACAAACTTCAAGTTGCAAAATGCTCTATGCACATTCATTTATCCCAAACTCCATTATTGAGCTGTCGACCTGCTACCTAGCTAGTCTGGATCGAATTTCGATTGTCAAACACAACACGAATGCAGCACGTTGAGGGCCGGAAACTCAAACCTGCTCTGTAGAATTGGGTTTTGGTCAAGCACAATCGGTTTGCTGCCAACGATTGAAACTCGATCCAAAGAGGCAAATCGAACACTCAGATTGGAGTTTCGGACAAGTTAAAGCTAATTGGATTTGATTGTTTATTAGAATGAGCGAAATAGAAGGTGACCTTGCTGCCGTAACACTGCGCCATCTCTCGGAGTCAATTTTTTGAGAGATTTCAAAATAAGTTACCTTTAGTCTTTCGAAACGCCTTAAACAATGCTATTCCTACGAGTCCGAAGCAAACAATGCTATTTGTCCAAGACACCAAATCAAACAATGCTATTCCTACGAAACACCAAATCAAACAATGCTAATCCTACGAGACACCAAATTAAACAATATTATTCCTACGAGACACCAAATCACACAATGCAATTCCTACCAGTCCACATTAAACAATGCTATTTCTATGAGCGGTTGGTTGTACCCTCTGAAAGTTCCTGACTTCAACCTTCTCCGAAAGTGAAAGGTCGATTAATCCTGTCAATGAACCTCTTGATTCGAGTTGAGTTGTAACAACCTTGCTACTAACGACACTGGTTGTGCGGCTGAAGTAGGCTATATATAGGTGCTATACTTTTTCATCAACCGGGACAGTTCCATCAAAATAAAATAATTCCAGAAACCGTAGCTTGCCCGGACCTGTAGTCATAGGCCTATAGGTGTTGGTTTCACTGCTTTGAAACGAGTTTCAGGCGTTAATATCAAACCGATTACTTTTGAGACAACCCCCTACTCAATCCTGCTCTGCTTGACGAGTAAAACTCAATCTGAAGTTGCGTAATCTCTGTCGCTGACTGAAGTGCTGGCCAAGTTGCGTCTAATGTAACTGGCTTTATTTCAATGGAGCTGCCGCAAGAAATTAGGCGTTCACTCAGGTTCATATTATTATGTGAACAAAATGTGAAGCATATTCGAGGCTCACACAAAAAAATTATTAGGAGCATGTCGTAAATATTTCTTCTAACAAGCTTCCTTCGCCTTTTATTCACATAATTGCTTGATTTGCTTTGAACCTCTCATTTCCGTATCTACCTGATACTTGAGCCCCACTGCAAGTGAGTTATGGACCTTTGCCAGAAGTGGGCAGCGGGCACTTACGGTCATCTACGGCCCGGCCGTAAAAGTGAAAAATGGCGGAGGTTTGCGGCCTTCGGCCTAGTCTTGCGACCGGGCCGCAAATGAACGCAACCGCCCACCTCCGACAAGAACATTCCTAAGGGCGGACGTTTACACACAAACTGCATAACGCAGTCAAGAAGAAAGTACGTGGGGGGCCCTGAGTGAGTTGAGGAAAACCTTCAACACGAGCTCCGTTAGTAGGTATACGGGTGGGTTACCAGGGGAGTAAAATCAGCTGAGACCAGCGTCCTCGCGGAAACTCACAGTCCAGATCATGGCACAACTTTCACAAGGTCTGAGAGGCACTGAACCCCGAACAGCACGACGGACACACGATTAGAGCCTCATGCTGTCGCCTACACGGCACCGCATTCGTTTCACAACATTACTTCTTATAGGTATATTTGTGAACCTGCTGTGTTCTTAGTGAAAATTTTTCTTTTCTTTTTTATTGGGTACTCACCTGTACAGGCGATTTCATGTGGCAGAATCTTCTTACGTCGCTGGAATTTGCCTCTTGTAGCATCGTGATATCGTAAAATAAACAATCACTTCAGCATCGGGCGCAGCAACTCCACCATTCTCACGTAGGCTATAGGTACGCAAATGTTGTTTTTTGTGACTGTACAAGTTATCTCTACACACGTCACTTAGCTAACAATTAAAGCAAACACAGCTAACTAGCTACACGATATTTATACTTATTTTCAGACAAAAGTCACTTTATTCACTGTAATGCGAACATAGGTAATACGTATCGGTGCATAATTTCTCGACGCAAGGTAGCCAGTTGTTTTTTTCGTTCCAGTTAAAGCACAATAGCACGATTAGGTCTACGGCACTAACTCTTCCAACGAGTTTCGGCTGTTTTTTGTAAGAATACCTATATGTATACGAAGAAAAAAAATTGATAACCTCCTTTACTTCGTTTCGTGTACAAGAGCGCCACCTGTAAGAAGTAACAACGGCATTAAATCAGTTCAGTTGTACTACATTAAACTTTTTTCTGTTTACGTACGGCCAGAATGATCCATTGTATGATAAATGTATCCGACACACAGCATGTATTGATCAATACATCAATAGCATCCACAGCACGGAAGCTTGGGGGGCAACTCGTTAACTTGCAGCAACGAATTTGTTCAATGACTGACGAAGTTACGACCCATCTTGGTCATTACAATGTCATTGAAAACTATTACGAGTGTGGTATCGTATCTCACATACCTACATAACTACCGTAGGGCTTTGATGTTCTGAACGCATCATGAAAAATTCTGATCTAAAAGTAAAATCTAAAAGTAGCTATTTGACACGGTCGGTTTTCATGATCTATTAATGGTATGAGTAAAATGGTAGGGAAGTAGTTATAGTTTTGAAACATAAACGTAACGACAAATTTGAATCTGAGACGTAAACTGAATTCCTGGTAACACTGTTGATTGCATAAAAGATACACTTGTTATAAACTTTCAAATATCACACCATGATACTATGTAGTTACAAGCAAGGCAACACAGCCTTTCGAAACTGCAAGAAGTATCAGACTTTTCGTTAGTCTAGGTAGATACTAGGTAGGCTAAGTAATGGTTCACTCCAGCGCGGTTAGTTCCACTTGTCATGCAAAGAAGTTTGTAAAAACTTTTTATTTTTCACTGAAACATGGAATATCTAGCTGTGTTCTCACTGAATGCAAACGAAGAACAATGCTCAGAATTGTTGCCAGCTTCTTTGATCCAAATGATAGGAGAAATTCCTTGGAGTTTTTACACCTCGGATCATCTGAGACGGTGGGATGGCAAGCGTGAGCGCAGAAAGCAGCGGCGCACACCCACCCCAACGGCGGTTACAAATGCACTGGCAAGGCTGACTGGCCTTCCCGCTAGGAGGGAGACTTCGAGGCTCAAACCTCTGACTTGTGACGCTATCCCCTGAAGTCGTGAAACTTGTCCAAACTGGAGCGGAGGACAGGGCACTAAAATAAGAGCAAGAATTCTTCTAATCGCTATCTCGAATGACTTATTACCCAAAGTGCTATGACTTATTACCCGAAGTGTTTAGGAGGTAGATATCGCATTGATACCCTACGTTATAACTTGCACCCACAGTTTAATTTCTACAGTTGTAGTACCGTACGTTAAATGAACTGTGCTTCTACCCTGCAACTGTAGATAACGGGAGTGAAAAATAGCCTGCTAAGACTGGTTCACATGGCAGTGTTTTTGTCGCCACGATTACCATTCAGTTTCCAGAAACGTTGTTGCCTCCATAACACAAAACTCCAGTTCTCTTAAAGTTTTGATTCACTGTAAATTGGAAAACATGGTGGAATTACCCTAACTAGTGGCATTTATTGAGCAAACTGACGATACGGCTAATTCTTTATTAACTTTTCTACTAACACACAGCTGTGTTTACGAAGACTAAACAAAACATTCTTTCTTGTCATTGAAATAACTCGTTCACTCTACCGGTTTTGGGGGGATCAAAAGGTTGTCGTGTAAACCCGCCTTTAGAGAAATAACATAAGGTAGCACGTCGTATAGACTACGTGTGCAAGTTTGTAGGAGTTTTCCGTACAACGAGCTTCTATTTAGCTGGAATACAGACTTACGATAAATGAAATTTCTAAACAGAAGAGCATTAAATTTTCTTCCATTTATACGCTTCTGGCTTTTTTCACTAATGATCCATAAAACAGGCTTCTTCTTGCAACGAATAATTATATGATACTCTGCTGAATGAGCAGCGCAGTTCTTTG
The DNA here is from genome assembly GCA_001587735.2 of Parhyale hawaiensis. NCBI lineage: Eukaryota > Metazoa > Arthropoda > Malacostraca > Amphipoda > Hyalidae > Parhyale > Parhyale hawaiensis. The sequence continues at coordinate 17,043,214 of LQNS02278125.1, read as the reverse complement.
ACTTAGTTTTATAGCAAAAATAATACCGCCTGCATTTTGTAACTGGAAGTTCTATTTTTATTGGAAAAAGTGCAGTTGCATCTTACATCGAAGAATTACATGTTGCTGTTATTTGTTGGAAAGAGGATTTGAATGTAAAACATCTAAAAATTTATGTTTGGGAGCTCACCATATATGCCAGAAATCTCCTCGTTATAATAACGACAAATATATCAGAGACAAGATACAAAATGCCAGACCTATTCATTGTAATGCTGCAGAAACGAAACGCAAAGTTTTGAAGAAATACGCATCGAATGATGGTATTTAAATAACTAAAAAGTTAAGAAAATACATCTTGGACAAAAACTATACTTGTGTCGAATATTTGTTTATAAACAGAGATTTAATTAAGTAATTGCTTTAGAAAACCTGAATAGGAAAAGTATTCGGTGGATAAAATAATCCCTACTCTCACCGCAGAACATATCTCTATAGCCCTTCAACAAATCAACAGTAGCGTTGCCAGAATGTGTTCACTTGATTCATACTAGAGTTTTTATTTATCAAGCACCTGGAGCTAAAATATCTCTACACTGTGAATGTAATTCTTGACGGGGCTTCCCTTTGAGCGACTCAACGGAAAGAGCCAGAATCTTGTCTCCACCCTCCTCAGGCGTCGTGAATAAACAACACAGAGACCTATGGTCCTAAGATGCTCAAGATATCAATTTCTTTCGAGAGACATATATAGAACATAACTCACGTAGTACGGAAACGAGTCTAGCGTATGATGAGGGCAACCTGGTTATCAATTAGTTATTTCAAAATCTGAAAACTTGAATTGTAGCATTAAGTAGATTTGCAAGGAATTGATATATGCCTTGTACATATGCGACTCACTCATTTATTCACAGATCTCGAAAGCAATTCCGATGTACGCAAAATGTTTCAGGTATGAACATTTTCTGTCAGTGGACGTTCAATATTACGGCACTACATAATACGGCGTAATTACATATACGCTAAGATAAGCAACATACTGCCATACACTGCCATGCACTGCAGACTATACATTGTATAAGAATGATGTACTGACTTTGCGTACATGCAACACTAATGATATGCTACCTCGCCTTTAACATCAAGTATTGTTTTCCATCAGCACTTAATAAAAAATTGCTGCTATTATGATGATTATTGTTATCAAAACAAACACAAGTTTGCCATTTATAAAAAGACGCAGTACACTCGGCGTTGCCCACTGCTCAGAATGTCATAAAAGCCGTCTATAGCTAGTCACTATATATGTTTGTCATTATAACATTACTCGAAGAACATGGAACTACATCAATTCTCTTTAAACTTTTAATGCTTCTTTCGTGCAGAATTATACATTAACTTTTTTTACGTCTTGAGTGCTAACGTATATCCCTTCTCGAAACTTGAAACCTAGTCTAAATGTTTGTAAAATGTTGGCCTATGAAACACCAGCAATTTCTCGACATTTTAGACAATCGGCTTCGTTGTACTGCGTAGTTCAGGTCAAATAATAATAATAATAATAATAATATGCTTTATTAGGTCAAAGTGACTAATTCTAGCAACTTTGGACGGTTAAAGCCACAGGTTCGTCATAGAGTCGCGCGTTTAGCGCTTAGTCAGCATCTGATGTCAGTATGCTATTGCGGGGATCCTGACCGTAGCTAGACATGGAAAGGGTTAGAAGACGAAGGTCAATTATAAGAGCCTTTCATCGATGGTGCCATAGCTTTTGACGATTTGCAGTGGACTGTAGCCGTACACATATCTGCGAGGCGAGTTGGCCAATATCTACAGCACAAACCGATGCGTTTGGGTCCCCAGTACGGGATGTGTTGTAAAGCTGACTTTATTTTAACCTCTACCTGGTTAGAGTCACGTGTATATAGTTACGTGGTTAAAATCACATGGTTAGATAAAGCACTAGCATTTACCTGTCGGCACAGGTAAGTATATAAAATAGTCCTTATTTTAGGCCTTAGTTACTTGCTGTATGTACTCTTTGATTTATGTCAAAAAATTTTTAGTTTTAGGTATTCGATACATTATATATTTATGTATCTATCTATATTATACTAAAAGTCTGTGAACCGGTTTTGCTTGTTTATTTATTTTTGTCTTGTTTATTTGTGTCATGTTTGACACATGTTCTTCACTTTTACACGAGAAGAAATTCGAGGTATTGGGGGAGGGGCAATCGCATTCTTTCCATGGATGAAATCTTTAATTCGAATGTATCTGTGATACGGAAGTTAAACTGAGTTGGGCCTCAAGAAAGGGCATGATCAATTCATCGGTTCCACGGGCAAAACAACTGAAATACGCAACACATAATAATTTGACTTTGCTTACAACCTGGGTGTTGAATATTCCTTAGAGAAGCAAAGAATCTGTTGATAGTGAATCGAACGGGCCTTTCCTTGACGGGCAGAAGAGGACGGCCGAATAGCGGGTGGTCTATGCCCAACTAAATAACACCTGCTTTTTTTGCGAAAGTGAAGACGATCGTGATCACGACCCAACGAGTCACGGGTCGTCTAGTATTTCACTAAAAGCCTGTGAACTTGTTTACTTGTATCACGTTTATTTACTTGTGTCTTGTTTGCACACCGTTGCTTTACTTTAAGATATAAAAAATTGTGGAGGAGGGCTGAAGATTTAAATCGATTGTATCTGTGACACGGAAGTGGAGCCTAGCTGGGCTCGGGCTCGGCTGTAAGAGCGGGCACATTAAATTGAAAGGTGCTACGGCAAATTCAACTGGAATACGTAACATATAAATTGCCTTTGCTCACAGAGTAAGTGTTGAATATTCATTAGGGAAGCGAGGAAGCTGCTTATGGTGACCAGTACGGGCAGCATGTACGGCCGACAGCGTGTGGGCAATGACCAGCTGAATAACACCTGTTATTGCAAAAGCAACGAACGATCTTGACGACGATCCAACGGGTCACGGGTCGTCTAGTATACTCTAAAATTCTGGCAACATGCGCTAATGTTTAAATTTTTTAAAGGCATTTTATTTAGATATTATATTTTTTAATGTTGTTTTAAGATTTATATTTACTATCATAATTTAAGCGTTTGTTAGCAGTGAATGAGTTAAATATTGTCATCAATAAATGGGAAGCAAAATTTTTACTTAATGTGTATTTCCCTATTTGTTATAGATTATATACTATCCCAGAATGCTGTAGTATAGAAACAAACATCTATCTATGTCATCAATAGGTTTTCTCGGTATTGGTCCTTGTTTAAATTTTAATATGCCTACGTAGGCATGAATATATGAAGGCCTACCTGTAATTATTCAACAGTGATGCTTCATGAATACCAAGAGGCTGCCCAGTCACACATCAGGTTAGGGGTAAGCACCATTACCTGGACACGCAAGTGCGGAAGCTTAGACTGGCAGACCTGCTAGAAGTAGTTCAGCATCCTTCCAGTTGGAGTTAATTGTGTTATATGGCTATAAATATATTTTTCAACCCTCCATGGCATGCACCATTATCGGTCAGAAAAATGTGGAAACACAGACTTACAAAAGATAAATTCTATTCAAAATGCAATCAGACTTCTTATCACGCTGCAGAGGGCTGCATTATTACTTCCGCCAAGGAGGTTATGTTTTCGTCGTGTTTGTCTGTCCCCAAGATAACTCAAAAAGTTATGAACTGATTTGGATGAAATTTACAGGGATTGTTAGGTATGTNCAATCAGACTTCTTATCACGCTGCAGAGGGCTGCATTATTACTTCCGCCAAGGAGGTTATGTTTTCGTCGTGTTTGTCTGTCCCCAAGATAACTCAAAAAGTTATGAACTGATTTGGATGAAATTTACAGGGATTGTTAGGTATGTTAGGAGAAACAGATGATTAACTTTCGGTGAAGATATGTCCATCCGTTTGTTTGTTTGTCTGCGTCATTTTTCTTGATGCCATAACTCAAAAGGTTATTGATGGATTTTGATGAAATTAACATGAGTTGTTAGGTATATAACAAAGAGTAGATGACCAAATTTTGGTAATGGTCTGTTTGTTCGTTCGTTCGTTTGTCACTGTTTTTATTTTTATGCTTGTTAGCACAATAACTCAAAAAATAATGAATGGATCTTTATGAAATCTATAGGAATTGTTAGTGATGGTAGAAGACATAAATGATCAAATTTTGGTACAAATCGGTTAGTTCGTTTGTATGTTTGACTCATATTTGTCATAACGTTTGTTAACAGTATAACTCAAAAAGTTATGAACGGATCTTCAAAAAAAATTGAACAAGCCCGTTATTAATATAAAAAAGCACAAATGATTAGATTTTGGAGTTTATGCAAAGAAAATTAGGTTTTCAGAGCCAATTTGAATTTTTGCTACTTTGGCTCACTTGGCGGAGGTATGCGCTCTCAGAGTGCTCTATAGTTCCGTTATGTCAAGAGTGTGTCACGTACTCAGCGTTGTTTCTTTATTTACGGTTGGTTAGCCACAGACCTGTAGTGTAGTTTACGACTTAGCCGAAATTTGGTTAACTTTAGAATTTAGTTGGTTTAAGTTTGTTAACTTGAGTTTGATTTGGGTTTTGTTTGTATATTGGTTTCGCATTTATGTCTCGGGATTTATTCGCTTTTCCGGTTTGGCTTGTCATGTCTACATCAGTGAATGGCATGCAGGTCTTGTTAGCCTAGTCCAAGTTTGATTAAGTTGGTTTGAAATGTTTAGCTAAAACTAGGTTATAGTAGTAGTTGAACATTGCTTGCAATTCGTTTTGGATGGAAACTGTTTCATTTTAGGCATATTTTAAGTATGAAAACAAATATCATGTATTGAGTAAGTTATTTTATACGCAACCCATCACCCAAGGATTGGTCTCTCCTAGTGATTAATAAAGTTCACAGATACCAAAGCTGCTGTGATTTTTTAGGTTTATGCTGCGTAAGCAACACCGAACCTGCGTCATACGCATGACCCCGCCCTATTCTTCACAACCTTGTAATAATTTTTCACTTACACAATCTTTCCCAGTTCTGTTTCATATCTGAGAAAAGAGCAAAAAGTTGGGGTATTCATCCAAAGTTTTCTACATTTGTTTAAAGTGGTGTAATGACTGCATTACTTGATAAAGCATATTTTGGCTAACTTGCTTAGGATTTCACGTTAAACCGTATAAAAGTTAAGCTTTTCCCTCGCGTTGCCTCCAGCGTTTTCCCTTTTTTTATGTAAACAGCGATGTATTTCCAAATGTTTTTATCTACATTTTACATGCTTTTTCCACATCGTTGAGACGCTAAATTTTAAATAATTTTGATCTGCATATTTCGTAAAATGTCATTAAGATTTTAACTGCGATATGCGCATCTTTTTTCCGTTTAGGGAACGTAAATTTCCGTCATTCGCAGTTATTACGTGAAAGGTAAATTTTCATCCAGGTTTCCACATTTTTCTACCTGGGTAGAAATTAAAATTCGAACAAACGTTATCTACCTACATGATTTAAAATGTGGAAAGCGTATAATTTTCATCCACTTTTTCATACTTTGTTATTGATGAAGCAAAGGCTTTTTTCAGTCGGCTTTTCGGCAGGTTTAGCCGCGCCCCAAATGCGACAGCAAATGATGTCCAGGGGAAATTCTGCGGTTACCAACGCATTCTTTAGGTGTCAAAACCTGCCCGTGCTCCATCACGGGAACCCTGGGTGATGCGTTCGTCTTCTGGCGAAGATAAAGGAAAAAACAAACAAAGTAAGATCAAAGTTGGCCGTTTGCGGCCAATGGGCAATTAACTGTTGTTCATGCCCGTGTATCTTTTCTTACACCAACGTCCTGCTGTTCTTATTCAGTTCTACGTAATTAATGTACTTTTATGACAAGTGTGACTACATATATAGGCTGCGATTACAGGAACCTCATCTCCGATCGTTTCATAAAGAGTAAATGTAGATCACTCCTTGTGAAAGCAGTCAGTTCTGAAACCATCATTATCAGGTGTCTCAATGAATGAGTTATTTTTATATCCGCCATGGAGGTCATGTTTTCGTCGTGTTTGTCAGTAAGTTTGTCAGCCTGTCACCAAGATAACTCAAAATGTTATGAACCGATTTGGACGAAATTTACAAGGATTGTTAGATATATGTTAGGAGAAACAGATGATAAACTTTTGGTGGAGATATGCCCATCCGTTTGTTTGTTTGTTTGTTTGTCTGCCTCATTTTTCTCAATGTCATCATAACTCAAAAAGGTATTAAACGGATTTTTATGAAACTAACATGAGTTGTTAAGTATATGACAAAGAGTAGATGACCAAATTTTTGTAATGATCTGTTTGTTCGCTCATTTGTCACTCTTTTTAAATTTATGCTTGTTAGCACAATAACTAAAAACATAATGAATTGATCTTTATGAAAGTTATAGGGGTTTTTAATACTATCAAAACACATATGTGATGAAATTTTGGCGCAAATCGGTGGGTTCCTTTGTATGTTTGATTTATGTTTTTCATAACGTTTGTTAGCACTATAACTCAAAAAGTTATGAACGTATCTTCAAGAAAAGTGCATAAGCTGTTACTGCTATGAAAAGGCACAAATGCTTAGAGTTTGGAGTCTATGCAAAGAAAATTGTGGTTCCAGAGCCACTTTGAATTTCTTGCTACCGTTGCCTCGCTTGGCGGAGGTATGCGCTCTCAGATGCTCTAGTTTGTTTATAGCATACTGGAAGTGAAAAAAAACCTTAGCGTTCAGGTTCTACAAAGAGGAAGAAGGGAAGACGAGAAAAAAATCTTAGTTTTTTATTTCCATGGGCGCGTTCGATTGGGCACCGAAATTAAGCCTTTGAGATTGACTTGTTCGAAACTTCAGGCAGCAGCTTTGGCTCTGTCGATTCGAATCGTGTTGCACCCTATTACCTTAAATCAGCTAAATGCAAGTGCTAGAAGCCACCCTATTACCTTAAATCAGCTAAATGCAAGTGCTAGAAGCCACCCTATTACCTTAAATCAGCTAAATGCAAGTGCTAGAAGCCACCCTATATTACCTTAAATCAGCTAAAAACTCTCTTAGTGAGCTAGATTGAATTTTTTGAAGACTTAAGATTACTGATCAAGGTTCTACGCCTGAACGTCAGTTTTACGGGTCGAAGCCAGAGCATCTGCTTATAGTTTCGGAGAAGTTGAGCCTCGAAGGCCTAATTCTGGCGCTTAATCGAACACGCCACATGTATAGAGTAATTCTAAAGTTGCCAGTGCTTCTGTAGGTAACAATTCTTGCAACACTATTCTGACGTGATATAAATACTGAACTTCTGTGGCTCACAGTGAAAATTTATGACTTTAAAATGCAATTCTCCTCGCCACCCATGAGGCGTGTTAGATTTGCTACCGAAATTAGGCCGTAGAGGTTACAGTTGTCCGAAGGTTCAGACGGAAGCTTTGCATTTATCGATCTGAAACATATTACAAGTTCTAAAAGCACAGCGGACACGTCTAGCCTGCTCAAAACTTTATTCTACGAAGCAAGGTTGAATTTCTGAAGGGCCAACGCCTGAAACTCAATTCACCACGTCGAAGCCAGCGCACCTGAGCGAAATTTCGAACAAGTCAGGCCTCCAAGGCTTAATTTTGGCGCCCAGTCGAACGTGCCGTCGGTTCTGCTGAAACGTTTCTGACAGACCCAGTGACAACAAACGTTGCATGAAACGTTTCTGACAGACCCAGTGACAACAAACGTTGCATGAAACGTTTCTGACAGACCCAGTGATAACAAACGTTGCATGAAACGTTTCTGACAGACCCAGTGACAACAAACGTTGCATGAAACGTTTCTGACAGACCCAGTGATAACAAACGTTGCATGAAACGTTTCTGAAAGACCCAGTGACAACAAACGTTGCATGAAACGTTTCTGACAGACCCAGTGACAACAAACGTTGCATGATGGGAAACAAGGGTGATTCGTCAGTTTCGCAGAGCCGCCCAGGGATGTTTCATAAAATGACACCAAAAGTGCCTGGCAAACAAACTGTAGACCCAAACCAAGTGACGTACAATGCTAGTGTGCCATAAGTAACCCTTTACGGGCCAAGAGATCATTATATCCAGTTACTTCCATAAAGCTGTTCCTAGGAAAGCGCTTTTTTTTACCGCCCGTAAAGGGTTAATTCAAATTAGTAATGAAGGGAAAACTTGTATATCACATTTACCACTGTATGCTTTATTACCTCTGGAAATCAAACACGTGCAGCAAATAAATTAGCAGCAAATTTCTCCTACAGGTGTTACGACTAATTATTCAGGTGCAACGGCTGGTGGAAGATTGGAGATTAGAAGAGTACTTCCTCCAAATTGCTACAGCTCTAACACCAAAATAATAAAAAATAATCGTTCATTAGGTGCGGACAACTATAGAAAAAGTGCAGTCAACAAGGATAACTGCATTCAACGATATGCAAATCTAGTATATAATAATTCACGTCGTGTTTTTATTTATTTATTTATATATTTATATCTTTCCTGTCACGCTCTATGGGAATAAGATAGGAGAAAATTCAGATTTCAAAATGTAAAAAAA
>LQNS02278125.1:17015586-17030251 GCA_001587735.2 Parhyale hawaiensis | reverse complement strand
TGCGTGTGTCGTTAGGAGCAGGTATGACAAGTGCGTGTGTCGTTAGGAGCAGGCATGACAGGTGCGTGTATCGTTAGGAGCAGGTATGACAGGTGCGTGTGTCGTTAAGAGCAGGTATGACAGGTGCGTGTGTCGTTAGGAGCAGGTATAACAGGTGCGTGGCGTTAGGAGCAGGCATGACAGGTGCGTGTGATGGACGGCGCAGTTACGAAGGACGCGTAACCTGCTTTGTGCCACAGTAACAGGCACGTGTAACAGTCAGTGGTCACAAAGCACATTCGTCTCACTCACGGCGCGCGTAAGTGGATGTAATTACTTGTTATTTTATTTTACAACAAATGTATATGGAAATGCTACACCCGTATCAAAAACTAACTTACCAGGAGACACTGATCTTACCCAATGCTTCTCTTGCAGCTCTCAGCAGGTTCGAATAGTCAAATCTCACAATTTTACTAAGAAATACTTTATTGTCAAGCTGAAGTAGATTGAAAAGTCTCAGGCCTGAAAATAATAGTAGTCCATCTAAGGCCGACTTTGACTAGCTATGATGGCTTGAGTGACACCACTTCGTCCTAGCCTGAATATCAACTAAGGTAAGGTATATGGAAGTTAGATTACATCCATCGAATCACTACACCGCAATACCGAAAAAATGTGAGCGGACCGCAATGAAGACTTGACTAAACTTTCAGCGTTGATCAGCTACACGCCTTTAAGGGAACTTTTAAAGTTACTGAACTTCTTAATTGGAAGTATTGTGCAAAGTATGTGTGATACACGACTTCTTAAAGCAAATAGTTGAAGATGTTATGTACTTCAGAGGAACTTGTCCCGGCCGCAGTCCGAGATCGATTGACAGAACATATCCAACAGCGTCGAAGGTGTCAGGAGAATTAAAAGACAGAAAGTCTTATAGGACTACCAAGCCATTTTCCAGGTCCCCCGTGACGACCTAATTTGGCCACAGCTAGCTAAGCTACTCTGACCACACCACCATCTCAACAGACGGGCTAATTGTACCTAATAATAGTAATGATAAAATCTTTATTTAGAACACAATCACAATAGGGTTACAGGTATACCTTCACCTTCCAGTATATATTTGACATTTATCAACATCGTTACCTTAGATAAGAGGCACAGTAAATTTACTGTAAGAAGAGGCCACGGACAAAGGGAAGACATGAACATAATCAGTTTATGTCTGAATGCATCATATAAGCAGCAATTATGTAGTAGCTAAGTAAATAAGTAACGTCTAATGCTCCAAACGAGCTCCGCAACTCGCTGCTAAAGTAATATCTAGTCCAATAAGCACTCGCACTGCTGAAAACTGCGAATAGTCTACTGAAAACTGCCAATAACTGCTGAAAACTGCCAATAGTCTGCTGATAATTTCTGCCCCACAACTGTATGCTGATTTCTGTTGCCGGGATCGTGTCCCGGGACACCGCCGATCCGCCGAGTCTGACAGCCTTACATAAAAAACGATGAAGATTCTGAAGCGGTCGGACCTATTTCTGCCATTATTGCGACTGCCGCCGGGATCATCTGACAGTCCCGTGCTTCCCAATTGACAGACGGTGGCCGTGGCATAAGAAAATAATAGGTTCACTGCTAAGTTTGTTGATGGCTGTTCCGTGTCGCCTGTTTAGCCCCTGAAAAAAGTCATGAAATTGAGCGACAATGCTAGCCGGGCTGAGCTCTTCGAGTCCTCCATACAAACTTCATCGCGTCCGAATAATGGAAGACCGAGGGACGCAAAAACGCGGGGCGACCGCCTTGACGGAGTCATAAACGCCTTGCTCGGGAACGCCTTGGCAGAGTGTGAACGCCTGTGCTTGGCAAGCGCCTTCAAGCGGCCGTAAAACGCCTGTGCTCAGAAGTTGTCATGGAGCAGACACAGGTGCCAGTGCTAGGAGAACGCCTTGAAGGAGCTATAACCGCTGGTTCTGGGCGAGCGCCTTGAAGGAGAGATAAACGCCATTGCTCGGAGAACGCCTTGGCGGTGTCATAATACCATTGGTCAGGGACGCCTTTACTTGGGGAACGCCTTGGAGTCATACATGCCCTAAACCGGAAAACACGGTGGAGTCAGCAGTGCCGTTGGTCAGAGAACGTTTTACTGAAATACAAACGCCGTTGCTGCTTGATGAGCGTTTTACTGCTGTTATGATAACGTTTTGGTGACAGTATAAACGCTTGTGCTGGGAAGCGGCCTTAATGGAATTAGAAACGTGCTTGGACGCCTAGGTGAAGTTATGTATACCTGAATTAAGTAGCAGCGTCATCATAAACCAGAGCACTCTGAGAGCACATACCTCCGCCCAGCAAAGCAACGGTAATAAAAATTGAACTTGGGTCTGAGACGACGATTTCTTTTGTATCAACACCAAAATCTAATCATCTATGCCTTTTGATTGTAATAACTGCTTCTGCAATTTTGTCGAAGATCTGTTCATATTTTTTTTTTTTATTTATTCTGCGTTCATCACCAAAATTTATTTATTTATCTCTTTCAACATTATTAAATATCAGAAAAATCCGTTCAAACTTTTTGAGTTATTTTACTAAAATGCATGAATTCAAACACAAAGACAGACAAACAAACGAATGAACTAACAGATCATCACAACAATTTGGTCAATTATTCTTCGCGATCTACCAAACAAATTACGTAAATTTTATAAAAATCTGTGCATTACTTTTTGAGTTACGGTGCTAAGAAAAAATAGGCAGGCAATCCAACAAATTGTTGAACAGATCTTTACCAAAAATTAATCGTCTGATACTTCTAACATGCTTAATAATACCGGTGAATTTCGTAAAGATCCGCTCATATTTTTTTTTTTTTTAGTTATCTTTGTGACAGACAAAGATACAAACAGACAGACTGAGAGACAAAGACAACCTCCTTGGCGGAGTTGAAACAAAGCTCGTCGCATGCTCTAATTAAGCTATAATAGCTCTTATNGTAAAGATCCGCTCATATTTTTTTTTTTTTTTTAGTTATCTTTGTGACAGACAAAGATACAAACAGACAGACTGAGAGACAAAGACAACCTCCTTGGCGGAGTTGAAACAAAGCTCGTCGCATGCTCTAATTAAGTTATAATAGCTCTTATTACGTGAACGATTCACAAGTTATAATGCTTGCACAAAGTTCATGTATTGGCTAAGTCACATCTGTAAGTATCGACCGATGTGAATTAGCTAATAAAAGGTCCCTGACCGTGCTCCAGACATGCGTTTTGAATACCTCCCTAATATTGCTGCCTGATGGCTACTTATGATTGATTAGAATCACGAATGTGAAAGCCAGAACTATTTGGCAAAGGTTCACCGAATGAGATCTCAACATCTTAGCACGAAACAATGTACTGGGGACAGATCATTTACATTTGGAATTTCATTTCTGATATCTTCTCTCTATATCCTGCTTGGACTAGTAGATACCTAAACCCTAATACGAATCTTTAGCAGTAATGGAGAATTAGTTTTTCACTGGCGGCACTGGCGGCATCCCTAAAAACCTGAAACGAGTTTTAATATCATTAACGATCCTGTTATTTCCTTCCCGTCATTGGTAACCATGAAAAAGGGAGCCATAAAATTGATTACAATACTAATAATGACTATCAGAACCAGTGCGCTGCTTCTTTTTCCGAAAACTTTGCCAGCATTTTCAACAGCCTGTCTGAGAGTTTAACCAGTTTTTTTGTAAACTTTTTTAAAAATTTAACAATTAGGTGAGCTAGAATGATATAATTAATATGAGAGTTCTCAAAGAGCTACAACCTATTCTATGAGCACGTTCGATTGGATCGTCAACGTTAAGCTAAGCCAAGCTCACTTGACTTGATTTGTCCGGAAATGCAGACAGGAACATTACCTTCGTCACTTTGTTTCGTGTTGCTTGTGCTATGAAAGCAGCCCGACTGTACCGAGCTGACTGATGTCTTTATTCCACGGAGTGAAACTAAATTAATCAAGTCTCACAGGTAGGTAACTAATTAAGAGCCAACGCCTAAAACTTGAATCAACAAGACGAAGCCAGTGCACCTGTCTCAAGATTCGGAGAAGTCAAGTCTCAAACGTTTAATTTCGCTGCCCGAAATACTTTTATATTTAGGAGCATCTATTCTGAATGAAAAGGGCTAAGTTCAGCCTACAAGGCTTGACTTATCTTTAACTTCGGACGGAAACAGTGGTTTTACCACTTTCAAACGTGTTGCGGGTGTTAGCAGAAAACCCATTGCGCTTGAAACTTTTGTAATCTATGTTACAGAATAGGATTAAGTCTTCACCAGTCTAAAACGTAATCGATCGAGGGTTATTTCATGAAACTCGCTCCCCTGGGACGAAGCCAAAACACACTATCGGGCTTTTTTTTCTTCTGACAAGCAATGACACCTTTAAAAATAACATTACGTATGTTCACAGATCTACTTGGCTTGATGTAGTAAACATTCGTGCTTCGCAAACTACTCCCTGCATGTTCTGCACGTCTTTACCCCAGAACAATGGCGATCAATGATGATTAAAAACATTCACTGTTCGATAAACTGGCCGAAATTCATCACCAGTAATAGCGCTTGGTGAACACAGCGTTTTAATCATGAGCCTCGGTGTTTGGTGTTTCAGTCAATAGCTGATTGTGAACTGAGAAGTCAAGTACTATTATAAAGAGGGAAAGTACTGGTGGTTGTACCTTTTGAAGGCGGTAATTATACCAAGTAAAGCAAAGTGAAGACGCATGTACGCTGAAGAGGTTGTGACTATTTTTGAGAAAAAAAGGAAAAATGAATGTGAGCTGTAAGGTCAGGTATAGAATGTGAAGTATAATAAATGAAAGTCACTAACAGTGCTGAAAATCTGAAAATTTAGTACTTAACCAAACCCGACCTTCCTACGTCGCCTTTCAAATTAGTTACGGTAAACATCTCGCCACCCTGGCCTCAAATAAAAGAAAAACAATCTTGCGATTGCGTTCCAAGCCACAACAAACTTTCAAAAGATTGTGTGCCATCACCGAGTTGTAAAAATATCGCTGTAGAATAATGAAAGAGTGCCAGGTACTCTAACGTTAGAGATTAGCAAACGCCTTGACTAAGTCATCTCCATATCTGAAGACCAGGTGAGCTACGAACTCCATAGTTCTAGATGTTATCACTGCTGCACAAAGCACGAGTGAAGACATGGCCGCTGAAGAAAAAAAACACACACGTAATGATTCTGTTAATCTGGTACGGGATATAAATATGGAGTTGTTAATGATTTTGAGTGCCCGTATATGATTTAATTGCATTAGTGCCGCTGATAACTCAATTTAATTATGAAATTTATTTAAAGTTAACGTGTTTTGTAGCAGCAATAGCAGCAATGTGGGCCAATTTAACAGGTAACCACCAACTGAAGGTCACTATATAAATGATCAGAGCTTCATGAAACAAACATTGAACAGTGATGTTCATACAGTACTACCTTACTGCTGGAACCTAATTCGTTCGAAGAATAGCAGGTTCCAAAACCTAAAGAGATTTAGCTATAAAATAAACGCTGTAACGTACGTATGTCTATATTCAGGAATCGAGCGAAAATACGTGCAACATGAAACAGTTTAAAATCTTTTGTTCGTTTGCTCACTCTCGGAGTTTGAATACGCTGCTGCGTGCACAGCTTTCTGAGCTGTTATGCACTCCAAAATTAATATGAAGAAATATCTGGAGCTTTACTACAGTGACACTATAACAGGATTCGTTGAACTAATGGTGAACATTTAAAAAATTTTTTGTTCGATGCACAGTGTTAGTTGCGGTAATGCCAGGACTCTTGTTAGATCCTGCTGTCACAGGTTATTTTTTATACAGTGTATGCATATTCGAACGGTCTAGTTGGAGTAATGATTTGTAGGAGTGCTATAGGCGCTCAGATGACGAGGCTTTATGTTACGAGTTCAAGACTATTTTTAGAAGGTTAACTGCCAACGTATGCCAGTTGTTATAACTGCAGTGCCTGAACTACCTTCATATGTATTGATGTTTTCTAGTTAAATCTTGAAAGTTCGGTAAGAAATGGCAGTACAGACGTAAATTCAATCAGTTCTAACACTTGGTTAATCATATAGACTACTGAACTTCCACAATTAGCCATAAAAAGTGCTAACATTAATACTTTTCGGGAACGAAAGATTAATAGATTGCAAATTTAAAAAGCCTGATCGAGAGGAGAACTGCGTAAACATTGTCGAGTGATTTTTGTTATATATCTACAGTATATATATAGGAAGTGATAATATTTTTCTTTTAGAACTATGTATTGCTATAACACTGTTTTGGAAATTTAATTTTAAACAGTATTTACTAGCATATGAAGAAGTACCGTGGAAAACGGAAAATGGTAATTTCCAGCGATTACAACATGTTGGACAACATTTAATTTGGCTTTTGCATCTTGGTTTTAGCTCCTCATCCTTTTTTTTTTTTTTTTGCCAAATGAGCTCCAGGAAAAAGGACCCGAAATTTACGAGCAAAGATGCAAGTTGATGTGCTTGCTTGATATACAGATCTAATTTATTAGCTCATGTGTGACTTGATGTCCCTGATCAATGTAGAGCCGAAATTTAGGAGCAGAGATGCAGAGTGATGTATCTGATGGTAGCGTCACCTAAATTTATGAGTAGAGATGCAACTCGATTTACCGACTCCCAGAGTTGCCGAAATTTAGGGGTGGACTAACAGCTCCATTGAGTCTCTCATAGAACTGGGAGGATGTTGTAGGGCGTCAAGAAGTGGCTTCACCGACATTGACGCTCTGTCGAGATTTATGAGTAGTAGAGGTGATGTTTGATTTGCTATGGAAGTAGAGCACTCTGAGAGCGCATACCTCCGCCAAGCAAGGCAAGGCCACGAAAAATTCCAATTCGTTCTGAAGCCATGATTTTGCTTTTATATATCAACACAAAAATCTAAACATTTGTGCCTTTTAACAGTAATAACAGCTTCAGCAATTTTTTTGAAGATCCTTTCATAATTTTTTGCATTATGCTGCTAACAAACATTCTCATATACAGTACTCAAACTCACAAAGAAACCAACCGATCATCACCAAAATTTAGCAATTTATGTCTTTTAGCATTAGTAACATATCTTGTGGATTTCATAATGATACATTCATTAATTTTAGAGTTATTATGCTAACAAGCAAAAAATTAAAAACAGTAACAAACAAACGAGCGAACAGATCATAAAAAAATTGTCATTTACTCTTCGTGATATACCTAACAACTCATGTAAATTTCATAAAAATCCGTTCATAACTTCTTGAGTTATGGTATTAAGAAAAACGAGGCAGACAAGCAAACAAACAAACAAACAAACAAACGGATAAACGGTCTTTACCCAAATTTAATCATCTGTTCCTCCTAACATACCTAATGTTCCCTGTAAATTTCGTTAAAATCCGCCCACAACTTTTTGAGATATCTTGGTGACAGACAGAAAGACAAAGATAGACAAACGCGAAGAAAACATAATATCCTTGGCGGAGGTAATAAACTGACTATAGAGTGCACATATCAGTGGACTTATATAGAGCGAAGTTGTGACTGGACCTACTGTAGTTGCAAGTACATACAGAAGTGTCACAATAGCGGTAAGTCTATATTTACGCCTTAGAAGGTAAATCTTATCAGACTTATATTCAGAATGACCTTTGATGGTATATACAGCATAAGCTTACTACTGTAATTGTATCTCTGGGTGTACCACCGAAATATTGAGTAACGACTATGTTAAACTTGACGTCTGCTAGCTAAAAGGGCATTGAAATTTAATAGTAGGATGCTTATTGGCCTACCAGCTTCATGAAACCTTGCCAGAAGTGCTGCTAAAATATAAATATGCAGCTTATCATAAATCAGCTGATGCTAGCTCAATTTACAGTCGAAATTTATGAGTAGAGATGCATCTTCATATAAATAAATATAAATAGATATGTTAGCGAACCGAAAGTACCGCCGGGCTACGTTGTTATAGATGCAGCTCGATATGAATTAGTGCATGCTAGCTGCTAGTGTCATTTATATTTATGACTAGAGATGTAGCTTGGCACAAGCTAACGCATGCTCGCTTAAAGTACAGCGCAAATATATGTGTAGAGACCAACCTCTTTGTTAAAAAGCATGTGCTAGTTCACAGTACTTTCGACATAAACGAGCTGAGCTGTAGTCTCGTTTATTTAACTAAAAATGGGCGAACTAATGCGCAAAAATTCACTTGGAATTACCAACGAGAAGCAGCTAAAATATCAAGAAGATAGAGACGCTCCAGGACATGCAGTCTCTGCCTTGGCATAGAGAACGCTACCTACGCCTCACGAGACGAAGTGACGAGATCGCCATTAATTACGAGGATTGACGATAACCGCCTTGATTGAAGCCTTGACACTTTATCAATTGGAGCTTGTCAGTCATTAAGAGCAGCCGCCTCTGTCTAATGTGGCGGTAAACAAATAGTAAGCTGGGTATGTAGGTGTTTGCTAAACCATTTCCTTAGTGTCAGGTGGCTTTCGCACGTACAAGTTGGCAACTATAGGTTGTTCCACTGCTTTGCGAGTGGGCAATTTGGCAGGTACATGGTTTAGTGGTGGTGTACTGTTGTTTTTTAGCGAGTAGGTTGTCGGAAGTGGGTAGTTCAACTCGTTTATGAATTTAGGAAATAGCGTGCAAGAGAATATTGTTTTTAAATAACAATTGCAAGACTAGGGTCATTAAGGAAGGCAGGTACTTGCTTCACATTACAGTTTTCCACCCTTGCCGGTCTTGCCTACAACAACAACAGAAGTTTCATGGCATTACAGAGCCGTGTATAAATCAAACTCGAGTCACTTCAGGCATAACTAACAGATATACACTCTTAAACAAATACTCAATGACGTTAAAACACTGCAGGCCCAGTGATGCAGTACACCATATACCCTGCAACGAAGCTGCAATTATCACCATATTATAAATACGATTTTCATATTTAATTATAGTAGTTACACCTAAGGTGCACTAGCAAGACCGACGAACGCATGACATCTGAATCAGTCGATAAACGTCAGTCGTGGGTGCGTATGACGTGCCATTAAATCGGAAATTGCAGGGGGGGGTGAAACTTTACGAAGTGAAATATTCCAAATATTAGTGGCAAACGAAAGTCGAGAGTGAGCAAGACCAATACTGACTACTACAGCAAGTGTCATTGGTAGTCTATAATTAGTTCGATTGTGTGAGTAACCAAGGCCTAGCTCACATTAAAAAACGAGTATCAGTTTAACAGGAAAGTCTACGGTGAATATAATCGACAATGAATTATATGTAAAGTACGATGAATCAATATTAGTCTTGTGCAAAGGTCGTGAGTAAGTAAAATTGACAATACGTTAATAATTCAGGTATGATGAATAACGGGCAGTCTAGGACGAATGCATTGAGTGAGTATGGCCGCCTGAATTGCACAGCCGTGGGAAATATGACGAAGAGGTATCAGTTCAGAGAGAAAGTTGTGAATGAGTAACACTGATGTGGAATTCAAGTATGATCTGTACCAGTTTAGAAAGAAAGTTGTGACCAAGCTAAGTCCGTTTCGGATTATAAGTATCGGTCTAGATCCAAAATCGTGGATAAATATGGGCTGCTGCGAGATTCAGTTGTCGTACGATGAAGATGGATTAACGGAGAACTTTTATCGCGGATGAGCATAACAAATTAATTGCTAACTACAAAGAAAGTATACCGAAGCAGTGCACGCCGTAAACGTTGGTCGTAAATGATGACAATCACTTCAACTGCATTTCATGTTGAAGTTTTTAATCAAAAATCAATAACAATTAAATGGTAGTTGCTTCATAGCGAGCGTCAAGCATCAAGCTCTCATTGTGATATATATTAAAGTTATAAAGTCTGACTGTCAGCTAGTAAAAAGTTTTCCGGTGCGTCAGTGGTGAACACTGTGTTCAAGGTAAATTAACACTGATTTCACTGGTAACGGAGTAGAATGCACGCAGGCCGATATCAGTCGAGCAAGTTTCATATTGTGATAAGTAGTAAGTTAAGTTTCAAGTGTGTCAATGCTGAACGTTGTGAGCAGTGTTCTTTTAAATAAAGTTGAACTGAATGGCAACGGAAAAGCATTCAGGCAGACGGGTATCCGATGAACAACACACTCGTTACAGAAAATGTTCAACTATTGGAGAACAGAAAATTTCACTTAACCACTAAATCGATTCATAAAAAACGGAGCTTTCTGGGATCACATACCTAGGCCTAGCAAGGCGGTACTAATGAAAAATTTAAATTGGTCCCGAAATTTTCATCATTTGGGCCACTTGACATTAATTATAATTCCTGTAAATTTCTTGAAAATACCTCTGTATTTTTTATTTTTTTTTTAGAAAAGTTCTGACAAACACTAAGACAAACATATATATAGTGAAACACACAAAACCGACTAACCGATCATCACAAAAATTGGGTCGTTTGCGCTAATTAACGTTTCACACAATTGAAAAATTCATGACGGTGCATTCATAAAATTATAAATTATGTTCTGACTAACATAAAACAAACATGAAGACAAACAAGCTAACGGACAGACAGATCATCGCCAAACTTTGGTCAGTTGCTTTTCGTAAGCTGGCCAATAATTCCTGCAAGTGTCGGATAGAACCAACTGGTCATAACCGTTTGAGTTACATAATCATGCAAGAACAAACAGGCACACAAACGCTTAGGTGCATCTTCATCAAAAATTAATTATCTATTTTTCCTAACACACCAAACATCCCTGAAAGTGTCATAGAAATCCGTCAATAACCATTTTGAGTTATTGTGGGGACAGACTAGCATCGACAAAAGTTGTATGTGTAACCCTAGTGGTGGTCTAGGCTTCAATTCTCCCGAATTTCCGAATGAAAATTTGGTTGTGTCGCTTTGAATCGTGTTGCATGTGCTAAAGTAGCCCGATCATGCTTAGAACTCCTGAAAACTCCATTTTGCCGAGTAGGATTGAGTTTTCGAAAGTCCCGTGGCTTATCGCTTAGGTTTAACAACTAAAATAAGTTTTGGCAGGCCGAAGTTAATTCAAAAATCAAAAGTTCCCAACAAGTCAAGTCGAGTGGGCCGAAATTAACTCCAGAAGAAGCACATTCGTTTGGGTACCGAAATTTAGCTTATAGTGATAGACTTGTTCGAAATTTGAGGCACGTGTACTGTGACATCCAGGCATTCACCCAATTACTCATTCGACCTCCAGAAACTCAACATTGCTGCGTAAAATGGAAATTTCAGCTAGCTCACTGTAGTCGCGTTGCTTCTACAGTAAATAAGACCGGCGGCAAGATTCAAAGTGGCGAAGCCAAAGCTCCTTTTCAAAATTTTATAGAAGTCAAGTCTCGAAGATTTAATTTTGGGGCCCAATTCAACGCTCCGTATGGCGAGCGAAAGATGGCGGCAGTTGTAAAAAAAAGAATCACTAAAAATGGTTACACAAGCCTCGAATAACCTAATCAACAACCATTACAGAAATCTGAACATAGATAATGTGTTTATTGCCATAATGCAATTTCAATAAGGTCATGGTCGGCCGCCTGCTTGAGCTAATTACCTTGCTTTTATGGCCTCTAGATTACTGTCATCATACTTGAACGAAATGTCAGTACGTTCTATCCATTTATAATATACGGCACTGTGGCAGTGATCTTATGTTTCACGAAGAAGACAAGCACAGGAACTATGTGCGTAACTATAGATAAATGTTATGTGACTCAAGTGAAAGAAAACTTTCATTTAACTTAATAACTTAAAGTTAAATAAAAATGTGTCCAGAAGAATTGGAAATTTCAATTACGACTCAACAGAAATGAATTTATTCGTTCCCAAGTATGGACTGGATTTCTAAATTTACTTAATCGAATGTGAAAATTAAAATGTTCTGAAGCGGTAGGGAAATTTCATGAGATGCACTAGTGAATCAAAGGCTTCCTGAAAATATCACATACAGAGCAGAAATATCACGAAAAGTTCATAAAAATTAATTTTGCAATTTATAATAAATGTTTAAGTTTATTATTATCATTCAGAAAAAGCAATAATTACCGAAATACCTAATTTCATTATGCAATTTCAGAAAAGGAAAATGGAAAACCTCCACACGGACTATACACTTACTTATTTAATCTATTGATAAAAGTTCAGAGCAGTATAGGTTAAGCGCATGCACTGGTGTAGAAGGCTTTCATTTTGTCTGATAATGATTGTAGCTGTGGCATCTCTAAACGGTTGTGAAGCGATGGGATAAAATTTAACGAAAAAAACAATGCGATGGTCAGAAAAAGTTTCCGAGGCTGTAAATTAAAGAAAGCTGCAAAGCGATTGTAATACACAACGATGCCTCTGTTTTTAATAAAGAACAGGGGTCACATGCAGAAAGGTCTGTTCGTGCTGTAGATTTACTTTTTAAGCATGAACGAAATATAAAGCGGATGCAAAAACAAGGTAACAGGTAAACGAAAAGACCCAATAGAGGATGCAAATGGGAAGTTATTAGTGCCAATTTCAACGACAAATATACTGTGTTTTGCGGTGTAGCTGTTGCCATTGATTTTTAACCGTCAAAAGTTTGCTTAGTTGAGATGGAGGCCTAATATTATCTGTGATTATGCATTTATCAACTATAGACAACACATATGCTTCTTCATTAAGCTAGAATTAACTTTTCAGATTTGAATATGATTTTTCATGTAACATTGTAAAATAATTGAGTTGTTTCGTGGACAAAATACACGTAAAGTGTAATAGTTTAATGCTGTCCTTTATCTGAAGCAAAGTTTATATTTTCACGATGTATTGCACAAGTTCATGTAGCAGTTATTCTCTTAACAATTTGACTTCGGTGCCGTGAAAGCATGTGACCATATACTTGAGATTTACTTATGCTGTATATGTGAGCCTCCAAGTTATATTAGGCACCTATTCTAGGACCGAACCTATAGCATATCCTGCTCTTAACTAACTCAAGCTATTCTACTATCCAAACATAGTCTAACACATACACTTAGGTAGGTAGAACTGAAATGCAAAGGAAAAGGACTTACATGCAGTAAGGATACATTACAGTGCATTGAGTAATAGCAATGGTCAACGCACCAGTGGACAATAATGCGCATTACTCCTAGTCATACAAATGGATAAAAACCCAGCAAGTGACGCACAAGAAACTATGAATTAAAACACAGTGCTACCAATGTACGACATACTCATTCTCTGTAGAAACTAAAAACTATAATAGATGAGATTACATTTGATAACTTGCAGTAGACGAACCAAAAAGAATACAGAACAACCCAAACAGTCTCTTACTAAATCATTCAGGTCCGAAGAACGTTACTTTTAATAGTGATGAAGCATGAATAACATCACGTCTATTCGAGTCTGTTCGTTGAAAAAAATAGAAAAGGGAAAAAATTCTGAGGCCAAATTGTCTGGGTCTGAAAACCACTTCATTGATAAAAAGCAATACATGTCATATATATATCACGAATCTTCGAACTCCAACACTGACGCATGCTACATGTCGAACAGCATGGCTATAAAAAACTCCGAGAAAGCAAAGAAAGAAAGCCGGTTGCCAAATCATTCAGGTCTAAAGAACAATAAATAAAGACACGCGGCAATAAATACGGGCGAGCGCAAGTTATAAGGACCAATGAAGTCTGTGCCGCCCGGGAGACCTTTTACAGGAGCTCGTAAAGCTCTCGAATGCTTAAATCGAAGGATTATGTGACGCGTCTGATCAATGAGCGATGCTTTCTGTCCGTATAATCTGCTCACTGTGGTTCCTTTTATGATCCCTACAGTCGGCGATGGAGTTCGGGGATCTTACAGGCAAAGTGACATACCAATAGGGGCGATATTAACGGTGGGGGTTACGCAGCAGCGGTGTGAGATACGCCTTGAATAGAACGGGAAATGATGCGGTAAATGACGTACCAAAAGGGCATTATTTACGGCCATATTGAAGCAGTGTATGATACTATATACCTGTGAATAGAACTGGAAACGATGCGCTAAGCCAATTAAGGCATTATACAAATACAGTATACGACGATACTGCAGTGTTATTGATACATCTGTAAATCCAAATGGCAGCGATTCTTTATCATGGCATACCAATAGGGACACTACTTATGGCGATACTGCTGCGGTGTACTAAATTTCTGTGGACAGAAATGGAATTAAAACTCCATAACGACGCACTTGCTGGGGCAATACGGCGATACTGCAATTGGATAAGATCTACTTCATGAAGAACTGGACACGACTGAGGAACGATTGGTTGAAACAACTTCTGTAGCTTTATTGACAGTCTTTTGTAGACCGTGTGCATGAGTTTCATTCAATATTTGAATGAATACCTAATAATAATAATTATTGCCATGAAGCAATGGCAAGTAAATTATAAGATGCAGCTGGCGGAGGAACTGCAAATTTTTAATTGGTATAATAATTAATAATAATTAACTTTTATTAAGAACACAATGGGTTCACAAAATATGCTTACAAGCTTACAAGTACAAACAGAGTAGCCAAAATTCAACCTAGTAATTAGGCCCAGTCACA
>LQNS02278125.1:16998234-17013781 GCA_001587735.2 Parhyale hawaiensis | reverse complement strand
AATTTCGACCATCTTCGACCCTCCCACCTGATGAGCTGAGGACAGCGAAACGTACGTCGTGGGTAACCAAATTTCTTCTTTGTGCTTCTCATCGCATTCTTCAATAATTATTATTATTACTTTTGTTGTTGCTGGACAATAAGGTTTAGAATGAGGTAATGCTGTTTGAGATTACGTTTAACTGAATGAATATTGATAGATTCCAGGACTCTAAGATCTCGTGTGTCCTGGCAGCGGCCTATTATTCAAAAATTCACTTTCCGTAAGATTGAATGCCTATTGGTCAAACTATGATTTTGAATGTAAAGTTGCTAGACCTTGTTAATAATTGTTCTCCGGTTAGATGTAACACCCCCTCCGTCTTTGCGTTGTGTAATAAATAAGTTAAGCTGCATTGCATTCCTCGCTTCAAAAGACAGCTAGCTGGCAGCTGCCATGTACACATTCATACATAACTTCATAGCGACTAAGCTCATCTTGAGACTCGCTAATTACATCGCAACAACGACATGTAGGTAAAAAAATGCGGTTCGTGAAACGTGAAACGGCCATTGGAATGAACTAGAGTCCTCCGGGAAACCCACAACGTGTAAGAGAGCACAAGCTCAAGCCAAGCGACAACAGCCTGACAAGCACTGAACCCTCCAGCAGATATTGCGAGCGGGTGCGGGCACACCAGTAGAGCACCATATTGTCGCCTATAGAGCCGCGGTTAAGATTTGCTGCAATGGGCTTTACTAGCTTGATAGAAACTTATAATAAGAGAAATTGACGGTATGAAGTGAGGGATAGGAGAACAGATGTTATTGATGATGAAAACGAAAGACATACAAGTTAGTACGCCCTCGCTTGTGTTGTCAAAGCTATTCGATCTAAGCCCACTCGGTTTCATTTGTCCGAAACCTTAGACAGGTGCGCTGGCTTCGACCCGTCGATTCAAGTTTCAGGTGCCGGTTCTGAATCAATTATCGGTGAACTGCCAAGAACTTACTCCGTATAGTGAAATTTTCAGTCGGCTCAACGTGATCGGATTCTAACTCCGGCAACGCGATTCAGAGTAACGAAACCAAAGTTCCTGTCTACAGTTCCAGTAAATCAAGTAGGCTAGACGTGGCTTAGATCGACTTCCACGAGCCAGTCGAACGAGCTGTTAGCCGTTTTTAGCTTATACAGGTAAACGGTAACTGCACGAATGCTCATATCTGTAAACCAACCGTTAGTAATCGAGCTATGAAATTAAGCAAACCTTATAATTAATTACACGAGAACAATTAGGGACTGGAATAGAGTGTTGTAGGTGAATAATTAGTTAATGCATGTTTTTATCGAAACGATGCACAAGTAATAAATGAATAAATACTATCATCGTCTGGAAGCTATGACTCTCGTTGTATTTTGAAATTGAAGTACAGTATTCGCTAGTGTGTATAGCCCCTTTGTCGAAGTGACCCAATTATTCAAAGCTGCAAATGATTGTCATTCTCAGTAGAAGTTAGCCTTTGTCCCGCCAGGAGAAGACAAATTTACAATGCTAGCTTACGTGTAGGAACAATGCAGGATTATTCGTAATGGCCTATAACTGTTAGGACTGAATCTCGTACAACAATAAGCAAAGTTTAACAGAATATGAACTATTTCCGTGTTCAGTAACTTAGATAAATTTATTACATCGCAAATATACGTTAGGTCTCATATAAATACAATAGTCCCTGCTCTGAGAGTGCCTTTAGTAATGGTAATGAAATTAATCGCTAGATTTTCTACTATACGAACATTATTATTTGGAACTGGTTCCTGCTGACTTGTAATCCGAGGCAAGCACCGGCTGGCCCGGAAAAGTTGAATTTACGTAAGCTATTGAAGCTTAACTTCTCAAAAACTTCAGACAAGGGCATTGGTTTCGCCACTTTGCATAGCGTTTCAGGCGTAAATCTCCAATCGCAGTTTTTATTTGAGTAGCCGAAAACTCAATGTTGCAACGTAAAACAGAGTTTTTTGGCGCAGCTAGTAGGGCTGCGGCCAACACATGCTGCACAATGCGGGGTGACGATGCTATACTGTATCTGTTCTGCCTGTGACAGAACGGTGCGCATACAAATGCATGGGCGTTGAGAGGGAGTAGACAATAAGAAGTTCGGGGGAGATGAACAGTTATTAGAGAAGAACGAGACAGGAAGAAAGGCAATGCGCTTCAGCTGCGCAGTGTTGCCATGTTACATGTTAAAACGCTGACTGGAAAAATCTTGAAACTCGCTAAAAAAGTGTGCACACATTACAGAAGCGAACGCTCTGGTGTGAAGTTCCGCAAAAGTCAGCTGTAGTTTAACTATGCTTTACCGAGCCAATAAATGACACTTCAATTATGTTGCTATTGTGGAGTAAAATGCGATCGTTCGTTACTTAATAAATTCAAATTATCTCACCAGCAGCCAGTTCATTGGACTCAACCAGCAGATGCAGAGTTTGTACAGTGCCGCTCTCCATGTTGCTGTCATTGAACTATAGATTGATACATCAATGCTAATTTACTTTCTATGGTAGTGACTGACTATAACAGCTTGCGTGTCTGTATTTCTGCTTATGTTCGGTCCGGGTGATGGTGTATTCCAGGAAGTAAAGAACATAACTGGAGGACTCACGAGAAACCAGCATCGGAAAGTGACGTGATCAATGACGTCATATCGACGAACGCTACGGTGAGCAGCATATGAGTAATTTAATTAATTTCGCCAAAAAAATTGACAAAAATTGCGAATATTATCTCTAAAGCGTATAAATAAATGAAGAGAGTGTATACTTATTGAACAATAAACAATTATCAATAGAAAATTGCAGTGGAGGCTGGTGGAAACTTTCATAGCACTAGCGGCAAGATCTGGGCCGGTACGACGCCCTGATTTAACTTCTTCCTTGAAACGAAGCCTTACTTACACGTCATATTTATTACAATGCTCTTCACAAAACATTTAAACATATCATCGTAAATTTTTGACTTCATTCTCCCGCTCCTGACTGGCCAACTACTTGTGCTGCATCCATGCCCAAAACACGATAAAATGGTTGTGGTCAAGTACAGAAAGTTCGAACAATAACTGTTCCTGTGGTTTCTCTCGCGTCAAGAATATAGCACTACTTGTATTTTTGGTTAGGATTGAAAGCCCAACCTATACGAAGGCCTGAGGTGCGCCCTTCAACTACTTCGACTCGTCGTTGTGACGTCATTTCGCTACACGCGGTCACGGCTAAGTTTTATTTTAGTCCCAATGAGTCCTCCCGTTACACTCTTTGCTTCCTGGTGTAGTGTAAAACGAATACCGGTCCATGTGCGTAACGGGTGCTGGGATGGACTCTTGATTATATTTGTTGCCCTCTGATAGTGAAATGAGAGAGTAAAACACGGGTAAATTTAAAAGATTTTCTGCAACTACTATTGCGCTTAATTAAACAGAGCGCTAGGTTAAACGAACCGTGTTGGGTGACACAACGTGAGTTAAACAAAGAATGATTCACGTGAACGAGCGAAACAGTAATTCTATAAAATCCCTGACATTACATGGATTGCGTAAAATCATTATCTTCACAATCCTATTATAACACTGCTAGAATCTTACAAATATTGAGAATACTGAGACTGCAGATTTCATTTCTGCGCTCTGCCGATGCAATGCTGTCAAACGTTTAATCCTTTAACGACCTTACACTTGAAAATCCATCGAGCAGTTGTCTAGTAAATAGAGACTATTCGTTCATAGCTGTGTACGTAAAGGAGGCAAAAATATGTTTCGTTAACTGATTAGATCTTCACTGCTAATGAAAATTCAGAGATGAGTTCCCCTTCGTTTGTATTAGTGAATCATTATCATTTACAATTTATGGATGCCAATGAAATGTAACCGAATCCATTTAAACCCCTATATACCTATAACGACATAGTGTCGAATAGCGAGAGCTATAAAATGGTATCGGTGACATTCTGGGGTGTAAAAACAGATAGGCATAGTAGCCCCTCCGACTGACTTATAAAGCGTCCAGAAGGGAACATGTATGATACTTAATTGTAGCCAATACTATGAAGAACACTTAGATCTTAGGTGTTCTGAATATCACGTTTCTCACCACCTAAAGACAGTTATCCATACTAGTACATTCCGATTCGTGGCAATTCGCAGTGGACTGACGCTTAAATAAGTGTGCAGGTTGTAGAAAGAAATCTGAGAGGTGTGCGTTACATTGTTACATAACGGTAGGCTGTAGTATTACCGTATATAAAAGCCAAATTCTCTCAGAAAGATACCACTGTACCACTGTGATGTTTGTTAGTCTCACTAAAATTCTACTATCCCTTACAGATGAACAATAGCCATACATCACTGTGGATGTAAAGATATAACAAAGACAAGTCTAAGATTCATAGAAAAGAAACAGAGGGATGTACTTTACTCTCATTAGTATTCTTATCATCTTTTAGAAAGTCGCTCAACATTGATACATCTCGATAGACTTTGGTGCTGCTGGTTTGGAGATGCCTTACTGTGGTAGTAAGAAACTCCCAGGATGGACGACATTCTCATCAATATACGGCTCATTGGGGCAATTACCTGTTGTTCAGGGGCCGTACTATCGCGCTCATTCAGATCTAATTTTCTCATTAACACCTCAGTTTTGACACGCCTTGCCCAACCATTTCCTTCCAATCGACCTTGTATGTGGGGCGAATGAGGGCCAGTACGTGATGAGAATTTAATCTCAATTGCCAGGTTCAAGTTTCCTTGCAACCGTTATGGCCCGCATGCACCCGCTTCACCTAAATTTTGCAATGTGGATATCATTCGTAGGAAATACCGTAAAATGTCGCTGATTTAGAGCATTTCTTTATCACATAAGTGCTTCATTAAAACGTGTTTTCCTCTGGCAACGAGACCAAGTGTTGCAATAATTGCATGGTATCTGCAGAAACGTCGACGAGATGCGCTAATGATTGCGAGCTTCCGACGAGCATTCGCTCTTCCAGGCATGAGGTTTGTGTCTGAGGGCAAACGTTTGATGATTACAGAGACAGAAGAAAGTTCGCCAAAGGTTGGAGGGCACGAGCATCGGGTCAACTCGAGTTAGAGATCTCCTTTCTATAACAGTGAACGCGTCAAAGGCCCGGTTGCAGACTATGACAGCAACGGTACTCCAATCTTTGTTATTGTTCTGCAGCATACGACAGTGCTAATAAAAAAGAAAGTTTGGTTTTACCTTTCACTTCCTATTTATGCATATAGTCTTAGAACCGCATATATATTTACTTCATCACTAACGAGCTTCTGTTTTCAACACGATAAGATATAGGGGAAAACTGGGTGAAGGTATAGTCTTATCACTATATTTTTACTTCACCATTGTCGAGCTCCTATAGTGAGCACAATATGCCATATAATGAAAACTTTTCGATAGGTAGCCTATTATAAAACATTAAAATATTAAATAATCGTGTAGCAGAATCAATTTAAAAACAGTGACTGGCATCGGCCTTGTAAATATTTTCCAGTAATATTACAACAGGTCAAAACCCCAAATATTTCTTCCTGTTTTGTTAGCGAAAAGGCATTTCCCTGTGAAATTGGAGGCACGCTCGTTGGATTTTTTTCCAATAAAACTATACCCAAAATTTGAAATTGCTTGCAGCAAGCGATTTATAGTAATCAGTAAATATAACGCTTAAAAGAAGAATTAACTGAAGTTGGAATATGCTTACGGAACACAAATTGCGCATAGCTGCAACACCTAAGTCGAAAAATGCACTGGTAATGAAGCAATGCAATATCGAATTCTCTTAGCAGTCACGTAGAAAAGGGCATCCGTGAAGTCCTGGAAGCTATGTGAAAAACACACGCCTTCTTCGTTTTTTTTTTATCAAAAATGATTCCTCCGGAGCCGATCTTGCTCCCCAGCAAGTGTTATCCTGTGCCCACTCTTCTCTTAATGGGAGCGCTCAGCCCCTTTCTTTGGTGCCCTTTTTTTAGACGTGCAGGCCGGTTTCGGTTAAGCAGGTTGGAAGCTCGGGCTCGCTCGGCGGCATGCAAGAAGAGTTCGATCTCCTAGTGAGTTCTGTGGAGCTGCACTGCAGTTGCAACATGTCACCACGCTACATCTTAAATCCAGCAAGTTTCTTCTACACCTTGCTCTGGCAGAGCCACTTGTTAATCAATGTTGCAACAAGTCGCAAAGTTGAAGCGTTGATCATATCGTGGCAAGGTAACTTACTGTCATATCGGGTGATTTCTAGAAACTAGAAAGAAAGCAACCGGCGTGGCACCACTGGAACTGGGAGGTAACCGCATGTCCAGAATCAGGGTCAGCATCCCGAGTTATGTACTAAAGGGCGTTGTCTCCGTTTAAGGTCTGTACTATTATGGCTGTCGGCGCATAATGCAGGGCTTTTTTAGAATATTCCCTCACACAACACCCCCAAGATGGATGTTATGCCATACCACCTCCTATCGTTTGTGAAAATTACGTTGACATCCAATGCGCTGCTTCCCCACCCATCATTTTCGCTTCCATTGCAGTCTTCAAGCAACGGTCGATCTGCAATGCTTCAGTTTCCAATGGTTTCCATTAGGGGAGCTGGACACTTTGCTTGATGCATCGGCTCTGCTTGTTAGCTTTTAAGTCAAGCCCACTCGAACCCTGATAACGTTTGAATTTAAGTACCTCATAAAAGTTTTTTTTTGCATGTGCCATGTTTTCACCCTTTTGGGTGTTCGTTTTCCGGCTCTTGTTCTGTACGAATAATACAGAAGTGTTGTCTTGCACACAGCGTACAATACGACATAAGGTTCAACCAGTTAAACGTTTTTTTTTTTCAAGAATAATGCAAGTTTCAACTGATCCCTTAGAGTATAGATAGAAACATTAACATTTTCGTGAAAGGTTAACCTTCTAATAATAACGGAAAAGTTGGTCCCAGTGACACTTTTGTATGCTCAGTCAATATTAAGGCTTGTAATTATGTGGAAGTGTTACTGCACATATCATATATTTTACAAGTTTACAAAACCTACCCGTAAGGAAAAGTAGAAAGTAACTCGGTCAATTACAATTTCAATCTTGAAAAAGCTTTAAAAATCACCTATTGAATTCATTTATTTAACGATAGGGTAGAAAATCATAGCTATTGTCTCTTATGCATGTACTACTGCCATAGCTCTGCAACAACTGGCTTCAATAAGGCGCAATGTAAGCTGTCACTCTGTGTACCATACAACGGTCCCGCATCGGTCCCTCATATCCACTTTGATGTTCTTGTCGTACTTTATCTTATAAAGCGAACTACCCTAGAGCAGGACAAGAGTATATCCCCAGGATCGGCTATTGAATATAGTAGGAACGGGTATAGGAAAAATGCCCTGGTGTGTTTTAGGAGACGACCGGGACTCTTTCTTACAGTTTTTTTTTTGGGTGGCTTTTTTCCGGCTGGGCCTTTTTCATACCGGGATTTTTTCCGGACACCAGTAAGACCTACGATACGAAAATCCTCCATGCCCACTTTGATGTTCTTGTAGCACTTTCTTTTATAAAGCAAGCTATATTTGACTGGAAAAAACACTGTATGGTAACAACAATAATTTATTAACTTGCATTCCGAGGTTGCACCTAATGAAGTTTTTTTATTTTACAAATCTTCTAGAATTTCGAAGATCTTGTAGCGTGAAGAGCAGGAAAAGCAGTCAGTGGTGAGAGTCAATCTAAGAATCCCTTACCGTACTTCCCCTCGCCTCTCGGTGCCGAAGTACTCCGCTCAGCGAAAACCTTCGGTCAACGATGTCTGGGTCCTAGACTCGAACCCGGCTCCCCATCGTGTGATACAGAGACGCAGTCACTTCGCCACCGAAAGGATTACTGTACATAGTAGGTGAATCGATAATACCTTGACGAACTTGTCATACGAAGATACACAGAATAATTCATCCGTTAAATAAGTTTACCAATGCCAGGGCCACACTATATAGTCGCAATCTCAACTTGATGAGCGAACGTACTGCTCGTATAACGTATCTACGCTACCGATTTTTATTACGAATCGGTAAGACTTGGGAGCTGAACATCCTCGCATCGAGTTGTGCTGAAGATTGTATAGTGTGACCCCGGCACACTATAATAGGTTTAATACAGTAGGTCTGATCAGATATTTAGGTTAGAATATTTAGGCCTTACAAAACACACTGATTTCATATTCCTCATATTAACATTATGCGCATTAGCACTTCATTGCCAAGTCATCCACGGTAAATAGCGTAATGCTGAACCAATCATTAATTTTATGCCACAGTAATCAACGAAAATGCGACAATTTTCATCTGACACTGTATTTATGTACGCTGTACATACAGATATTATCTGTTCTCTCGAACGTGCGTGCAAGAGCGCAACTAATTCGATAATTTACTACAATGGTTATTATCAACATACAATGAAAGAAAATAGCATATATCCAGGGAGTTTTTGTTGCAATTCCTCTTGAATCAATGAGAGGTGGAAGTCTCTCAACGTCAGTCAAGACTTAAGACCGTAATTGGCAAGCCTTTAAACGGATTAATATTCCAGATTACAAGGCAGCGTAGAAAATAATCCCGTACTGATGGATACCGCCCCATCTTGGGGTAATTAGGGACATCGCTCGGTGAGCATCCTTTACGATAAACAAAGGAATCTAATTTCTAATGTTCGCGTATATGGCAATTGTTGGGAAGCCAAGATTGCTATTATATTCATCACCTTGGCATTATTTGCACGGATCTCCTGACTTCTCCATTCTAACAAGCGATGAATAGATACATCAGTAGTAAAATATACCAATTCTATTTGCTATAATATTACGAGTTTTGTAGTCACATCTGGCGCATTATGAATAGGCTATTCATGATGCGCCAGATGTGACTATACAAAACTGGGAATATTATAGCAAATAGAGTCGTCCCCTAGCTAGGTCAGTATCGTTTCATTATGGATTTCAAGTGAAAAGATGCCTTTAAGCTGAGGATACGCGATGGTGGCCTGAATCTCAGTTTTTTCAATTTTCTTGAAATTTTCAGGTCTTTCACTTCAGTAACATGTTAGAATAAAATCGATCGAAAATTATAGAACCTGCAGACTTAAGACCTCAGCAATTAATAGTAGCTGTCTTAATTGACTAGGGCAAATTTTTACTTGTGTATCTTACTGATACCTAGTGAAGGCTCAGTACTCTCATTGACCATTCGAAAGCTTTTCTTAACGATTAACTGTAGCTACTGCTGTATCATGGCTTAAGAACACGACGAAAAAGCCTGTAAAAAGGCATTTTTAGTTAACAAATCTTGAATTTAGACAGTGCACGGCTATAGCAGGAATTCATCTACCAGTTTTAGTGAAGTAAAGCAGCTTTAGCCTACCAAGCTTAAGCTGCGCTCAATTGCTAAAAAATGCGAGAACATGCCTGACTGGAAAGCGTGAGGGTGGAGCACGTACTAACTTACGGCCGCAGCTCCGGCTTGTTGTCTTGCTTATGGTGCTAAAGAAAAAAACGAGATCACTCTTACACCAACGGTCTCAGCTTCTCGTCCGCCCATGCCATCCATTGTAAAAGAGAGATGCCAAGCAGAAATTAAAAAAAACAACTACTGCCAATGGTTACAGAAACAACCCATGAAGTGTGTTCTAGGTAAGAACAAGTAAAGGTTATTAATTGAATTCGCTGTGAGCTCTTCCGTACAAAATGCTGCATTGAAGAAGAGCAGTGTTTTAGTAATCGTAATCTTTATATTTGATCAAAATTGCGATGTCTAAAATAATGCTCGTTTCTTTTTTTTACAGTTTTCACAATATTCCCATTATTATGACATGTTTCTGAACAGTACTGAACTCGTTTAGAACAATACAAAAATTATTAATAGTTCAACACAGGCCAGTGATAAGCAAACGTTTTTCTCTTTATAGTAAATGTCTATATATATTTTTCGCAGGTTCAAAGAAGAAAATATCAAAGATGCTGCATCCCTCAGCTAGTGACGAGATGCTTGAGTGTTGTGCTTGTATGCTGTTCGGAGGTTCTTGAATTTGCCGCCCCGCTCGACAGGAAAATTCTTAAGGTGGTCGGCTTGCGGCGTCAGCATTTCTGACTATCACACTGTACAATCTGTAGTCAACTGCAGCCGTGTACTTCTCTAGGGCCTAGCGGGTATATATCTGCAGCATGAACTATTGCATCTGGCTTTCCCACTTGTGGTGTGCCGTCAAGTTGACTTTACCAATACTTTTATCGGAGAGCTGGGAACGCAGTACGTTGTATGATCACTGGCGGGACGATTCCAGTCATATTGTGAGCACATTAGCACTTCCCGCTCCTGGTTATTGCCACTGTTGCGGAGAAAAATCTGTGTTCTGTCATGGAGGTAAGCCGTACGCTGCAAAGACTGTGAGTAATAAAGTGTACATAGAATATAGTTGGTGAAGGTAGTAGAAATACAATTACGTCAAGCTATTTAACTGTGGCTGGTCTAGTTAATGGTTCTAGTTGATTAATACGAACAAGAACATGCAAAATTTGAAGATATAAAAGAGAGCGTGGGTATGTTTAAATTAGGTGTCAGGTTTCCTTCATGGGAAAACTCCGCGAAGAGTCACTTCCTGGAAAGTATTTTAGTGTTTTTGAGTTTCACATGAATGCCGAGATGGCAACTTCATGCCAGGCGCATCCTCTCCGTTAAAAGAGAACCATCTTCGATTGGAAAATGAGCTCAATTTCGGCCAATTCCTCTGCTAATTACGAGCGCACTGGGTATTATTGAGCTGAGGCGCTGCATTTCAGAGCATAAATCTTGACGTGCATCGCGTTCATAACCGCCACTGCCCACCGCTCTCCAGCGACCGATCTTGTTTCGAACCTTGCAAGTTTAGTCTGAGTTTAGAAGCATAAAAAAACAATGGCCGGACGAGATGACCGCAGGCCGTCTGTCGATTTCACTGCTGGCAACCAGCATCTTAGCACCGCTTTCATTTGCAAAACAACACAGGCTGGCACTTGCTTGTATTCGCTCTGCCTTTACGATGAGCAGTTGTATACTAAAGAGAAAGCGTTCTGCAGCTCTCAAGCGCGCCTCCTCGCCTGCCTCATGTGCCTCTAGCGCCCTCCACTTTTTCTGCTTAACTCCAATGATGAACTAACTCGTGTTGCCTTAGAAAGCTGAAGTTTAGTGGAAGTCTTAGTTAAAAATGGGGCTTTTTTTGTGCAACTGCAAAATAGTTTTTGACGCTTTAGCTGAATTGTTAGTTCACGCTTTAGTTGTGTTTAGGTAACTCATTTTTATTCCTTTGAGCGTCTCGTTATAGCGAGGAAGCAACTTACCAATTTTTGTCTTAGCAACTAAAGTTCAGTGAGAGTCGAAGTTAAAGATTGGGCTTTTTGAGCCGAGCTTGATACTTTGTGAAGCTAATATGCTTCTCTTTAAGCGCTTGATGTTTGTCTTCTTAACCATCAATTGGAATAATTGTACCATGGAATCTTGCCAATTCGCAAAAGTTTCAACTGATGGGAATGTTAAAGTAGATGTCTTTAAACACAAGAGTTTTAAAATACAAGAGTTTTAATTCCATCCAGTGTGCTGCTGGATACTGACAGCGTCATAGAAATGTTATATTACTTGCATGTTGGGCGTTTGGAAGCACGTACAGTACCTCTCACAATAACTGATATACACTAACCGTTGACGCGTGTCTTGTACGATACGTAGTGTTGTAAATATTATACTTGCCTTGTTGACAGATATTTAATTATTCCGTGCACGCTTATGTGAAGGTAATGTCCAGCCAGTATTGTGTTTTCCAAGTTATATTAAAGTAATAATTATTACGTGAAGGTATAAATCCAAATATTTTTGTGTTTACCAGCTTAATATAAGCTCATGTTTTCTCGTGAACTTAAGTTCAGTAAATATTCAATATCCAGTCAGTATACTGAGATTAAAATAGACCTATGATTATTCCTTACGTTTCAGTCCGGTGCTTTAGAACTGTCTATGTCATGGGTCACCGCAATTTGTTGGGGTATCCTTATGGGAAATCTACACCAATTTCAGTCTTTTTGTGAAATCAGGGAGTTAATACGTTGCACTGGTTCTCTTCATTGCCAATTGTTAAAATAATACCCAAACTTACAACCACAGGCGAAATATATGTATATGAACTAGGGTGAGTCTGTAACTTTATTTCGCTAAACTTGATCAAGAAATCACATTGTTAGGCTGATAGTGAGGAAAGTACATACGCTGTTTTTTTTTCTAATAACACCCTTCAAAAATCTACTAACAATTAATCCCTTTAGTCTAAGATACGGCACCAGTAAATTTCGGTTTTTATGAACTACTTTATTTTGTTTCAATCGTGACTAAGCACATTTTCAATGAAGAACTAAATAACATGTATTTAACCTATTTTAAAATGTGTTACAGATACAGCAATTAAACAAGTTAATGTAAATAAGCTATCCAAGACATTTCACACGTGTTTACTACAAGTTGCGTACTTGTAATTCATTTGTTAAAAAAGTATAAGGTAACCAAAAAATATCTGTCCGTTTTTGATTAGCTATTGAATTAAGTGAAAATAGTTACGTAATGCAATGCGTGCAGTAAATGTTTTCACAGCCGGGCAGCCGATATTAGCAGCTCCCAAGCGCTCCAAACATTGGTTGTCGCCCCAGGATGCTGTCCCTCAAACCGAAACACCGCCTATGCACCCACGAATATTAGCCTCTGTGTTTAGTGGACAGGTCGTCTAGTGGCTTATTATGAACTACTACCAACGGGCCTAACTGTCAATGCAGGACTGTACTTGCAGTAATTGGAACCTGTGCAACAGGTATTTCGTCAGAGGGGCCAGCACTGATGAATCGCAAAGGTGTGCTTCTCCTCCATGACAGCGCCAAACCGTATGTCGCGCGAGTGGCCAGGGATACCATACCGCGACTTGGATGGGATATTCTGTGCCATCCACCTTATTCACCTGACCTTGCGCCATCCGATTACCACCTCTTCCACTCCCTGGATGATCGATCATCTTCGTAGTGAATCCTTAACCAGTGAAATAGACTTGCGCCAAGCCCTGACGGACTTTGCGTCCCAAACCCCCCGAGTTTTAACGCAATGAGATTGAAAGCTGGAGGGACGTTGGCAGAAAGTTCTGGATGCCGATGGCGATTACTACAAAGACTAAATATAAGTTATACATATTGTGAACTTTCTTTTTTCTTCCATTTAAAAACGGACGGAAATTTTTAGTTAGGCTACCTCATCATATCGGGCGGTAAACCTACCGAAAAATTTCAACGCACTAATAAAGATACAAGCTAGTGCTATCAGTAATGAACTATAGTCATTATTTCACCATTTAATTGCAACACGGGACGAGAGCAACTGTAGTCAGTCTAAGGTTATCATATCCATGTAGGGTCCATAAAAGACTGAGAAAATATGATGGTAGCCAGCTTCACTACGTACGGTGACACCCCTCATATTTACCAGCACTGTTATAAGAGCTGGGCCCCCAAGTCCCTGAATTTGCTTTAATTATGCGCATATTTAATTCTAATAAATGAGTCATGGCGCCACATTTGACGCAGCTCTGATAATATTAGCAATAATATTCAGGAAGGGAGTTAACGTTGCCTGTGAACACAACGTTCAACCCCTTCAGTTCCTAACACGAGTAAATTGGTCCGGCAGTTGCCTAGTGTTTGGAGGTTATTCCTATAAAATTGTAAAGATTAAAAATAAAATTAATTACATCAGAGGTTAATATCCATCCGTAGAACTGGCCCATTTGGTCGCCATGTCACTTTGTAGACCCATCGGAATTGTGCTCACAATAGCTTGCACTGATTGAAAAAATATAAGTAAAGCACGAAATCATACATTTTAACTTTGTCACACATGTTTTTCCTTTGCTGTATGAGCTACCTAGGACCTTGCAAAGCCTTCTGTTTTACTTAACTACTTATACTTTCGCTTAAATTCTGCGATATGGAACATTACAAACTCGCAATGCATATTGATTGCTAAAACTTCTGCCCATGTGATGAAAGCTTGGTCGCCAAATTGTTTCGCATCATATTAGTTTGAAACGTCAGCAGAACGCAACATGCGACTCAAAAACGGTGGATAGTGAGTAATGTGAGTAATAATAAGCGAAAACTGACCATGTACGGGTTTTCTGAGTGAACAGGTAATGAGACGCTTAAAGGAACATAAAAGACAATAGATCACTGCTTCGAAGAAAGAAAAATGGTTTGCAATATAACAGCTGGCAGCTAGTGGCATACACTAGGCTCTGCGAAGTAAGCTATTATTTTATGAGCTAGTTATTTAGGCATTTTTATAATATCGTTTTTGACGATTGCAGGTAACACGAGGGTCCAAGTAAGAAGTCAGCAGTACGTAGTCTATTCGAATTACTTGCAAATGAAGGGTAATCCATGATTAGGAATTTCCTACATACCTCATAAATCCTAACATTGTTTCAGGCTACTAAAATAGCAGTTATTTCGTCAAGAGTCGTCGTAACAGATATAGGACTATAGCTGCATAAAGAAATTCTATATACTTTGACTAAAATGAGAGCCGTAGAAGTTTTCGAATTAAGAATGTCATACTTTCGGTTTAATAAAAAGATGGGACAGCCCTATAACCAATTTTAATTTAGGTCGATGGAGCTCAGAAACCAGATATTATCCACAACACGAACGAAACAATGTGTATACTACCTATTACTCCCTTTAATCACCAGTACAGGATTAAGTATACAATGCTACGTAATGTAGAGTTCACTTATGTGCATAGTATTGTGTTTCTGGGACATGCAATTGGTGGTAATTAAAATGATGATGTACCATGGCTGGTAAGGCGCCTGAATGGCACTGGTAATTGGATATTAAGGCAATTTCATTACTGTTCCTTCAAGGTTTTGATTCAGTGCTTCAGAATATTTTGTAATGAAATATATTGCAATTCTCTGTGGACAAAATTCAAGAAACAGGTCACCAGGGAACCGCGTGTGACTTCTAAAGACATATTTCGGCCATTGGTGGGTGTTCCCTGATCGAAACAGTGATATGCTACCCGTTAATGTAATGCTTGCCTAAATATACCTGCTCGTAAGAATACCAGTAGCCTGCGGTTGAGAAAATAATGTTTCTTCGTTGCTCTTGGGAATTTGCTATAACCTGGTTTATGCTATCACTCGGGTTATTAGAGTTTGGCTCCTAAATAGCGTGGGGTCACTCCGTATACGGGCGATTATTCACATGACTGCCGTAACCTATTACTGGCGAGTATCTTACCTCACTTCTGACAGCTTTTCTTTAGCATGCTTACAGTGTGTATGCTCTGTATCGTCCCGTATCTATGCATAGACTGACTGAATGTGTTAATAACTTGTCCTTATTATATTTGTGAACCTATGAATGTAACGGTAACTACGTTCCGGAAAGAGTTTTATTATTTTTATTAAAATGAATTCAAATTTCCAT
>LQNS02278125.1:16966612-16985509 GCA_001587735.2 Parhyale hawaiensis | reverse complement strand
TTCGCTTGTACGATTGATAGTAATGGCTTCTTCAGTTCCATGCAAAAGATTAATATGTCATGAAGTCATTTTCCGCCAGCAATATCTCTCATTTTTGAATGATTCCACGCATCCATTGTCGTAGCCAGCATTCGTTCCAGTAGGTCCTCTAGAGCGTTGATTTTTTTTGTGGTTTACTCGTCTAGATTAGTGGCATGCGAATTAAATCATAATATATACCTGTGCAAATTTATGAATGGAGTTATCATTGACAGCGGGAGATTTGATTGATTGTGCTCTTTCGGGGCAGGGTTTTCAGTGCTGGCCTTCCCGCTGAGCAGAGTATCGCTTGGGGAAACGATTACTTGGCCAGATCTTCCACCAGTACTTTCTACACTTCATTTCCTGTACCACTGTTCGCGGTATCATTCCCAGAATCGGGTAAGCTTTAATTTTATTTTGTAGTAACCCTTTACCGCCACAGGTTTTGTAAGATTTGGATGCTTTTGCGGTGCGTTTACTCACCGGTGAAGGAAGAATAGTCTGGAGAGTAAAGCTGACATCCGACGACCCGTTGGTGTTCAGGCAACTCGAGCGACCAGAATACAATAGAGAGCAGCTCGCACTGGGCGCCTCCGAGTCTAAATATTAAAAATGGAGAGCGTCGCAAACCATTTCCAGTTTCAGCGAGGAAAAAAGAAAAGATTATCAAATAAAAAATACGGCAAAAGCACGCCATTATCCGTCGAGGGCATAGGCTTGAAGCTCTGATTTGAAAGCTGATTGACGGCAAGAAAGTAAAAGAAAAATGTTTATTTTGCCCAAGTTGTCGCGTAATCAACATGTAAAGTGGAAAGGAATTTATGCTGTACTTTCTTTGGAACACAGCTACCCTAAAGCTCGTTAAAAAATGAAATTTTATTGTTTTTATCTTATTCACATAATTAAATGCTAAAATAATTATGATGCCGATAAAGGATTCCGATCGCCGATGATTAATATAGGTTTAGCTGGTGATAAAATGTATGAGACGGTTGGCATTCATGCTATCTGAGAGAAACCATCAATTGAAAAATATAATCATGAACTGATAAATGAAATCATCAAATCCTATTCATGAATTGCAGATGCCGTAAAATTTTATTATAATACACTAAAGTCTGGTTTTACTGTTGAATTGAAACAAAATCTGTATTAGTTTCTAAAGAAGCATCAAAAAATTACCAAATTCAAAGTGAGATCAACAGCTCTGCCGAGAACAAAATCACCATGGCCTTCTTTTAATAACGCCATGTCAAAGGCTCCAGAGTTTAGGCAAGATCAGCAGCTCTGCCGAGAACAAAATCACCGTGGCCTTTCACCTCGCGAAGTCGTTAGTGAGCTAAGGAAGAGGTAGCCACTTTTATTTGACATTATATTGAAGGCTCGAGCATCGGGAAATTGTACCTCAACATGATACGTTTTTCAGTATGTGAGGCACGCATGCTATTTTAATTTTCTCAGGGTCACTTTCATTTTTAACAAAGAATATTACTAACAGCATTTGTGCACTTAGACCTTGGTCTCATTGCATTGTAAACTGCTTAATTCCAAATATACATATTGATTTTTACAGTAAAATCAGTGTCGCTAACCAGCCTGTCACTGTAAATAATGTTTGTTAAAGAAATGTTTATAATGTCATACTGGAAGGCGCAAAACCCAATATAGGTTGGCGGCTTGTCACTCACCTGGGTATTGGTGCACAGGTGTGTCGTAGGTCTCTTCTGTGGATATCTAACCCTGCAGCTATCTATCTGCTCATCCATCTGTACATATATATATATATATATATTTATACATATATATATGTAAAAGGAGACATAATACATAATTTGCCTTATCTGACATAAAGTACTTTATCATTGAATATGTTGATGATTTTTGGCATATATCTCATTATTACATATTTTTCCTACACATTTTATTTGGATTTATTATCTTTGTCCCAAAAGGTTAAAGGCACACGCAAGTGAACTCTTGCCAAATACTGCAACTTACTTTAACCCTTATTTGGAATAGACACGAGTGCTGTTTTCTGACGAACTGTCTTAGAACGAGGAAGCTCAGACTCAGCATTCGAGACCTTATACTCAAGTAATTATTCTTGTAATAATGCCACTCTAGTTTCCTTAGTCGAAACGGGAGGAATTTATTCGAGGTAATTTTGTTTGAAACTTAATTAAGTGAGAGGTAGTTTTGCACACGCACGTCTATTTGTTCTAGTTTGCGTTTGTTTTAGGTGCTAAAAATTTAAAAAAAATTGTATGAACTTCTTTCTCTTCCGTTACGCTATAGTTGTTGGAAGCTACCCTCTAACA
Organism: Parhyale hawaiensis; assembly: GCA_001587735.2. Classification (NCBI taxonomy): domain Eukaryota; kingdom Metazoa; phylum Arthropoda; class Malacostraca; order Amphipoda; family Hyalidae; genus Parhyale; species Parhyale hawaiensis. The sequence goes on along the minus strand of LQNS02278125.1, from coordinate 16,983,170 downwards.
GAAGGAAATCGAGAAAACTTTCCAGCACGCTTCACATTTTTGCTGGTACCAGTGCTGCTTAATTTTAAACTCAGTTTTAGTGGAAGGATGGCCAATTTTTACAACTACATCTTCTCTAAAAGACTTCTAGTTTATTAGTACGATTTATAGGTAGCAGTTACCATTTATAAATATTGTAAGTAAGGTTATGGAATCTATAAAAAAATATTTTTTTTTTAGATATTTAGGAGTAGTTTTTAGCTCAACTCTGTCGTTTTCTCAACCTTTGTTAGTGCTTTTGTAAGTTTTTCTTTTTTCTCTATCACTTTCTAATAGAGACATTTTTGTTCTACTGCCTAACGTGTTTAGCTTTGTGCACTGTAAAAACAAGGTGATGCTGCAGTCAACTGCATGAAACGTACGTACATAATTTTCTACCCGTCTTCTATTTACTGGATGGAACAAGGGTCACTTGCAAACAAAGTACCTTAATCATTTTCCATTTATGTCACCAATTTCGAGCTCTTGTTAGTACTGCAGTCAGTTGCAAGCAATATTCGATCCCAAATCTCTATTTACGTCCTCAGTACACACTCTACGCAATGCTGCATGCAGCCCATTGCTATCAACATGCCTTGATAGTTTTCCATTTACGTCCTCATGTACACACTGTACCCAGTCCTGCAGTCAGTCGCAAGCAACAGTCGCTGCTTATTTTCCATTTACGTTTCTTGGTACCAGAACAAGGAAGTTTGGTGCGGCCACGACGCAGGGCTGCCATGTGTCCGCTCACTAGTCAAGGAGTTGCCCAAGCTCCACCCTCGCCCTGCTGATAACTTATCAACCAACTGTTGACGTGCACACCACAGTTCTTCTTTGATTTTCTTAGAAGCTAAAGTTGAAAACTTATCTTTCAGAAGTTTTAATAACATGTGTTTAAGAGCGAAACATAAAAATTTGAATTAAGAGACGTTTACTATACGTACATATATATTACTTTCTTTCTTAGCACAAAAGCTCGATCAGGTCGAATGAATTTTGTTGCTGCATGTTCATGTTAATATCTTTTGATACAGGTCTCAAAAAACTACCTCATGGGTTTTATTTATGCGTGTGTACTTCATATAGTTATTTTCTCATAAACATTACAGATATCTCATATATATCTATATTTAGTAGTATACACAATATATAATCGTCTAAAATTATCTGAAAAGAATTTGTCATTAGCGTACAAATACATTGATACGACTGTAGATCATACTAATTTATTATAGAAAAAGTTAATTATAAATAATGTGTGCCTTTGTTTCATTTAAGTTTGCATATTTCTTGTATGTTGTGAAAACTAGAGAACGAAGATATTTTACTGTTTTAATTTTTTTCATCAAATGGAGTGCTGATCAAAATATTTTAGGTTACGAAATAATGACCAGTATTACTTCGATGATGCTACGTACTTTCTGTGAAACCTAAGAATCCTTTTCAAATACGTCACACCATAGCAAAGTTTCATATTGTGAAGTTTTTCAATGATTTCTAATGGATCCGTAACTTGCTTCAATACGTATGGTCAGCTTTTCTACAGAGAACTTTGAAAATTACTTCTCGCTCATCCATTAAATACTATTATGCGCTATAGTAAATTTTCCATTCCAGATGTTTTCATGTTCCTGCTGGACACAATGGCAAATGCAAGTTTAACGTTTACAAGTTTTCATCTACCTAGAGGACTCTGCATACGTTGCAATGAGCAGTACGCTTAGCTTTTTCAACATTTAGTCTTAGTTTCTCGCAGACAAATAAATTTTGTACTATGTATTAACCTTGTGTATGGAAAAGTTTTATGTTATAGCTACACTTGGCAATAACGTCAGACACAATATCTTCACCAGTATTTACCTTTGCGAAATCGTTGAAAATTTCCTCCTCTCTAGTGCGTTCCTTCAGCGGTAATGATTTATCTCTATCAATGAAGTTACTGTCGGTATAAAGGTGTATATCTTTGCCGATAATGTAGCGCAGGTCAGTATTTTGCCCTTGAGCTGAATTTGATCTAGGTATAATCAAGATCTTTCACGCATCATGAGAGCCCTTGCCCGATACATTTTGTGATAGGCAAGCTGACCTGAAGGGCCGTCTGTGCGATAGGTATAACAGAACGCTCCTCAATGATCTTGGTGAAATTTTTACTGAGATAGGTGGACAAGTGTTCATATAGGCCGACCAAAATCCCATCTTTTGGAATTGGACAGAAGTATTCTTAGGGTGTCTAAAATTGCTAAGGAAGTTTTTTGTGACAATCGGAATGATGTCTCCTCCTCCATCTGTTGTACAAGAAAAGACTAATTAAATCATTAGCGGAAAAAGGGACAGAAACATAAGAGATAACTAATGTGAAAGGCAAAATTTAATGGATCACGTATCATTGTCTTCACTAGGTGCATCTAGAAATGTGTTTTCTGTTTTTAGAAAATTTTTTCCCTTGAATTATTTCAAAATAACTGACTGCAATAGAGAGAAATGGAGAACAAAATAAAATTTCATAGCTATTATTGTTACTTCAATTTCCAGGTATAGTTGAATCATTGGGCTGGTTCCTCAAAACCTTAAAGTTTTGCTATGCTCAATGTAATTCTGTATTTCTCTACAGTTAATGTGACATGCTACTTACTAAAAAATACAATGACTTATCATAGGACAATTATGAACACAATAAGTTATAATTTATACCCTTTATATAAGCGACTTTTAAATTAACTGCTTATCAATACTGGTTGCCTTTTTTCTATGATTACTAATTACATAAGAGCACGTATTACAGGGTAACACAAAGTTAAAGTCATTCACTCCTCCCTTCTTACTAGCTATACTAAAAGAACGTGAGCACTGATGAAAATAAAGATAATGTTAACTATAGACCTGTCTCCCTAACTAGCAACGTAGTGAAAACGTTTGAAAGGGTGTGTAAGAAAGTACTAACATGCTTACGTCAAATCAACATGGCTTTCGCCATAAACGTTCAATCACTTAGCAGCTGCTTGAGCATTATGACTCAATTTTACACCCACTATGCCAAGGCAAATATGTGGACGTAATAAATTTAGATTTTACCAAAGAATTCGATAAAGTAGACCTTGGAATGCTACTACTCAAACTCTTCAACATGGGCATCCGTGGAAGATGTCTTACATGGGTCGAAGCTCTCCTGATAAACCGAAGCCAAAGTGCAATTATAAATAATAAACTGTCCAAACGACAGCCGGCACGGTACTCAGCGGAGTCCCACAAGGTACTGCGCTTGGTCCAATACTCTTCCTCATCATGATAAATGATATGGGGCACCAATGCAAGTTTGCCATTCCCTCATCGTTTGCTGATGACACATGGATATTAGCAGCCTTGTAATCAATGGCAGACGTACGGAATGTGCAAGTAGATCTAACCAATCTCTTTCACTGTACATCGGTTAACAACATGGCCTTGAACGAAATAAAATTTGAACTGTTACAATACGGAAAAAAACTTCTCCCTTACTGAATCTACGTTCTACACGATGAGAGATGGGAGCGAAATCGAGAGAAGGCAAATTTTAAGGGACCTTGGGGTGAGAATACAAGATAATGCCACTTTGAAGATCACGTGGCTCGAGTTGCTACCATAGGCAAGAAATGGAGCGAATGGGTGCTTCGAACTTTCTCTTCACGAAAGGAAGACCCACTGCTCACCTTAAGCAAACAACTGATACTGCCGAGGATTGAATACTGTTCACCTCTTTGGCTGCCAAGCAAATGAAAGACTTAGAGCGCCTCGAGGCTATCCAGAGATCGTTCAGTGCTAAAATCCGGGGCATGCAAAAGATAAACTATCACAAAAGACTTGCTCAACTTCAAACGTACTCATTCAAAGGAGATTCGAGAGCTTTACGACAAATATATGTTTGAAAAATTCTAAAAGGAATTACTGTCAACGTTAATGGGCGAATCTAGGCCATCTAGACACCCAGACCGTATTGGTCGCACTTGTGAAGTGCGAATTCCGATCAAAACTGGTTGTGATGCAATAGCCACAAAGTATTCTAATAGTTTCGCAGTCCGGGGGGGGGGGCGAGATTATTCAACAAAATGCCTCGTCACATTCGAAATGTCACCGGTACAGAGACTGCGAAATTTAAAAACTTACTGGACGCATATTTACTGAAAGTGCCAGATAAACCTGCTGTAAGCGGCTGCGTGAATTGTGGGGAAAACTCGCTGTTAGCCATCCCGCTGGTCACGGACTGCAGAATCACCTCTGCACAAGATGGGTGGCGTGCATAACTCTACCTGGACCTCATCCAAAGCATCATCAAGGTAATCATGGTAGGGTATGCCTTCTTCTAAGCTCCACTTGAACAAGAGGATTTCCGAAAGCAAAATTAATGCCACTAACAGTTCCGACAGTCACACAGTCTTGAAAACTTACTGAATAAGAGCACTAACGAACACCCAGTTAATATCACTGACAGTTCCGACAGTCATACTGCTTTAAAAACTTACTGAATAAGAGCACTAGCGAACACCAAGTTAATGCCACTGACTCCCTCGTCAGACCAGTCGCGTTAAAAACTTACTGAATAAGAGCACGAGCGAACACAAAGTTAATGTCACTGACTGCCCCTTCAGACAAGCGGCATTCAAGCGTCCACAGAAAGTTGCTTCTCTGCTTTCTTCCTCGACGGCAGAGAACGAAAGTAACGTTGAGATGCAAGACTCTGGAGCGCCTCAAAATTTCACAAGAAGTGGCCAGCTTAGTCGTAGTATTTTTTTGTCTGACAATACGGCGGGGAAAAACCTGCTTAGTGAACCAGTTGTGTATTGCCTCGGGAGTCAATGAAGCTTTGACTGGCGTACTGGAGCCATGGGGCAATAACAGCGATGAGGTGTCGGATTGTACTGCGCATTAAAATATTGCCGATCAGTAACCTTACATAAATCTTCCCATTGTGGACATTAAGATTCTCACTGATACAAAGCAAATGTGAAAATAAGCGTGCTTTTGGCTTGCTTTGGAGCCTCATAAATCTTTTGATGCAACGCATCATGGAATTATAGCTCTGCAAAGAGATTGTAAATTGAAATTGGTCTCACGATTAGACGCGCAAAGGACTTCTCTTCCGAGTATTAAGTGTCTGTTGCACGCATGCATGAAGAAAAATGCTTGAACGTGGCCTTAATTTTTAGTCGTTTCTACTCTGTCTTGGAATCTAACTGAAGAAATCAGTTAATTTTAGCTAGTTCTTACAAGAATATCTCGATATAGGTGCTTTCTTACTTTAAAGTGAAAAGAAGAGGAAATTAACTACACATGATTTGAAAGCAATTAGATGAAATACGTTTTATTCTAAGATAAATAAACAATCACTATTTAAGTTCACATTTAAACTGAATTTATCCATTCCTATTGAGAATTGATAGTATTTACCATTAGAATACAGTCGTTTATATTATTATGAGGCTTAGTACGTTAAGTATTACGAAAAGTGATAAGTTTTATAAAATTGTAATGACAATAAATGTGTGAAGCTTTTAAAATTTCATTAATTTCTGCTTTTTTTGCTTCTTATACCTTGGCATAGCTTCTACAACTCATTCCTGCTGAAGATTTTATATTTCTACCTCTGCCTAAAATTATTAGACGGATTCCAGGATTGTATCTATTAATTTTCCAGCCGTAAGTCGGTTTCAGTTTAATTTGATAGGAAAACGAGATATATTTAAAGAATTATACGATGAGCAAATAAAAATATAGGCACAGTCCCACCTATGGAGGAATGGCATCAAAGCTTTAAAAGCAGGTGTTGTCTCCAGTGTTCGAATGTACGTATTCCCTTTAACAGATGTTGTCGTGTTGTGCGTCTCATCAATCTAAATTCCTGCAACCGTTTTTCTCCGATTCCAAGATGTGTCCAAACAATTTTCGAATCCAGGTGATCCCGCTGACACTTCTGAATTTGTCACAAGATTTCCGTGTTCCACGAACCTCGCTGGAATTCTGTAAACACACGCCACCTCACGGAGAATACGCCTCGGACTGTGTGCAAAGTCCAGGGTGATGTTGCTCGGTCGGCGATTGTACACCGTGTCTTTAGATCATTTGTTTCAAGCGAAATGAAACAAGAAAAAATCTTGTGTTTTGGTGGAGGCTGTCACCAGAGAGTGATAGAGTTGTGGTTTTAGCACTGGGGAATGTTCACTAGTGTAGAGTTGGTTATGGTAAAAATGACGAATTGTGAATTTGCTCTTTGGTGAAGGATATCACCACAATATGATGAAGTATGTTTGTAACTTTGACAATTTGCAAATCGATGTTTCGGTGGAGGCTGTTACCAGAGAGTAAGTAGAGTGATACCTGAAGCATAGGAGAACGTTTATCAATTAAAGGAGTTGGTTACAGTAAGTCTGATGTTGGTGAACATGAATTTTGGTAGACGGTCGACAGAAAGTGAAAGAAACGAAGTTTTAGATTTGATTTGGCTCATTTCTCTAATAGCTATTGGAACTGAACGTAACTGCCTAGCGCAATAGAATAAAGCTACAATTATTACAAGTGACTGCCTTCAAGCACTGGGAACAAAACAAGCACCTCTCGCTCTGGAGTGCACTTCTACATGCTTAGCAAATTCCTTTTCTTGAGTGAGGCGCTGATGTCAAATACTCCAGCCCCTCCCCCACTGGTATTGAAGACACGGAGGAAACCTACACCTCATCCTCTCCTAAGACTTGAGGCACTGGAAAGAAGGCTTCCAGTACCTGCAATAACACTCTACTGGCTTATAAACTAACCTCCTTCATCAATCCATCTGAGTACCTTGAGGTGCTGGAAACAGTTACCGCCCAATCTTGAATAACACTCCATCAGCATTGGAATATTATTGACAGTCTTCGGAATTAGATTTGACTGCCTTCAGGCAATGGACTACCACTAGCTCTGGACTAACACTCCATCAGCAATGGAACGGTTAACTTTTCAGGCGCAGGGAACAATCGCAATAATGCATTTTAAGTAATCGAGCCGACAATTTTCAGGCGTTGGAAGCAGCCACCCCCCAGCCTATCATAACACAACAAAAGCATCGGAGCTGACTCCCTCTCAGCCCTGGAAACGATCACAACTATTCTAGAATAACGCTTCACAATAATTAAAGCTGACTTCCTCCAGGCGCAGGAAACAACAACCTAGAAAGCAGCTCTGGCACGACACCCCACAAACATTGAAGCTGGCCAACTTCTGGACCTGGAACAACATCCCGCAAGCATTGAAACTAACCACCTCCAGGCCTTGGGAAAAAAACAACAACCAAACCTAGCCCTGGAATAGCACTTCACCAAAACTGAATCCAACCACCTATGGGTGCTGAAACAACCACCTCCAGCCCTGGAATAACACTCTACTAGTCTGCAGTTCATGCATCGCCAGGCGCGCACTTCGCCTCAGTCAGCTGTGCAGACCAGCGCCGCACTGGCGCTCCTTTTAAGGAGCTCATGCAAGCGACGCTGCATGCCACTGAGCTGATAAAGACTTTATGGGTCGGAGTTGGGGGCATTCTTGCAAGCCGGCGACCGACCCTCCTGGGCGTTACTGCGCGAGGCTACAGACTGGTATGCTCCAGGGCTGTGCCTCTGTGTACACACAAGCTCTCGGTCGTCATTGCTGCAGTGTATAAGACTACGGGGTTAGTTAGTTACTGTGTGAGGCTACAGACTGGTATGCTCCAGGGCTGTGCATCATGGTTGTCATCATGAAACTGGTGTAAGGTTTGAGTGAATTTTAGTTACAGTGCGAGGCTACAGATCGGTAATGTCTGGTGTTCTGGAGTTGAGTTTCTGTGAAAACGCATTCTTATGGTGGTTACTGCTGCAGTGAATATAACTACGATAAATATTGTGAAGCTGTATGAGAGACTGTTATGCTCCATAGCGCAGGCTCTGTGTTGAATCACAGGGAAGTATTATTGTTGTCGTTGCAGAAGTGAACCCCTGTAATATTAACCAATGAAAGGCAAGGTTAGAATCGTATATTTAGGAAACAATTTTATAAACCTTAGGTAACCACCTATAATAATAAATATGTTGCTTCTATTTAACAACTAATTGGTAATAAAAGTGCCACACGCTAATTAATCACAAGTGATTAATTCGTGCACGAGGGAACAAACTACGCTCCAGCCTACTGAATGCACAGAATATTCATGGTTGACGCAACTGAAGTTCTAAAGATAGGCGCTTAGCTTATATATTCATTATTGACTACCGCCTGTGGGACAGGCTGTTGTGTTCCAAAATAACAGTGCTCTCTGTAAACAGAGTACTTACGGTTTTTTCCTTTATATAATGGAAATGTGTTGTATTCATCTATGTTGATAAATAATTGCTGGTGTGACTGGTGTGAGTCCAAATGGCGTAGATCGCATAAAGTGTTCGTCAGCAGGTGATATCAAACTCCATCTTATAACCAAAGCTGATGGTAGGTAGAGAGGTAGATATGAGGACTGAAAAGTGGAGACGTATGAAGATACATAATGGCGGACGAACGTTTGCGCTAATATACAATGGAGTCGATGAGGCATTGTGAAGAAACTTCAAGTCTCAGAAATGGAGGAATGATGGCAGACTTTTGCTTGGCATAGCTGACCAATAGACAGCAGATACAGAAAGACGGGCAGACAGACGGTTATTTAGTACTTGTATTAATGCATGCTTTCAAGCAAATACTCCATTAAAAGTGATGCTGAGTTAATGGTTCTACTATCTTTTTCTGTTAAGAGAAGCTGCAAGCAGATTCTGTACATCAGCTCCCTGCCAGCCAGTCGGGACCGGCAGAGCGCTACATTCCGCAAGCACAACTTTTTGCACCCGTAAATTCCTGCTTGCAGTGCTGTATGTTTTTGAAAACCAGGAGACGCAGCAAATATGCAAATAACTTTGCATAGTTGCGGTGAGGCATCAGAGATTCTTATCGGAACCAAGACGAAGGTAACTGGCCCTAGCAAAAATTATTGTGTGTTGAGGAGCTGCGCGCAAACCCGAGAGCTATTAGTCTGATCTACCATAGGCAGGGATAACTATAGAAAATTTCCAACACATTGGCGAAGAAGAAAAATCAGCTTGTATTTCTTTAACTGCAACTGGATCTGGTGAGCTGTGCTTATACCAAAGAAGTATAAGTTTGATCAATACAAATTGGGTTATGCGAATACACTGACGGAAACACTAGAGGACAGACACGTACTGACGGCAACGCACTGAGGGAAATTTAGTTCATTTTACTTTTACTGCAACTGGATGTGCGAAAATTTGTGTTTTTGTCATGAACTTCATTAAATTCAATCAGGGACAACTATCCTATATCCGCTGGAGCGATTAGAGAATTTATCATATTTTAAAAGGTATTATCGCTGTAAGACAGGTACGTTCTCCAGTGCTGTGAAGTCTACTCCTTTAACTCCGAACTACAGTCGCTTACTTGTATGCGTAAAAATTGAGTAATATGTATTGGATCATAGATATTACTTAAATCTATGCACAGAGTTAAATATACTACTGCCTATAGCATAATGAGGGTACAGTGTTGTGCCTACATAATTTTGCTTATTCTTCTTAACATGCACCGAATTCGACAAAATAATAAATAATTGCTACATGTCAAACGGTACACCGTTGATTAGCGCTAGGTGAAACTACAGAAACATATGTATACCATCGCTGTATGTATAGCCAGCACAACCTTGCCCGGAAAGCAAAGATAGGCAAGCGTTCTGTGTCCCACATCTTCAGTTTCTTGCGTGCATTACATCTGAAAAGAGACAGAATCTACAGGCGACCACTTGTGCTTATTGCAATTACCAGCAGTATTGTGCATACATAGTCTTTCTGGATCCACAGCAACTACAGAAAAACGGCAAAGCCTTTAGAATCTCTTCTTTATGCAGCATCTTTAAAAGCTTCAGAAAAAAAAAAGATGTGCAAGGACTTAGCGCTTGCATTACATAACACAAATGTTGAATATATTCGTGTATCATGTACGCGCCGTGAGAAAATGCTCAAGGTAGACACTATCAAAAGACTTGTCCGTATATGAAAAAAATTTAAAACTCTAAAAGAGTTTACTGCATTAAAATCATACTAACCATCAAAATTATGTTGAATTATCATCATATTTTGTCACGGAGGAATTATAACTGCTAGTATATTCAATCTGGGTTGATACCGTGGGCCTTGCTTACACAGCTGACACATGCAGTGCACGGTTGGTGCAAAATGGACACTGTGGAAAGAACGTTGATCAGAAACAAAATTTGTAGATGCACATACCACCGATGGTCTTCCCGAATACAGCTACCTGCCTTCACAAAAACTACAAAAAGCAAGTGAAAAGTATGCCGAGACCCTTGATCTGAAATAAGTGATATCTCCCTAATGTTTAAACGTCATACGTCTGTAAGTTAAGGAATCACAGAATGCCACCATCTTAGCGACATCTTTGTTGCAAACAAAGAATTTTTTCGCACAAAGCGCTAATAAGACGTGCACATTGTATGCATGCATGCTCTGTAAACAGAGAAATTCGAGGAAGTGTAGGGCACCATAAGTCAAGTCTTTAAAACGTCATGTATCAGAAGCTAACGATAAGGGGAGCTAGCTTGGGGCGTCTGACCAAGCACAGGTTTCTCGTATGTTTTTGAAATTGAAATAAGGGATTAAAATGCTATCTCGTAGCGATTCTAGAAGATAATATTGCTGAATTAAAAAAATAAAAATGAAGGATACTCCTACGATACTGTAACTAAATGTTTTAGTTGAAACATTAATAATATATGGCTAAGTAAATAAGAATGCATCCTATATACTTAACAATTATGGTGATAAAATATTTTCAAAATTTTAGACAGTGATAAGCCTTCCATATTGTTACAACTATGGTAATAAAAAACATTTCTAAATTGAAAGCAAGGGGTAAATTTTCCCTGAAATAAATATGAAGGAAAACTACGTTTTCAAATTCTTTTATCGCCAAATGTTGTTGCTTCAATTAAGCTTGTGCTATACAAACCTCCAAAACTTTTATTTATGTTACGATTTTGGAGAAAAAGAGTGGACAAACCGTAATCTGTTTTTTCATTGCCGTACTTAATTTTCCAATTTTACATCATCGTATGTTCGACTTTCTAGTCTTTTTGTTATGAATTTTTCGCATTGTAACTTGCAAACCCGACTTTCTCTGTAACGTTGTGCGTGAAATGATATAATGTCTACAATTTTAATTAAATATATTTACCCCAGTTATACTTTTGTCTGTTTTTCGCGTTTCCAGGAAAGTTTGACGAAGTTGAATAATTGCCTGTCATGCATGCAAAAGTTAAACTATCGCACTATAATAAATGGATGGCTGGGGGCAAAGTGGTGAGAGGAAGGGCTGGGGTCTGCCCGACGGGAGGTCAAAGTAGTGAGTGATGTCGTCATGAATATTTTAGGGTCTAACGAAGAGTAAATTTGGGATTCTCAATGTAAACATTCATTTTAAATCTTTATTTGCTCAAACTCTCCGAAACTTTTTGATGTGCAGCTTCTACTGTACATATATACCGATTGTATTGTCAGAAGGGAGATATGTTGAGACATGGAGGGTAATTGTAATTTATTTTATGTACTCACTATAATTATATGATGAGTACTTGGTTGTATAAGCACAACCAAGGTAACAATATTGTTCTTTTTAGTGCCTTATTTATTTCGTATCGCTTATTGGATGAACTCTAACCATCTGTCGAACCGGATTAGGTATCAGCCTATAGCAGTTCGCTTATCGCGTTGTCCTAGAACTTTTATCTCTAGAATTTTCGCGTTGTCCTAGAACATTTATCTCTAGAATTGCCAGGACAATAAGGTTTAATTTTACTTTATGCCATCAAGAACTACAAACATTCGCACATTAGTTCTTCATGTGCCGTTGTGCATAGTTAAGCGGCAGCAATGCTGTATAGGCAACAGAGTGGAGCTTTACTTGCGTCTCCATCCCCCACGAGCATGTCTACTTCGAGCTCAGTACCTCTCAGACGCTTGTGGTAGAGGTTGTGCCATGCTACTGGCTGTGAGTTGCCGCTATGGGTGTAGTTTTTTTTTTATTTCTTTCTTGAGTCGTTTTCTGCCTATCCTCTACCAATGTGTATTAAGCACATGGCTAGTACATGCATATGGGTTTCACATGCTTTATCAAAATAACCACAGTACTTACATATGGTACTATGCATTTCTCGTTAACGACAAGCTTTCAAAAAGTATAATCGAAGTGCCCATAGAAGACATTATCTTGCTCAAAGCAACTACGCAATAAATTGATCTACACATAAGAAAGCAAAGATGTTAATACGATTAGACTGGATACTAGAGCGTGGCCCGATGCGTGCACCAACGTCGGACATTGTCCATTGTGGGGCGAGATGACCTCTTTTGATTACTTATAAGATGGTAGCGCTTTTTGTGGGCCAAGGACTACATTTAAACAATAATCTTCTAGTTTACGTGCGCAAAGAATGGGTCATTGTGGAGTACGTTTATTGAAGTGTACGAGTAACGGATCCTATTAGTTAATGCTAAGTATCGAGGCAACATGCAATAGAAATATGGTATTTACTGTCTGTAGTTAGGTCACTGTAAATTATAGAGTGGATTTTGGTAGCCAGCTAATGTGCGTCGGAGTTGATAACATAACTTTAAATTCATGCCAAGATTTAGTGATACGATATGCATGTTGGCTATCGAGCTTTGTTCTAGATAATTACATACATGATGCATATAGTATAAAAATACATGTATTCAAAAGTCGTAAGTATAATTTGACATTTAAAAATAATATCGATGGTTACACCGATAATATTCATGATAACAATAGTAATACCCGTTATTAATAGACTCGATGATATATGACAGGTATCAGACAACGCAGTACGCCGTTATAATACAAAATTCCTTGTAATCTACGAACGAAACATAGACTGCATTGTCAAAAGTTGTAATTCATGTTTCTTTTATATATAAAATTAAAATCTCTTGTACTAGCTAAAGTACAATTCATTCAGTTTTTTTTTTTTGTTTTTTGTTGCTTCTACCACAATGATCCGACTAACGTGAGATATAAAATAAATTCCTCCGACACCGATAAACACTTAACAGCAATATCTTTTTATCATACAGCGAGTTTCACTTCATGTTTAAATGACGTGAAAGTTAAGTAGTAACGCTATGTATTTATTGCTGCTCAGCTTAGGTCGCTTAAATCTCTGCCAGACATATGAGATTATTAGCCAATACTCAAATGCAAGCCGCTTCACTTCTTCCTTCTGCAACCTAATATGAGTATGGATATAGTCCTAAATGCAAATTAGTTATAAACAGTTATTTGAAATGCATTCAATTCCCTTTTCTAATTAATTAAGCAATTTTTTAGCAACCTAAATTCCTCCCACACAGATTAGTTTCATAACACTCAGTCGCAATGCAATGCATTTCTCTAGTCGCCTTTCTTCAATCAAACGATGGACCTAAAATGAGATTCCTGAACCTTACCACGAGTCAAGAGCTATCGAAAAGTTTTGAAGTCGAACCGAGCGTCCTACTGAAGTCTTGTTTGTCCAGCTCGTAGACTTAGAAGAACTTATAACAAAGACTTCCTAGAGGCTCTTCTCTTCCACTCTAATTAAAATAGATTTTTTTATTTTCTTTGCGTGCGCGTACCTAGTTTTATCCATGAGAAAATGAAAAGCGTTGAAAGATCTAGTTTATTTTCATATAATTAACAGATATTAGGCTAGCTGGACATTATAGCTGCAGAAGAAATTAAACGGATAAGGCTTAAATTCCGTACAATATCGGAAGATTATGAAAAACAGTGAAATTTTCATTCAAAAAGAAAATGCAAACAAGTTTATGTAACAAGATATCAGAAAATATACAATCGCTCTTTATAGCGTGAAAAGAGAATAAAACTACATATTAATTATTATTTTAATAAGAGATAGGACCAGTGAAAACTCGCAACATGAAAGTATTACATTGGTTTTACTTTTTTATTATCTGAAGATGCAAGAAGAGTGTGAAAATTCGATGTAACTGAACGTTGATCGCAAAATTGTTCATGTTTTACGTCATTTAGCATTTTAAGATATATGTAGAATGTGGCAGATAGTAAGAGGACAGTATCAATTTATTTCCGTACAATCAGTATACTGTTCAGCCAATTATTCAATTGAGGCCTTATGCCAATGTTCTTGGTAAAGATCATACACGTAACAATTTAACTGAAGTTAGAATTAGGGTGCAGATTAATGAAGATATCAATTCTTTTTCACTCAAAGTAAACACGGATAGCACGCATTTATAATTGGGTGACAACTCTTTGGTTTCTTCCAATATAAATTTTCTGTTATTATAATTACTTCTGTAAGCACAATTATTGCCGCGATAATTATTTCGTTTAATAAAACCCGAGTTCATTTTTTTTATCACTCATTGCAGAATTATGTTGCTGCTTGCTTTGTTTCATCGACATGTTTGCTTTAGGTTTTTCATATTACCGTTAAGAAAACGATCAAACTTTATGTACATGATCAAACTCTATGGACAGAACTAGCAAAAACATATTTGTGCTCCGTTCACAACCATAGGTGGGGAAATATGAGAATGTGAAGAAAACAGGGTCGGGTGAGATAAAATGAAGAACTATAAAACCGCCTATTGGATCGGCTTGTTTTGCTGAGGTTTCCTCAGATGGCAAAAATAGTAATATCGTATTAAGGACTCTTTCCACGCGGCAAACTGTATTGATGATTTTTTGCCCGAGCGGTTAATCAAAGCGCCCGATTTTTTGACGATCGTGGAACTTAATGAAGCCGCGGCGGCGGCGGCACAATCACTGGCAAATTCGTCGAATGATTGCCGTCAATCGGGACCTCTTGATGAGACCTGTCTGTAATGTTGTTTGATGGCTCGCTGACCCAGGCCGCCGGTTTTTGGGGAGAGCAATATCCCGCTTCAATATCCCGTAAGTCTGCTTCAGATAGGATGTAGGTGGGTGCAGTAAAACTGTGTAACCCAAAAAATAGCGGTTGTGGTGTTTTGTGAGAACAGATTCCCAGTTTGCCCCAAATGATTGTGCTTCGGAATGGTAATTGGCATGTCCACGGCTTAAAAAGCTGCCGTGGTATACCTTACCTTCGCTGCCGTTGATGATACTTCAGACGAGGTCCAGGTGATGTAATGCACGCAACCCATCTTGTGCAGAGGTGATACTGCAGTCCGTGACCAGCGGGGTGGCTAACAACGAGTTATCCCCACAGTTCACGCAGCAGCTTACAACAGGTTTATCTGGCACTTTCAGTAAGCAACTAAGGATGCGTCCCGTAAGTTGTTGAATTTTGCAGTCTCTGTACCGGTGACATTTAGAATGTGTCTGGGCATTTTGTTGGATAATCTCACCTCTCGGACGAATAAACTTTTAGAATACCTTGTGGCTATCGCATCACCCCCAGTTTTGGTCGGAATTCGCACTTCACAGGTGCGACGAATATGGTCTGAGTGTCTTGGTCTGGATTCGCCCATTAACGTTGACAGTAATTCCTTCTACAATTTCCCAAACATATATTATCGTAAAACCCCCGAATTTCCTGTGAATGAGTACATTTGAAGTTGAGCAAGTCTTTTGTGATAGTTTAAATCTTGCATGCCCCGGATTTTAGCAGTGAACGATCTCTGGATAGCCTCGAGGCGCTCTAAGTCTTTCCATTTGCTTGGCATCCGAAGAGGTGAACAGTATTTAATCCTCGGCAGTATCAGTTGTTTCCTTAAGGTGAGCATCGTGTCTTGCTCTCGTGAAGAGAAAGTTCGAGCACCCATCCGCTCCATTTCTTGCCTATGGTAACAACTCCAGCTAAGTGATATTCAAAAGTGCCATTATCTTGTATTCTCACCCCTAGATCACTTAAAATTTGCTGTCTCTCGATTTCGCTCCCATCTCTCCTGGTGTAGAACGTATAGATTCAGTAAGGGAGGAGTTTTTTGATTCGTTGAAGGTCATGTTGTTAGCCGATGTCCAGTGAAAGATGTTGGTTAGATCTAGTTGCACGTTCCTTACGTCTGCCATGGATTGTGCCGCTGCTAATATTCGTGTGTCATCAGCAAACGATGAGGGAACGGCAAATTTTCATTGGTGCCCCATATCATTTATCATGACGAGGAAGAGTATTAGACCAAGCACGGGGCCTTGTGGGACTCCACTGAGTACCGGCTGTCGTTTACCTTACCTTGAGTTACCTTGAATGTTTTCGGAAGAAGTCCAGGTGACGTTGCTCACATCACCTCACGTGTGTGGAGTCACTCTGCTGGGTGTATTCTGTGGTTCCGCAGTTTGCAACCAAAGAGAGAGCCAGCAGCGAATTATCTCCACAGTGCACTTAACCGCTGACCGCTGGTCTATCTGGTATTCTTCTTAAATGTGAATCCAGCAAATTTTTGAACTCTACAGTTTTGATATCAGTGGCGTTTCG
>LQNS02278125.1:16949635-16965597 GCA_001587735.2 Parhyale hawaiensis | reverse complement strand
ACTGAGTACCGGCTGTCTGGATGACACTTTGTTGTTGACAATTACACTTTGCGTTCTATTTGACAGGAATGCTTCAAGCCACCGAAGGCATTTTCCACGGATACCAATGCGGGGAAGTTATTATTTATAATTACGCTTTGGGTTCGGTTTGTTAGGAAAGCTTCGATCCATCTAAAATATTTTCCACGGATGCCCATAAATGAACCATCATTTCTGTCTCACGAAACTAACAGAGTTTTCGATCGCCAAGAGGCTAAAACCGTTAATAAGCTTCTGGGGCGGCCGCAAATATAGCTAGGAATATACTTTGCTTGCATGAACGTTCCTTTGTGTCGCTGCATCGCGGCATGCTGCCCAGTTCTTGCGGTTATTAGTATCAATGTCGTGTTTCAGTTGCACCACAATATGCTGTTGACTATTTACGCTTTTATTTCTACAAATATAACTAGTATTTGTTGCGTCGCGAAGAGCTGCTGATATAATTTACGCCTTTATTTATACAAATGTTACCCGTATCCGCTCCGTCATGTTGCACCAACACGAGGCCATGTAATTATTCTATGAGAGCCGATTATCCACTTTAGGCTGAGGAGCGCCATACGGCATCTCGCGGACCTCATTTGCCAGATCAAACATTTTGAGCTGAGCGTGGGAGTGTCGACGTGACAGTCATCGTATCCCAGTCGGTCCTGCATGGGGTGTCTACAGCTTAGGAATAATACCCTTGGGGTGTAAGTATTGACCTTGCAGTGAAATGACTCGTCAGTACGTTAAGAAATAATCACTTGGAGTTTCCTAAAAATTGATCTGATTCGGTTCTGTATATTTACGGCTTAGGAATAATGTTTTCGGTGCGTTAGTATTGCAGTTAAATAACTTTGCAAAATACGTTTGCAAAAGCTGAAACTTACTGTTACAGACGTTGGTGTGTGCCTCCAGCTTAGGAATAATATCCTCGGGGAAATACATCAGTAAATGTACTACTGTTTGTGCTACTGGAAATAATAGTGGCACCTTGTGCTGGTAGTGATAAGTGCGATGTGTCAGTATGACGCTTTCCAGTAATAGGATTTAAGGGTTTAGAAAATGCTTAAAGTTTTAGAAAGCTTTTGCGTCATACTCAATATTGAGAATTTGCAACGCGTTTACGGCTGGTTTTCAATGGAAATAGCTCAAAAGTTTAAGGAAACACAGGAGAGGGAGGGTGTTGCTCAGGGTTGGCATTTGTTTTTATATCTTATTCTCGTAATTTGTTGTAGATCAGAGACAAACCCTAATAGGAACATAATTCAGTAAGCACTGAAAGCTCCCCCAAATTTGATAATATTGTTATAACTTCTGTTGAAACTTTTTAGCCAGTCATCATCCTTTTCGTAGGGTTCCCGAAGTTTTTGATAAAAAAGACTATTGTCAACCTTGTGACAAAAGTGTATATTAGCTTGCTTTTTCTATTAAATAATTTCTGCTACTGCATTAATAAATGCTGAAAGTGATCAGACGTGGTGCCAGTATGATGCAAACGTTCTGCCGGCGCTTAGAACTGTGATGCAAAATGATGGTGAAGGCGACCCGGAATCCAATATGGTGTCAGTAAAGTTTCCCTCTGCTAAGTACAAGCGTTTATACATATATATAAATACAAAGCATCGAGCCAGGACTCGATATGGGGACCTAGAGGTTACCACGCCGATACTCTAACCAGTAAGCCACAGCAGCTAAAGGCAACGCAAACACACGAGGTGCTTGTGCTGCCCGCTGCACTCTGGCAAACATATTAAGGCAGTGCCGTACGTGAATATGAGGGAGCTCATCCGTCTACCCTGAATGGATATGTATATGTACACTCAAAAAATAAACTTAAGCAAGGCATAGGGCACTGAAGATCCTAGCAGCTTGTGCAATTTCCAATTCAAGTTTGCTCATTAATGAATGACAGGCATAAGTTAAACTCTTACGTAATGTTTACCTCCGCCAAGGAGGTTATGTTTTCGTCGTGTTTGTCTGTCACCAAGATAACTCAAAAAGTTATGAACCGATTTAGATGAAATTCACAGGGATTGTTAGGTATGTTAGGAGGAACAGATGATTAACTTTTGGTGAAGATATGTCCATCCGTTTGTTTGTTTGTTTGTTTGTCTACGTCATTTTTCTCGATGCTATAACTCAAAAGTTATGGAAGAATTTTGATGAAATTAACACGAGTTATTAGGTATAGAACGAAGAGTTGATGACCAAATTTTGGTAATGTTTCGTTTGTTCGTTCGTTCGTTTGTGACTAATTTTAATTTTATGCTTGTTAGCACAATAACTCAAAAAATAATGAATGGTTAATTATGAAATTTATAGGTGTTGTTAGTAATAGTAAAAGACATAAATGATCAAATTTCGGTGCAGATCAGTTGGTTCGTTTGTATGTTTGACTCACATTTGTCATAACGTTTGTTAACAGTATAACTCAAAAAGTTATGAACGGATCTTCAAAAAAATTGAACAAGCTGTTATTAATATAAAAAGGCACAAGTAATTAAATTTTGAAGTTTATGCAAAGAAAATTATGGTTTCAGAGCCAATTTGAATTTTGCTACCGTTGTCTCACTTGGCGGAGGTATGCGCTCTCAGAGTGCTCTAGTATTGAAATGTAACGCTACTAAAAACTATGACACAGTTAATTAAGGCCCTTTTGTTAGTTGTTTTGTACTGCTGATACTCAACAACTGAAAGGATTCTATGCTATCCGTAGCGTAATTAAAAAAGTGTAACTTGAGTTCAACTATTAATTGAACTTTTGCAATTTAAAGAGATCTGCCGATTATTTCCGAAATTAAACTTTAGCTTTGTCTGACGTAGCGGCGGAATTAATGTAATTTCTAGCTTGAAGTTCATATTTTTTCTGCATCAACATATTCCATTGTGATCGCATTGTTAAACCAGTCTATATTATCTGGATCATTAAGCAATCATTTCTATACGGCCGCAATTACATCATAATAAGACTACAGTAACTAAAGTTCGCTTTTGAGCATATATTATGCTCATATTAAGTGCAACTGAGGCCAACAGTTAATAAGCATGAGTGCGCTCCGTAGTATCAGCCCAACGTATCCCTTCGCACTGGCAACGTGATGCGAAGATGTACAACTTCTAACTCTTTTCCATATGTATTTAAATTCGGTTTCAAAGCTACCATATTATGAATGACGTCCTCGTATGAAATTGTCAGTGCGACTGCATATTGTAGCCCCAGGCATAAGTAGCAGAAAATAACGCATGCAGCGTCAGTCCAGACAGTTCAGCAGATCTGATTCTCTGACGTAAGACTTATGTCAACCTCATTGTCTACCAACGCAGCATAAATTACGGTATTAGAGTATTGCTCACTTGTCTGGGCTTCGGCCGCTGGACCCACTTGGGTCTGCTGGACCGAGTTGTTAGCTCATCCAAAAAAAAAAAAAAAAACAGGTTTTGTGCTGAGAGTGATCTTGTGAACCTGTCCCATAGACGAGGGAACAATGGCAGGCCTCTGTTTGTTTCATAAAGTGTGAAAGACATTAGCTGTATTCTTCTGTCCTTGTCTTCAAGATCTTTAGGAGGAATACACGCACTGTGGCTTATGCACACTCCTATACATTCATGGCTGTTAGGTACCAAACTCGTCAATTCAGTCAGGGTTTCCTGCCCTGGTCCGTTTCGGTTTGGAATTCATTGCCGGTATCAGTTTTCGGTCGTGTCAAGCCTGCAGGCGTATAAGTCAGCTGTTAATGGCTTTCTGATGGATTTTATTTGACAACGCTTCGGGCTTCCCGGTGTTGCATAATGCTTCATTTGGGTTGCACTACCTGTCGTTGGTAGCCCGGAGCGTGAATTTTTTGAATAATAATAACAACAGTATTCACAATAATGATAAATGCTCTGGCTTCGCGTCCTTAAATTGTAAACGTTTCACTGAGGAAAAACTAATATTGTGTACGATGGTGATTCACTCAAATATTCATTGGATAATGCACTTGTGCAATTGTACTCTTCACTTCGATGGCTAGTTTTGTAAGGGAACTAACCTCATTAGAGTCACAAAAACATGTGACCTAACCGTTGAACTGGTCACAGTTCACAGTATATAGGTATTAGCGAGAGCAACGTTTTCAATATTAGATGGAAGGAAAATAATGTATATGAGCAACTGGTTTTTGACAATCAAGATCCTGTTTATAGCTAATCCTCGCACGTCATTGGTGCTTAGTCTCACTTACAACATATTTTCGCACTTTCTATGGGTGAAACTTGTCAAAGGGTATAATTGAACACCAGTTATTTTGTCCAGCTAGTATAAACTTAATCTTATAAGGAATGCTGCATTTGTCCAATCATTCCTCAAAGCTTTCTATCATTAAAAGCATTTGTACCAATTACGCCCATGTCGTCTAAGTAAATTTCTACCTTACGTCGATGGCATTCCTTGGCTCCTTTCAACCAGTTGCTTCCAATGGACGGCAGCCCGAATCATGTTTAACGATCGAAGGAGCTTTGTGTGTTCCAACCCTCTGGTCTCACTGGGTTTGTCTATTGGATGTTCCGCCTGCCAAAGGAGTTCGTGTTCACGAGAGCATGTCTGATTAAACACATTAGGTAAAGCGAGCTACCGAGGAGTCATCGCTGGATTCCTTCTTTCCACGTATTTTCGGCACATCCATGCAATTTGCGTCCGGCTGCTAATTTATCGGCATACATTATACATTGGCTCTTGGCTTACATTTAGCCATTCATGGAAATGTGCCCGGTCACTAACTTAGCGGCATACTTTACATCGTTTTTTTCTAGCATTCAGCCATTTATGCAAACTAACCTTGTCATTAACTAATCGGTATACACACTTCACCCAGTATTTCGAGTTACATTTAGCCATTCGTGCAAAAGCGCCTGGCTGTCAGTACAACCTATCGGTGTACTTTACAGAGTATATTTTTTTCCTTTACATATAGCCTTTCTAGCAAATATGTTCGGTCACAAACTTATCACCAACTTTACAAATAATTTTTTTTACCCTTTCCCTATTCAGGCCACTTGAGTCATTGACAAGTATCATGCATTATTTCTATTTACGTCTAGTCCATTTATGCAAACATACTGGATAGTAAGTTTTCACCATACAATATACATTTTCTGCATTCATCTAACCCATGCATGTAAAAGTGTAGTCCATCTTGATGGTTCTGCCTTCGGCGGTGCGGGTATTAGCTTTATGCAATTTATAAACAGAGGGATTCTATGATCTTTGATTCTCTCTTTCGTTCTTCTCTTGCTGGGCTGGTTGCGTGGCGGTTGATAACCTTATAGAGTTTCCTCCGTTCTCACGTAGCCAGTCTGGTGTATTTTAATAATATTAATGATTAGTTAACTAGCCGTCCTAACAATTAACCTGTTCATGCAGATGCACCCAGCTTCTGTCGTTTATCGATGTCGAATGTATGATTGTTCGCAAAAGTACCCGGTGTACTATGTGCTTGCCACTCCCGGGTACGTGAGATCAGATTAAAAAATTGCCACTTTTTTTATATTCGGCGGCGACACTGAGAAAGAGCATAGCATTATAATTCATAGCTGCGCATTTGGAAGCATTATAGACGTGCAGTATTGGACTTATACATATTAATACTATTCTCCCTTTTAAATTAATTTAATATTTCATGTTCCCTACTTGAAGTAGTAAATAATTAATAAAACAGAGGTAGTGGTCGCAGAGCACTAACGCGCCATTTCTTTTTTTTTTATTCACAGTTACTTGAAACAACACTGCCGGAAAATTAAAAGATACCAATTTATTGCGGGAAATAACTAGTCGAAAACTCCTACGCACCTACTTTGAGCACCTTGAGATTCATCGGACGAAGTCCAGGTGACGTTGCTCAAATAACCTCACGTGTGTGGAGTCACGGTGCTGGGTTTCTTCTGTTGGGTCGCAGTTAGCGACCAATGTTAACACAAAGTTGCAGACGCGTGCTGTGTTAACAGAAAGGTGTTGTGTTTACATAAAATTAGCTAACTGGCAGTAGAGGGACAAACAAGCTCAGTCCCAGAGAGCACCCGGGACTAACGTTCCGGTCTTCTATGTGCTATTGCCTTTATGGCAAAATCATTTGGACATGAAAGAAGGAAAATAAATAAATAAAATAATAATAACAACCTAAGTTAAGGAGGTGATCTTGTGAGCATTATTGGTTGCAGCAGACTATAGGAGACTCGGAGGCTTTAAGTCAATTGAGGCATGAATGATAATAGATGAGCATGGCCTCTGAACTATTGGCCTCTAAGTGTTTGTGATTCTTCGAGGAGGAATTCGTACTTGTGGACGGTGTTGCTCCCGCGTTTGGCAAAACGATTGTTGAACATGTGACTGTCTCTGCACTGACAACTTGGAGGAATGTCTATTCCAAATATACACTATGAAGCATGGGATGAACTGCTGGCTTAGCGCAATACTTCGATCTAGATGTTTCAGTTTTGGCCTTTGTTTCGGAGGCGAATATCAAAGTCTATTAAAAATCCCGTTTTCGGCACGTCGTTCAAGCCATACAAATACTTGGATGTTTCTGTTACTTGCGCTTTGTAGGCTACGCTCGTATGGGAAGTTTCATTAACATTACATAAATCTAAAGGTGCTCTTAGGAGCATCGACAAGATTATAAATTTATTAAAATTACTTAGAATGCTTATGGAATGTGATCAAAGCGCTCAATTATTATTGAAAATATCTACTATCTATCTATATTATATCAAAAAGTCTGTGAACCTTGCTTGCTTGTTTATTTACTTGCTTGTGTTTTGTTTGACATAGCTTCTTCGCTTTCAGACGGGAAGAAATTCGAGAGGCTGGGGCCTCTTTCCATGGATTAGCTCATTAATTCGATTGTATGTGTGATACGCACGTGGAACCTGCCCCTTGGTTGCAAGAACGGGCATGATAATTTCAAAGTTGCTAAGGAAAATACAACTTGAATACGTAACATATAAATTGAATTGGCTTACAGACTGCGTGTTGAATATTCGTTAAGGAAGCAAAGAAGCTGTTGATGGCGGCCAGTACGGTACGGGCGGAGGGGACGGCCGAATAGCGTGTGGTCTATGACCATCTGAATAACACCTGCTTTTTCCGGAAGCAAAGACAATCGTGATGACGACCCAACGGGTCACGGGGCGTCTAGTTTCCATCTAATGTCCCGTTTTGGTTGCACCACACATGTGCCTGGACTCGTCTCACGATCGCTTTATACATCACCCCAAGATTATAAGGTACTTTTGTTTAACAGAAAAGCAAAAGGAAGTGCTAAGCGTACAGTCCATAAAACCGCATTGCAACACTCGGCAGCTGTTCTGAATGTATTGTTCGAGATCTGGTGCTAAATTATGCAAGTTGATTGCAGTATATGAACCAACTTTGGCACCTAAAGTCTTTGGAGATTAAAGGTGTGTTCGACTGGGACATAAACTCAAACTGCTTAGCTTAAGTCTAGCGGAAAGTCAATTCAGACCGTTCTTTTCGCCACTCTCACTTGAGTTTAAGACCTTAAGCGTACCCGGCTTGGGCCGACAACTCAATTCTGCTCCGTAGGTGGTTTGAGTTTTTTCAAGCATGATGCACCTGACTTACCCTAATGTAAACAACAATGATGGCATCGAAAGAATTTTTTTTTTCGATGAATTAATTTCAAGACAAAAGATTTTTTTTTTGCAATTTAGCCTCCTAAAACAATGACTTTTTAAAAAAATATATTGTTAGTTCGTTTTCTATGAAAGCAATAAAAGAATAGCTGGAAAGTTATTTTACGGTTAACTTAAGTATAATATAGAATTATACTAGGGATTGGTAAAATGATGAAAACATATCTGTCACTGCACGGACCAATGTAGTGATCTGTTTACATGGTGTTTTCATCGTCGTATCTTCCGATGTCTCGCAAATAACCTCTAAAAAAATTACTGAGCCAGTTCTATAATTCTAACCTATTTTTGGGAATGACATTGTTGCAGCTTACGTATAAAAAATCCATAAGCTTTAGATCCAAGAATGCTATCTTTCAAATGTTAGGAACGTAGGACAGGTTTTGCTAGTGACATCACAGCTTAGGTTTATATTTTACAGCTTACGTCTTAAAATCCGTTCGATTGGGACATGTTTAAACCGTCCGAAAAGTCAAGTCAAGTGCACTTAAATATTCTACAGCGACGCCCCAATCGAACACATCTTAAATCCGACTGAAACTTAACGTCGGCATCGAAGTCTTGACTGATACATTGCTGTGGGTTTGTTACACCCGCTCCACACGAGATTAGATTAGATAGGCGGCAGTAGACGAACCAAGAGGCCCATTCCCAAAAAGACACCAGAACTTACATCCCGGCCCTCTATGAGCTAATGCCATTATTTTAATAAGATGTAAAGGAATGGGGAAAGAAGAGGAGAAAAATGGAAGCCGCAAGAAAAAAAAAAAAGGAAAAACACGGGGGAGAAGAATCTCAGCCAAAGAGATAATCATGAATGCACGCAAGCATGATCGATGGCCGCTAATATGCGGAGTTTAAAAATGTAGATGGAGCGGAAGTGAAAAGAAGTCGGCTTAAGATGGCCTAGGAAGCTTTGGCCGTTAAGTGCTTGCGACTCGTGGAGGAGTTCTTAGATGTGGAGGATGTCTCTCCCATTGTACGTCAAGACGTTTTTTAAACGAGTTGACCGATTCCGCACCAACAACGTCGGAAGGGAGTCTATTCCAAATGCTGACTATAAAATAAGGAAAGAACTGCTGACTTAAGGTTGTTCTTCGAGCTTTATGCTTGAGTTTTGACCGTTGTTTCGCAAGCGATCATTAAGGTCTCTTTCGAAACATCAAAACGTTTCTTCCTAGTCGTCCAATTATGTTGACGTGGGAAGTACTTCATCTTGCCTATTATTACATCGTCCAGAGAACTGAGTAAAATTTGAACAGCAACTTCAGTTTTTCCACGACAGCAATTACATATGGCCCAGTTTCGAAAACATCTGAAAACTTAGGCCTATTTGCATTCACAACGAAGTATTCTTTAAGGCGTTGTTCAAACACGGTAAATTGTAGTCACGGTCGTAGAAACATGTGTTTCAAGATTGTGGAACGTTCACGATTAGTGGCTCTCTAGTGCAGCAAGCGTTACGAGAGTTGAGAACAACTGCTATTGTGAGATTGAAAGTTGTCATCAAGAGCATACATGTTGGAATGATAAAAATCGTAGCTTTAATAATATGATATTGATGTATCAAATTAAAACAGAATGCAGCCGTACGACACAGTTAGCCCAGTTTTTTCTTTATACATATAATATACAGCAGTAGAGTATATCATTTAGCCAGGGCATATCAAGACAAGTGTGACCTATTTTAAGAGAAAAATAAAATAGTATCAAATTCATCATTTCTCTACAGTAAACGTGAGCTGAATTTGTCATCGTAGGACGCCTGTTAGGTTTTTCAAATAATATCCGTTGAATATCAAAGGTCATTTATTTCAGAACAACTTTCTCTAAGCTGTAGGCAGACCTGTAACCACAACAACAACAGAGTGTTTATCGAGCAAAGTTTCAAAATAATAACCAACATTACCTTTGCCACAGCATTTGATAGCTGAGCTCACTTAGTCTTTTGTGTCACTGCCATTAATTGATGCTTTTTTACAATTGCAATAATAGTGAGAAACACAATAGGTTACGCGCCCCAGTTAAGCAACTCGTTTCAATCTATGTACTGACAGCTCCCGTCTCTCCTGAACAAAACAGCAGATATCATATTGCAATTACAGGCAGTAAACTCTCATTGTCCTACTTGAAATTAATTTCGAGAGGAAGAAACCCAGGGCGTTCATGACTATTATGTAGCAGGCCAGCAAAGCGTTAATTAATTAAAGAGCTGACAGCAAACTTTACAGCCAGAGAACTCATAAACAACTTGGACTCGGTGTAGAGTGAGGAGGGCCTAAGCTGCAGAGCACAACAAGACTTGCACTCGTAAAAACAAGAAGATTTCTTTCACTCCTAAATTATGGAAACTGCCGTAAAGAGTAGTGTAGGTTGCAGTACGCTTTTTGAGGAACGAAAGAGGGAAATTCAAAGTAATGCTCCGAGGGAAAACAGGCCACCTTGCGAGTACAACTGAGGGCTTTCTATCTATCTCTCTCTCTCTTCTGAAAGACTTTTGTATGCCTGAGCGCTTCCTTTCTGCATAAAATAATTGTTTATTAGCTGAATCCAACTACTGAGAACTTACTTCGTCTATAACATTTTTGTTTGTCAGCGGGATCTGACTATTGTGAACGTCCTCTGTCAATAAAAACATTGTTTGTCAGCTGAAAACGACAACTGAGAGCATCTTCAGTCAGTAAATCTTTGCTTGCTTATTAAATCTGACTGGTGACTGTTAGAATCAATTAAATCTGACTGCTGTTTATAGAATCAATGTGTTGGACGAACCCGACTATGGAGAGCTTCCTCTATCGGTAAGATCTTTGTTTGTCAATTAACACCACTAATTTATACACACGCAGAACTACGTCAGTGTGATGTAAATAATGAATGGCTCTCATAACAGTGGTTTTGAGCGTTGTAGGAGGATGTATAGGAACCTGCAGTCGGTGGCTCTATTATCAATTATATTTCAGTTTCCTTCACCAAACCATTCACAAAATTTTTTTGAAGGGCAGTAAACTGAGAGTTCTCTTTAATTCTGTTGAAAATTTATGTGTGAAATGGTGCAAAGAATAAGAATATACTAATTTTGGAAGCTGACATCTTTCAAATAATTTCGTACTCAAGATGTTAGATTGCTAATCCCTAGAAAAACCTGGAATAATCCAGAAAAGAAGCTATATAATTTTTATTACTCCATATATCTTCATATCACTAGCGGAAGATATACAAGTGAATTGCTTTTTCCCGGAAGTGAATGCCGTAAGTAAGATTTCGGGATGTTTTTGGAAATTTAACATCCACTATAACCTCCTCAGCCACTGATATTCGCTTTTGCAAGAAATAACGCGTAAATGGAGGGCTTACTTTCATACAGTCCATAAGCACCTTCATTAGATCTTATTTCTCTGCCCTTTCTCAAACCATTCACAAAATTCTCTCAATAAAGCCACTGGGCTACGGTTTTTCCTTCATTCCTGGTTAAAGTCCCTGGATATTTTTTTTCGTGGCTTTTGGGCGCCTGAAGAGCGAGAGGCGTGCGGCGCTCCAGACGACCGTCACTGGAACATCAGCCTCCCCTTGTCCAAAATGAGGTAGCGGTGGCAAGGCGATCGAGCCAGGAAACTGGAAGACTTTCTACTCTGCCATCGATCAAAAGCAGCTTATTAGCATTAATTTCGCTGTGTACAGGGTGTGCCAAAAATTGTGCCCGCACTTGTAGAACAGACAACTCAAACCAACGTTCTTGCTCTGATGTGTTTTCTTACTTTAAGTTGAGGATTTTTAGAGGTCAAAATTCAATTAAAGTGTGTAATTAAATTGCACTGTACATTTTCTTGAAAGAAAATGCATAAAATGCAAGTATTTTACTGTTTTAGTTCTTTTCAGATTTTGTTACAACATTTACATATTTTAATTATCTATTTTATTTTGAGAGGAGGTTTCCGTACACTCTGATCATCTGATTCTATTGTATCTTTCAAAAAAGACCAATACCAGAGATACGTTTTCAAATTAAGTAAACTGGATAGAGAATATAAACATGGTAAGCAAGAGAAGCACTCTGAAAGCACATATTTCCGCCAACTAAGGCAATTTTGCCGCAGATTTCAAATAGGTCCCGGAGCCAGAATTTTTATTTATTATCACCAAAATTTAGCCGTTTGTGCCTCTTGATATTTTTAATGAATCCTGTAATTGTCATGAAGATCCGTCGTTAACTTTTCGACTTTTGGTCTGACAAAAACCCAGAGCACGTTCGACGAGAGGCTGAAATTAAGCCTCCGAAGCTTGACTTATCCGAAACTTTGAACAGATGCTTTGGCACTTTGAATATAGGAGCAAAAGTATGTTAGTAGCAACGCGATTACCTTGGACCACTTGAAACCTCGCGTTTAGGAAGCATGTGTTTCTATAAATCTGAATTGTAACTGAGTAAGGGTCAGTGTCTGATTGTCAGTTAGAATAGAATACATAGCCGGCAACAGACTGGCCATGCAACAGGCCCATTCTCAGAAAGCAGCCACGACTTACGCTCCGGCTTCCTATGAGCTATCATGGAGACGTCGTGGAGACTTCTGGGGGGGGGGAGAGAAGAAGAAGAAAACATAATAAGGTCAGGCTAGGAGAAGATCGCGCAAGCGCAAGTAAGTGTTGTAGATCCGGAGAGCTTGGGGATATTAGGTTAATCGTGACATGAAGTATGGATTGCAGTGGCTTAGAAGCTTTGGCCGTTAAGAGTTTGTTACTCCTGGAGGAGGAATTCGTAACTGTGGATGATGCTGCTTCCAATATATGTCGAGACGATTTTTAAATACATTGATTATCTCTGCAACAACAATTTCAGAGGGTAGTTTATTTCAAATGTTCACTATGAAGTACGGAAATCACTGCTGACTGAGAATCTTTCTTCGATCTTTGTACTTGAGTTTCTGGCCGTTGTTTCATAAACGATCATATTCGTCTCTCTCGAAGAGCTCCGCTGTGGGCATGCCATTGAAGCCATTTAAATACTTGAATATTTCTATTACTTGGCCCCTCAATCGCCTTTGGTCCAAGGAGATGAGTCCCACTTCTTTTAGGCACATTCATATGGCTTGCCCCGCAGCTGAAGTATCAACGTTGTTGCTTTGCGTTGGACTCTTGCCATTTTGTCAATATCTTTGCACTTATGTGGTGACTAGAATTGAACAGCAAATTCTAGATGCGAGCGCACTAGTCCTTTGTACGAAGGAATTATTATGTCCTTGGATTTGTACTAAAAATTCCTGGTTATGAAACCTCGTACTCTGCTTGCCCTTTCGACGCTTCTGTCAACTTGAGTGTGCTCTAGATTATTTGTGAAAGTAATTGCCAGGTCGCGTTGCAGGGAGACGGTCGCTAGTTTTATCCCATTCAGTTCCAGTTGGGCCGGGGGCGCTCTCCAGCTCTGGCCCAACGTTGAATGGGCTGCAGCCATAGCAGCTGCCTGAAGGCTCGGACAAGTTAAACCTGGAAAGCCTAACTTCAGCACCCAATCGAACGTGCTTTAAGACAAACATATAGGCTAACACACAAACGAACGAACCGATCATTACCAAAATTTAATCGTTTGTGCCTTTTAACACCTAACAATTCCTACAAATTTTAGATATTGTTATTTATTAGCTTTTGGGTCATTTTACTGGCATACATACAGAGACAAAATCATCACAGATATTTGGGCGGTTTCAAATCGTAACAATTCCTGAAAAAATCATGAAGATTCATTCATAACTGTTTATGTTGTGGTACCCAGAAAAACAGGCATACGTGTACTACACAAATGGTGAAATGGATCTTCATCGAAAAGTTAATAATCTGTCCGTCCTAATATACTTAACAATCATTGCCAATTTTATGAAGAACCGTTCATAACTTTTTGAGTTATCTTATAGGCAGATACAAGCAAAGAAACAAAGATACAAACGAATAACGAGTAACAAAGATCGCTCCTGTTTTGAATTGACGGAAGAAAATCTTTGCAACAGGTTTCAGCTCGGCCTTCTTCATCTTGCTGGATGATGAAGTAGCCAAATGATCCTACACGCATTAAGACGATTAAAGCAGCACTATTAGTTGCATGTGTCGCAAGATTTTTGAGCTTCAACTCCTGAGTCAGCCTTTCATAAACGAATCCAATGTGTTGCCTAACGTAAAATGAAAAAAACTTAAAATGTATTATAAAGTGGAAACTAATCTTACTGCTGACTGCTTCTGGAGTAGACTAAAACCCTAAAGCTTTCGTACAAATTTTGCTTGGGTTTTACGTGACGCTGCAGAACAAATATACTATAAGCTGATGATTAAATTTAAAGAAGCGACAGTGCGAGTCAACTTCTGCCCAAAAGAGTTGTCATTGTTAGCATGTACACGTTACTGTGGCATCGAGACGTTTGTGATGAACCCTCGTTCATGTTTGAATGACTCATCTTTGATTAAATGACTCAGCTTCGCATACTTCCCGACAGCTTTGCAGAACTCGGACTTTTTCCCGTAACAACCGTGCACACACACACACACAAACACACAAAAACGAAAACTGCAGCCTACATCATCTCAAATCTCGAAGGCAGAGGCCAGAAAATGGCGAAGGCGAATCTTCGAAAGCTGTGAAGAGAAGGCGAGCACGTGACGAGCTCGCGTCTCCTTCCACGTGACGAAGAAGAAGAAACAGCGGCGGAGGGGTGACCATGACGAAGACGTGACGCCCGTGACCAACCGCAGGCTAGCCTATAAAAATACATCAGGCCTGTACGTGACACTGAGGAGATCGAGCACAAATCCTACTTTTTCCTGCAAGATCAAAGTCTCGAGTTCGTAATGAACGAAGTAGGCGATCTCTTTACCTCCAGTCAAAGAACTTTGCCTCTTCATTCATATAAAAAAACCACGAGCAAGAGAGAGAGAGAGAAAGAAGCCCAACACTGGCCTTCCTTGTGGCATTCTTGGAGTCATTTTTGCCAAGGCAACTTTTCTTTCTTAAAGCTGGGTTACATGAAAGTGAAAATTTTGCCTAAGCAAGTTTCTTATAAGATAAGGTGCATGAAAGTGAAATTTTGCCTAAGGAAATTATCTTTCTTATAAGCTGGGTTACATAGAAGTGAAATTTTTTCTTATTTTTATTCTTATTTTATTTTCCAGCAACCAAACTTGAAAAAAGCTTTTTTCAAGTTTGGTTGCTGGAAAATAAAATAAGTTTCCTTCTCAAATTGTAGGCTCATTGAGTGGACCATGGATTCACATTTTCCTGATTGTAAGTTCAAAAATGAATTTTTTATAAAACGGTATAAAGCCTCCTGTCGGGACTTTCGAATCCAGTTCACGAAAGCCATTTTCTGTATTTGTATTTGGATCTGATACTCTCGCAAGTAAACTTCTGTTTTTTTTTTCGTATAAATTCCTTTCCATATTGTTCCGATACAGTTACGGTGCTTGCTCTGGCCATGAAGTTTTCATTTTTCCCTCTTGGCAAGTGTGGGTCTCTGATCTCTTAATACTTTTAGGTCACCATGTTGATTTTGGGCCATCTGAGCTCCTTGCTTTCGTTTCTACGTTTTTTTGCTTTGATTTCACCTTCAACTATTTTTGTTTCATTACTTCGCGCTTGCAAACCTCACCATATAAATGCATATTGTTTACCCTACATTTTCTCATGTAAGTTCCTTTCTCTTACAATACAGTTCAGTGCAATTCCTTCACGTTTACAATTTTATCATCACATTTATTATCTACCATAAACTTCTAGCAACTTCGTGCTCGACTCTTACCCATACAGCCCAAATACTTCACAAACTCGTATTTCACGACACACCTACGTATCTTCTGTAGTAATCAAGTTCCTTACTGCGCAGTTCAGATATTTCCAGGTCTCGCTCCATATTCCTTCTTTACCATACATACTCCCTAGTGGCTGGACGCTCCACGAAATTAGGGCTCAAATCGCGGGTTCCTTCGATCGTAAAAAAATTGGAAAGCCGCAGGTGTTGGTCGTTAGAAGACCGTTAGTGTAGCATATTTATCGTCGCCTACTTAGTGTCGCTGCGTTGCTGTTTTGGGTTTTTATTTCTCTGAAGCGTTTGATCTTAAACCGTTAGGGGCTGGAGCTCCGGCGGCTGCCTTCATCCATCATGAGAAGATCGAGCGAACAAAGCCCAGTCCTGGACGTCTCTTCCTTCTCTGCGTTAAAGGAAACTCCCAAGTTTGTGTGTATGAACTTGGATTTTTATTAGATGGTGCGACAT
>LQNS02278125.1:16914180-16949597 GCA_001587735.2 Parhyale hawaiensis | reverse complement strand
TTCATCCATCATGAGAAGATCGAGCGAACAAAGCCCAGTCCTGGACGTCTCTTCCTTCTCTGCGTTAAAGGAAACTCCCAAGTTTGTGTGTATGAACTTGGATTTTTATTAGATGGTGCGACATTTGTTAGATTTACCCTTGCGGGTGTGGGTAACCTTTCTGCTTAGGGAAATAATATCCATCGCATGCAGAACTTTCTAGCTTTGGCAACAATTTTGCTGTGGTAAACACTTCAGACGTCGGTAACACTTCGTTGAGTGGTCAACGATTTATTGGGTGACTGACCCCCTTTAATTGAGGGTAGCTCTTTCTTGTGTGAGTCCCTTCTGCGAGTAGTTAGCTTATGTTACGACTGCAACCCCCTGACAGTTCACATTTTTTGTTCGGGTCAGCACCCCCGCAATAGCGTAAGAATGCCAGAAACACTGATGCAGCAAGCCGAGCATTGCAGGAATTTACCTTAATAGAAGGTAGGCGAGCTCGAGAATTACCGCACGCGAACAGAATCCTCTAGCATCTCACCATTACAGGTATATAGAGGAGAGCGCCTCAAAGGTGGTATGAAATACTAGGTTCATCACGTTATCTGTCACTAAATATCTTGAGACACAAAATTTTCTTGATTTAAATCCCTCCAACAGCTTTATAACCGCATTATACATAATTATTATGAAAACTAGTGATGCAGTCGTCAACAGATGAGTCTGAAGCAACTCTATGACGCCAGAAGAAGTGCTACGAAGTATACTTGAAAAATCATTCACGACTGACTTGAACCCTTGAATCAACATGGCCGAACACAGATACAGCAACGAATTCCATGCTAACGCAAATCGTCTTAATTAATAATTATCTCTTTTTATGATACAATTGTTTTGTTGTTGAAGTACAGAACTGATGAGATATAACTTTCTCAGCTGATATTTTGTTAGAAGTGATTGACTGACTTGCTAACAGAGGTGGGCGCGGCCAAACGACAGCAATTTTTTCCTTGTTCTAGCCTTCCACGCCTGCAGCCCTTTTCTGGAAGCTTTGCGGCCATGGCCGATCGGCCGTCCCCAGGGCTTCAAATTTCAGCCATGACCTGCGCCCCTTTGAACTAAATAGGTATTAACATTATTCCTTAAAAAAGTGATAGGAACGAACGGCCCTGCAGCCCGTCAAAAGATCCAAATCGTTTCATAACTGATCGGGCCGCAGGGCCGCTTAAAGCTTACAATATTTGAGTCAGGACCCCAGACCTTACAGCTCCTAAAAAAGTCTTCATAGCGAGGAAAGTAAGAGAGTCTTTCCGAAAGTAATGCCTCCTATTTTCTAAATTCATCTGAAGGGATCCGAGGAGATTGTAAATTGCATTGTTATGATGACTTACTTTGTGTTTACTCATCACCTAAAAATTTATGCTCTCTGTTACAGATACTGACGATGTGTCACTCTAAGAAAGCAAGCCCTGCCATGCACGTGCGTCAAAAGCAGAGGTGCGTCTCTAAATTCCTCTACCAGAAAAAAATTGAACCCATCGGCACATTCACCGGCCCCAGGTGAACATTTACGAAGCTGATACACTTGATGTCAGCACCGTTAGGAGATGGTTTCGTCGATTTCAGAGTGGCGCCAGAGATGTGAGTAACAAAGTGCGCTTCTGACGCTCAGTCACAGCCACCCCCTTGGAAAACAAAGTGCGCCTCTATGAACTCATCCGCACCGAACGGCGGATAACGATGAATGAGATTTGTGTATAATTGGATGTGGGTGTCAACTCTGACCGTTACATTGAAACCTTGACCAAGCTAAAGACCCGAGAAAAGGGAAACATTCTGTTTGCATCAGGACAACGCCTGACCACACATAAATTTGAAGACCATGGAATGTGTGACAGAGTCTGGCTGGACGGTGCTGTCTCACCGATCGTAAAATCCTGACCTGGCACCGTTAGAGAGATACATTAATTCGTATCTCTGAAGGCTGCATTGCGTGGGTAGCGTTTCCCGACAAAGACGCCCTAATTGCAGCCGTTAGAAAATGGACCGTCTAGGCAGGCGCTGACTTTTTCGACCGAGGCATCAAGACTCTCATTCAACGCTGGCAAAAGTGCATTGAGAATGGTGGTGACTACGTTAAAAAAAAATAAAGTCTGGAACATAAAAGGTCGCTCGTTTTCATGGTGCTACTTCCGTCTTCGTCGCTCTTCAACTTTTTGGGTTAGAAAATAGAAGGCATAACTTTTGGAACGAGAATTGTGGATGTGCAAAATTACCGTCAGAGACCGGGGCCGCACCTCAGTTGGATAAACTTAGACATACTTTAATCATGGGCAAATTCGGCTGGGCGCCAAAAGTAATCCTTCGAGGCTTAACTTGATTGAAACTTCAGACAGAAGCTTTGTATCTGACACTTTGCGTTGTGTTACAAGAATTAAAAGCATCGCGATTACGATGAGCCGGTTGAAAACTCTGTTTTAAAGAGTACGATGGAGCTTCTGGAAGTTATATGAGTAATCAATTGAGGGTCAAAGCCTAAAAAACGTGCATGAATTGTCCTATAATATATACATATGGTTACATAGTGCATCAGTTTTCTAGACTTTAGGCCAACCATTGTCGGCAAATAGTTGATAATAAAGCACACCTTACAAATCAAACATTTTCTTCACTTTAGAATCATTGATAAATGTTCCTGGAAGTTGTCTGCCTAATAGTTATTAGGTGGAAATAAAAAACTTTAAAACAAAGAAGCAAGTCGGATTTACTATAGATAATCATTCAAAGAATAATGCTTATTTAAGACAAACGTACGTGAAAATAAACAGTTCCCAAAATTTTTTCTTAACAGCTATGAACTCTCTACGGCACTGGAAACTTGTGGCGGAACCATAACTTCCTGAGAATAATCATTCTTTACAAACTCTCGCACTCCGCTCCAGTAAGAACACAGATTAAGCTGCACTGAATTGTGAAAGGGGGTCTTTGTTCATGCATAACATTTCATATAATTAAGCGATTATATTTTGCGTCTAAAATCGCAGTAGAGCATAACAATAGTAAATGTATTGTCTATCTTAAGTTTTTTTTTTACTATTATTTAACGAAAAGTACTACAAGCCAAAATTTGGGCGTACCGTTCTAATAAAATTCATTGCGCCGTATTCATTAAAATGGAGGATATCCTTTTCAGTATAAGGTAGAAGTATAAGGTAATGCTCTGAAGGAAAAGGTAGAAGTATCATCATATCTTTCTTTTCATTTTCATAATGAATGCCTTACACCTGCGAAGATATACAGGTTGACTAGAGTTTCGGGAGGCACGGATCCAGGCAAACTAACACAAACACTAGTGAAAATTTCTTTGGCTTAACAAGTGGCTTGAACATA
Organism: Parhyale hawaiensis; assembly: GCA_001587735.2. Taxonomy (NCBI): domain Eukaryota; kingdom Metazoa; phylum Arthropoda; class Malacostraca; order Amphipoda; family Hyalidae; genus Parhyale; species Parhyale hawaiensis. The sequence continues at coordinate 16,946,225 of LQNS02278125.1, read as the reverse complement.
CAGACTGGACTTACCTTTTCGATTAACGTACTCATCTCGATGCAGTCTTGGTTTCAGTATCCTTATGTGAATACAATCGACGATACTAATAGCTGACGGAAACGTATTCTTCCTTTGCCATAACTGTTTCGGCTCTGCTATTTGTCTGTTGGAGTTGGAAACATTATCCATTCATTCGCATGAGGAACTAGATTACTCTGAAAACGCATACCTCCGCCAAGCAAAGCAACGTTAACAAAATTCTCAAATTGGTTCTGAAACTATCCTTTCCTCTTTACCATCACTAAAATCTGGTCAATTGTGTCTTTTTACCGTAGCAAGAGGATCTGCAATTTTCTTGAAGATCCGTCCGTAAGTTTATGAGTTATGTTCTAACAAACATTTTGACAGTCATTAGTCAAACACATAAACGAACGAACCGATCATCACCTACAATAATTTAGATCATTTATATCTTTTATTTTTTTTAACAATTCCTGTAAATTTTATTTGGATCTATTCAAAACTTTTTGAGTTACTTTGCTAACAGTGATAAAATAGAACACAGAGACAAACAAACAAACAAACAGATCACCACAAAAATTTGGTCATTTATTCTTCGTAATATACCTAACAACTCTAACTTTTTGAATCATCGTATAAGAAAAATGAAGCAGAGAAATAATCGAACGGATAAGCGGATCTTTACCAAAAGTTAATCATCTGTTCCTCCGATCATACCTATCAAACGCTGTTAATTTCATAGAGATCCGTCTATAAATTTTTGAGTTATCTTGGTGATAGACAGAGACAGACAGTCAAACAGACAGACAAACAAATTCCACGAAAACGTAACCTTCTTGGCTGATGTAATTATGCTATCAACTTCCGTATCACAGTCTGTGATACCGTAGATTGGCTAACACCAAGTTCTTGACCGATACCGTTTTCATAGCCAGGATCACTGAGATAACGCAAACGAATCTTTATTTTATGGACAGACGACAAGACGCCTCCCCGAGTTTCTTCACTAGTGTCTAAAATTCTGTCCGCAAGCCACTGTGTGTGTCCGCAAGCAAACAGAGAAAGATGGCTGTCAAAGGCCAGCCATATCAGACCTCGGTACTTGTAGTTCTAATTTGTTTCAAAAAGACATCAAATAACCAAAACTGTATGTAACGTCTGCATTTTCTATGCAGCAGTCTTAGCATATTCTTCCCGCCTCGCATTATTAAGAGAATCTCATAGGCACTCTTAACGTCAAAAATCATGCACATGAAATTGAAGTCAAGTCGCCTAAATGTCATACCAAACTGACAAACCAAAATTTATACTGTAGTATAACTTAAATAACTGAAAGTACACAGTATGCTAACTTTGACTTAAACAGATATACTACCTAAAACGTATAGTACATTAACTTTCTACATAAAAGATATACTGTAGTACAAACTAAAATACGATACATTATAAAGGGAATATAACTCTTTGCGTTTCTCTGCACATGATTCAGTCAGTCAGGTTTGGAGGAACTATAATAAAACTAATAGGTCAAATTACAGTGACGTAAAACAGATAGTAGAGATATCAAATATTGTTACAATGCACTCAGTTTTATTAAGGAACTATACCTTGTATCCAACACAACTGAAGTGGAGCTTCTAACTGATGACGGACGCCCAGAGACAGCTACATTACTTCCAAAATTGATTGACTAAATTTTGAAGGCCATCATTTGCCGGCACCGAGAAATCGATGACAATTTTGTCCGGAGCTTTTCTATCCCCGAGGAAATCCAAGTTAATCTTTGATGGAATCCTTACTGGCGAAGACACATTAAATTTCTGGCAACTCAAACTGTCAGCACCGGAAAGCCATCGGGGACTTCTAAAAGATGAGTTCTGTAGCCTTATAAAATATTTTCATTGGAGGTCAAGACCTACGACGCTTCTGTCAAGATAATTTGAGCTGTTATTCTGCCAATGAAGTGCTTCTTAGTTTAATTGGGGACATGAGAAAGAACTTTTCAATAATATCGGTCATTTTCAGGAGTGGTTTGCTGGCTTCAGATTGTTTCTGGAGATTGTAGATGGTTAGGAATAAGCACAGAATGCAGTAAATTCTATTAGTACTCACACTGCACTAGTTGCTTCGAGTGCGGAAAAGCCTACAACAAGAATCCGTATTGAAGGTTATGACGATAGCGTTCATATGGTTTGAATTTTTCAGCCTGTGCATGACAGGTCTTTATGTACACATATTTTACAAATGAACTGTATACGACTACATAAATACACCAATCTTCACTGTAACTACCACTGATTGAGAATATACTCTAATACAATAGTGACTAGAATGATAACGATACCAATCGAAAAAGGAATGAGCTACGTTACAATCAAATAAAATGATAGCGGCATCAGGTACAAATATGAAAATAGTGAAAGTTTGTTTATCTAGGTACCTAGGCATTCCTGCAACTGAGTTTCAAGGAGTTTACATGGTTATTGTCCCAATTTGTCCGAGTCTTAAAGTAAGCGTTGAGTTAAATAAGTATTGTAATCATGATGCAATCAAAATATATAAATCGGGCTGCAAATTGCGTGCAACACTTACAAAAGTTAGTGATTTGAGAACGTTTCGATAATGAATATTTACTGCGATGAAATACTCCCTGCAGTAGAGAGATGCTTGAGTGCTGTGTTTGCATGATGTAGTTTCCCAGTTCACCTCTCCCTTCAGACGGGTGAATTCTTGCGATACTTAGCTTGCGGCGTCAGTTTTTCTTCATTCTCACTTCATTGCGGGAATACTGACCCTGACTAGAAGTGGGGACGGCTTGGGCTCGCAGTTGCCCGCACAAGTGCATTCCTTTTACAACGTTTGACGCCACAGTTCTGATAAGCTGTGGTTGACTGCAGCCGTGCACTTCTCTGGGACCTAGCAGCACGAACCAGTAGATATGGATTGCCCAAATGGGTGTGCGGTCCAGCTGACTTTAACTTTATATATACCTTTGCCTCTGAATAACGCAGCTAACTTACCCCATTGACAGAATACATTCTGTACTTTTCAACCTGAATTAGATTAGCTTGACACTGTGACATAACTATACGCCATCCATCCCAACGAGTTCTCAACGGCAGTAATTTCTACTACCAAGGATACAATAGCGCAGGCTATCTCTGTTGAAGTGCAATAAAAAAGAACCTCAACTTCGAACTCTAACAGTAAAGGATCAAATATTTTCAAACTTACAACAAAATTTTGTAAAAATAACAGCACTGAACTGAAGTACCTAACTCACCCAGACGTTAAGCTACCGAATTATCAGCAATCGTTGCAAATACTTTCTTTTCTATCATATACGCACTTTGGTAGAGCCAGCAGCACAGAAAGCGTAGAGCTGAAGTGCCTAATGCGTCCAGACGTTTAAGTTGCCCGTTTAGCACGAAGCCATGCAGATATAAACAATATTGAAGTTGAAATTCGCATTTCCGAGGCAAATTTGATCAGCGGGACGACGCACAGGCGAAGAGGCGAGGTCAACTTGGCGTGAAATTCAAATTTTTGCCCGTGCGACCGAACCTGCTGCGGTTTATAAGGCCGAAACCTTGCAGGTTCCGTGCCAGTGCTGCTTCCGATTGATCTCGTGTTGCGTTAGGTCGGAGCCATACGGGGACCCTTCCATAATGGCCAATTGCACGATCGAGTGGAGTAGCGGTTCTCACCATTTTTGCACTCCACCTAACAGCTTGAAGCCGACGTAACTCTTGTACTTCCAACAGATATATTCACGTAATACTTTCTGTGAAAGGAGATGGAATAAAATGTCCAACAAATGATTTATTCAGAAATTTAAATTGCCTCAGGCAGCAAAGCCACGTAACCTCTCGCCCCCTCCCTTTGAAGTCAAACCCACCAATTAGGTAGTCTTGGATTTGGGGAATGGTGGCTACATTTTTTGTGACACTACATCTCTCAGTACACTGGAAACAGTGTTGTGCTGAGACCGGAGCGCTTTCCTTGGTATCGGCGGGTAATACTTGTCACCTTTAGTTTCATATAACAACACTACTGTTCGGGCTCTTACGTCGATACCCGTGAAAGGGTGCTGACTGTAGGACACTTTTCTCACTGCAGCCCGGTAAATAAATGCGCTTCAGCTATCCTTCTAACACTACCTAGTTATGACGTCAGATTTCCCAATACATCCCGTATACCATTGCGTAGTCACATCGATCTGAAAGGTTTATTGACCATTGACTACTCAAATAAAAGTCCAGTCATCTCTTAAATAGAGCTATTCGAAAAAAAGGTTGAATATTAGCATTGACTGTAAAAAGTGTGAACTATTAAAAAATCTACAAAATCATTTTCGAACCTAGAGCATAGTATAGTAGTATCATCAGTTTCTGCAATTATTTTGAAGATCCTTTCATAACTTTTTGAGTTATGCTGCTAAGAAATATTATGACAAACATAAGTCACACATACAGACGAACCAACCGATCTGCACCACAATTTAACCATTTATATCATTTTACATTACCAACATCTCCTGCAAATTTCATAAAGATCTATTCAAAACTTTTTGAGTTATTGCGTAACAAACACTATAACAAACACAGCTGAAACATAGAAACGAATCAACCGATCTGCACTAAAATTTAACAATTTTTGTATTCTAAGATTATTAACAACTGCTGTAAATGTCAAAAGGATCCTTTCAAAACTGTTTGAGTTAAACTGCACACAAACATTACGACAAACATAAGTTAAACATGCAAACGAATCAACCGATCTGCACCAAAATTTAATCATTTATGTCTTTTAACATTACTAACAACTCTCATGATTTTCATAAAGATTCATTCAAAACTATTTGAGTTATTGCTCTAACAAACATAAATCAAACACAGCAACAAACATACGAACGAACAAACAAATCATCACATAAATTTGATCAATTACTCTTTGTGATATACCTAACAACTCACGTAAATTTCATAAAAATCCGTCCTTAACTTTTTGAGTTATGGCATGAAAAAAATGAGGCAGACAAGCAAACAAACGGATGGACGGATCTTCACCAAAAATTTAATTATCTGTTCCTCCTAACATACCTAATAATCCCTGCAAATTTCATCAAAATCCGTCCATAATTTTTTTTAGTTATCTTGGTGACAGACAGACAGAAAAAAAAAAAAAAACTGACAGACAAACCCGACGAAAATATAACCTCATTGGCGGAGGTAATAATGCATTCGTACACATCAATCTATTCGTCTACGAATGATTTCGCAGATTTTTAACTTTTCTAAGATGATGATCAGCGTTTGAATCGAAATCTTGATTATTATTCAGTACTAAACATGAACTCTGCTACAGTTTTCGTTTATCGTCGCATGAGTTGCGAGGATAGCTATGTATTACCGGTGTTTTAACAACATTATGTATAACTCAATAGTCTCATGAGCCAGGAGGATTTTTTAGTGGCATTACGAGCTTCCTTATGGTTATATGTATGACACCGGTGTATCAAAGGTTTTACTGTACGTAAGTTGGGTTATTGGAACTAGCGCTATTTTCAACCCAATACAGAAATGAGGGAAGAGGCTTCTGATATATCGGTAGTGGCTTCTACTTAGCTTCAATAAAATTTTCCATCGAATGTCTATACTAGCTATGAAATATATTATAGCTAGTGATTTCTTGCTAATCTAGCGTTGCGTTTATGACTCTGGTAGAATTCCTGTAACTCTGTGTCTCTCAATTATCACCTCACATAGCCAGCTGCTGGATTGACTATGTAAATTATTGGCATTGAGGTGCATATCCTTCTGACAGTAGTGTCGGTTGCTGATGGTTATTGTCAACCCACCGGCTTTTAGTATCGTAACACGCTGCCGCCAGGAATACGAGTAAAAATATGTCTATTTTTTTCTATTAGTGTCATACGATGCGTAGGTCTGGTTAGTACCATATCATCCTGCCGTCAAAAATAGGTCTACTTTCAATTAGTGGCTAAGCATCTCACCGCCATTAATACATCCAAGTTTCGTCAGTGCCAAAACATTTTACAGCCAGGAAAACAATTATGTCTGCGTTGGTTTAAGTCTATAACATTCTGCTACCAGGATATGTCTAATCTCAAGCAGTGCCCCAACATCTTGCCGCCAAGAACAATTATATCCACATTCGGTTAGCGTCATAATTCGCTATCGCCAGGAATACGAGCATGTCGCTGTTCGTTTAGTGACGTAACATCTTGCTGCCAGAAATACGTACGTCTCCGTTCGATTAGTGCCATAACATCTTGCCTCCATATCGAATATGTCCACTTCCCAACCTCCACTGCCGATGGCGCCGAGCGACCGGCAGTTTTCTGAGCCGATAACAGTTTGGAACACTTTCCAGACTCGCAGAATAGGACGCACACGTGGTGGTATCATCGCCTAGAAAAATCTAAAAGCATAGAGAGGAAAAAACGGTGAACTGCAGCGATGAGCTCAAGGATGAGGCGATCCGCCCTAATGGATATTAATTTGATGAAAAACGTCAGTAAATGATCGGATCAATTGTTATAAGTGTTGAACTTCGGCTATTAAAGGCAGCAAGACGGCCGCGTGGACTGGCGGTTGCTTGTAGCGCTGCCGAAAACCTTCGCAATTTTAAACTGAGCTTCCTTTGGTGTACAAGGCGCTCGATTTTACCTGTGCTGTGACTGTATTATGATATACGGGACAGGCACTGGCACATAAGCCTATACCGGTCACTAGGCGCCGGTACATCATGTATGTCGTCTAGCTGAGATTCAAGTACCGCTATAATATATGCTCCTGGGCTTTTATTTTAGCTGAACTAAACCTAACCTAACACCTACTTTCAAATTGGCCGTTCACTGCGTGAATGAGGTAAAACTAGTGCTCCACCAACGAGAGACCTGTATTTCATTTAAGCAGTTTAGAGTTGAGACATTTAGCTACAGACAGTACCTGCAGACACTATATATATATATATATACATATGTATATATATAATTATCTCAAACCAGCCCCTATTTCATTTTCTGAAGAGTCGACGGGGTTACTATGGAGTAGTCTGCACAAGAGCATTTTTAATTTATTATCTCCGCCAAGGAGGTTATGTTTTTATCGTTTTTGTCTGTCTCTTTGTCTTTCGGTTTGTCTGCCTCTTTGTCTGTGACAAAGATAATCCAAAAAGTTATGAATGGATCTTTACGAAATTTACGGGGATTGTTAGGTATGTTAATAGTAACAGATGATTAACTTCTGTGGAAAATTCGTTCTTCTGCTGGTTTGTTTATCTACCTTTTTTTCTTAGCACCATAACTCAAAGAGTTATAGACGGATCTTCAAAAAATTTACACGAGTTGTTAGGCAAATTGCGAAGAGTAAATGACCAAATTTTGGTCATGATCGGTTTGTTGGCTCATTTGTTTGTCACTGTGTTTGATTTTGGGTTTATAAGGAAAATAACTCAAAACGCTTTGCACGAACCTTCATGAAATTTACAGGAATTGATAATAATGTTGAAAACCGTAAATGATTATATTCTGGTGATGATCAATTGGTCCATTTGTGTGCTTGACTTATGTCTGTCAAAATGTTTGTTAGCAGCATAACTCAAAAAGTTATGAACGGATATTCAAACAAATTACAGAAACTGTTAATACTACCAAAAGGCATAAATGATTAGATTGTGGTGTTGATACAAAGAAAATAATGGTTTCAAAGCAAACTTGAATTTTTTGTTGCCGTTGGTAAAGGCACGCGCTCTCAGAGTGGTTTAGCCTTTGTAATGCTACGGACATGAGGAAAGTTTGATACCAGCGTTTTTTGTTCCGGAATATATATATATATATATATAATTTAAAGATCTCAGTTGACTTTCTATAGGTGAAAGGTAATAGTAAAACTGCTCCCTTTTTCACTCTTTCACAACTGATGTCAGCTGCGCATTCCAGTTTCAGAATTAGTTTTCTCAAAACCAGCGCACTGTTTCTTCCCTTAAAAACTTTGCTTCCCTGATAAAAATTGGGTTTTTCTTTTCAAAAGCTTTGTTTCTCCCCGGAAAAAATTTTATCTTGTAAAAAGTGTCTTTCCCAGTAAAAGTTTGTGTCTCCCTGCAAAATGTAACTTTCCTTGCAAGATTCTTGGCCGTTCCCGTAAAATATAAGTTTCTCCCCGTAAAAATTTTGTGTTTCCCAGTAAAAATTTGTTTCTTCCTGTAAAAATCTCGTCTCTCCCTGTAAAAATATTATCTTTTCATGTTAATATTTGCTTCGTCCTGTAGAAATTGCATTTATCATTGTGAATACACTATATGTTTCCTGTTTCTATTCTCTAAAATTTTGTTTCTCTTTGTAAAAATAACAACATTGTCAGTAGTCTTGCAGTCGAGGAGTTTCGTAACGTTTTGTTTAATTTTAAAAAAATAAAATAGGAACGATTTATTATGACCAGTAACAAATATTTTCATGAACAGTTAAAAATATTTCATGATGAGCGCTTCTGTAGCAGAAGATTAAAGTTGCACAGCTTGCAAATCTCTACACAGCGCTTGTTAGAAATGATCAACGAAGCGATCACTAAAGTAATCCCTATAATCTTTGTGTACAGTCTCCTCTACTCATAAATTGACGAATGTTTTCTATTCGCAAATACTTTAAGTATTTAATAACTTCAGCGCGATTCAATAGAGTACAAAAGCGTTGAGCGACAGTGAACTGAAAAATTGCCAACACCGACAAAGTATGAGTTATTTTTGAAAGCTTTCAGTGGAAGTCGCAGTTCTGCGAACTCGGACACTTTTATCTTTCTCGGTTCTTACTTGTCATAGGAGCAAAAATTGCAACTGGGTGCAGCTTGCAAGTGGAAAAGCCTCTTTAATGTGAGATGACTGTGGACTCAATTTGTCGAGGCACAGAAAGCATTGCATCTAATGGTGACTATTCCTTCTGTAGCCTCTGCAACAAATCCCAACTCGTTTCACTTCTGGGAAGCAAAAAGTTCTATAAAACTTTTTTGTTGTTTGTTAAAATATGAATAAGTGAAAATTTATATACTTTATAGAATTTTATTTGCAAAGCCTGCCAGATATTCATGTCGTCAGTGGTTACGTTCACAGCAGAGTTAAATTCCCTGGCAAGTAGGCCTGCAATGCTCTACGAGGTCTACGGGTTGGTAACGTGGATTCAAGGATACAGCAGAACTCCTCAAACAGATACCCCCAAAACAGAGAAAACTCCTGAAAGGGGGATCCCCAAAACGGATAAAATCCAGAGAAACATATAGACTATATAGAGCACTAACTCTCGTGAATAGCAGCAATAGCCGACACTATAATGAGTGATCAGCAAAAGGTGTAGCAAATCACAAAATTTCACATTTTCCTATAGTTATAGCCTAAGAAAATAATATACTATGCAGTGGAGGCTTATGCTCTGTTTAAGGGCGGGGCACCCGGCACTAGTTTGGAAACCATTCTGTGAAAATGTTTTTTTCTGTGGTGGAGTCGAGTCCTGAACTTGAATAGATTATTATATGAAATTTATTCTTTTAATCATATTTTTCCATTTCATGAGCTGCTGGTGCCACCCTTCTGGTTTAATGTACAAGGCGCCGCTGGATATATGAATTCAAGGAAAACAAACATGCTGTGAAACTTGTAATCTCTAAACTTTGAGGCTTTCCGAAGCTGGGACACTATGCCTGTTTACGTTTTAAGATCCACTGTATTAACTATCTGCATACACCCGATGTGGTGCTTGGTTCCTGTCACAGAAGGCCAATTCTGCTGTCGAGTAGCTAAAGTTTCAATGGTTGTACCAGGTTGGCCCAATGTGGCTTCCACATGGCGATACCGTAATAAGTGTCATATTTTATTCACGTGGTAACCATATTGGGTCCAACTAAAACGAGGTAATCACTGCCTTTGTCCAATTTACAGAAAAAAATGCGGAACCAATGTGGAGTAGAGGTACGTACGTGGGGGTGCTAGAGTATCCGGAAAAAAGCTCCGGCAGGAAGAAGCCCCTCCTGCCACTTAGACTGTATTTAATAACTTAACTTAGCGACTCTAAAGTGCATCATATTTAAGTATACGAAACTGGATCTTTACACTGCCAAGCGTTTTAATGCGCCAATGTGACTTATAAGAACCATAATATCGGTTGGGTTAGTTGAGTTGAGCTTAGGTAGGTTAGAATTAGTTGTGTTCGAATACTTAAAACTAGAGAAGGTTAGTTTAGAATAGGTTAGGTTAAGAAAAGTTAAGTTAAAATAAGTTAGGTCAGAATATGCTATGTTTGATAGGTTATGTTAGGTTAGGTAGGTGGTACTGATAATGTTCTTTGAAGTTAGATTGGAGGTAAAATTAGGTTAGGTTAGGCTAGGCTTGGTTAGGTTATATTAGTTTATGTAAAACTTACGTATATTTTTTAGAATGGGCTAGGTTAGAAGAAATTTAGCTAAGTTTGGTTAGGTTGGGTTAGCTTTGTTTAGTTTCATGTAATAGCATTACTTTAATATTATAATGTATTTCAAATTGGCTAAGTTAAGTTATTAATTAAAATTTAAGCGTTGGACGGAGCTTTTTCCTGGCACCTTTTTTTTCAACAGGTTTTTTTTTTACCTGTTGCTAGGTTTACTAGGGTATTGATCACACTCGAATGCACGCTAAGTTAGGGAACATGTTGCCGACACTCACAGTCCGCACAGCCTGAGAGCGTTGCGTTTCAGCACTGGAAAGGATAGTTACTCTTCTGTACCACCTCTGAAAAAGTTGTTATTCGACTCGCTATATTGCATGATAGCTAAGTAACATTTTCATTTTAAGATTCTATTCGAAGGCATATTAAATGAATAAAGTACTTTTATTCAGTGTAAGAAGCCAGTTCTATCACAGTACCATTACCAAAACGTAAAGTTCAGTCAAATTATAGCATGCTATGCTTGTAAAATTTTTCTGATTAAATTATACTAGCGGGACCCGTGAAAATTCTGCATTTAGTTAATGTTATCACTTTATAAAACGTTGCAATCGTAACCTATTCCATTATAACTTATCTTTGTTTGACCTAATGCAGCTCTTCTAACCTAATTTATCCTATAAATAACACCCGTCTCTTGATCCTGACGAAGTGCGTCTAATCTCAAGTCAGTTCCACACGAGAACATTTCTCCCGACTCTTCCGATTATGCTGTCAGTGAAGCAACTTCGATATTGTCTAATATCATTGTGTTAAAAAATACTTAAACGCCGAGTCCCAGAGGCAGCTATTCCGCTGCAGCAAGGCCCTGTTGCTCAGTTTCGAATCTCTCATTTAATTTCTATTGAGTTTCAATTGTCAATGGTTCCGTTCCTATGGTTCCTATTTGGATTCGGTATGTGCTTATAGACTGAGCTGTTATCACGCGCAGAGAAATATCTGTGAAGCGCTTCCTTGTTTCGACTCGTTTGCAGCGGCTTGACTTAACCCGTCTATCCTATGTCACCTCATACAACCTACCTATGCACTCTAAAATCACTAGTGGACCTCGCCAAGGAGGTTCGATGGAAGGAGGGAGCACAGCCACATTTCACTGTACCGGCCAGGGAAGTTTTTTGTTCTTCATTGGCTGCTCCCTTCGCACCTATCACAGGCTCTCAGCAATCTCTTCCCACCAATAAGAGGCTTTCAGCCGTTTTTTCAGCCAATTATTGCGTCAGCCAAACTTCAGCCTTCCCGGAAAAATCAGCTTCAGAATTTCGTAACCCTCACTAACTCCTTATTAAAACTCCTTGGATCTCGCAAATGTTCTACCAGCAAAGGCTTCGCACTCGTACATCATGACAGAGACATAGAGACTTAAAAAATGTAATAATCTCACTCTTCGAAGGCACTGCTTTCATTGCTCTTCTTCTATATCTATTCGCCTTCACTAAATTGAGTTTCTCGTCATCTGAAGATAACATTATTTAGACTTTCACATTCTGAACATTGATATTTCTCATCAGTGTATCTGATGATTTCAGTTCTATAGCTTGATTCGTGGCTGTTCTATACCAAATCCAAGGAGCTTTAATAGAAAGGAGGGAGCCAGGAGCCTCGTTCGTTAAGCTCAAGAGTCGGGTGTGGCTTCAGCCAGTCGCCGTATGCACCAATCGCATATCAGTAAAGAGCTGGGTGTGGCTGTAGCCAGTCGCCATATGCACCAATCGCATATCAGTACATCAGTTTATCTGCCGCTGCCCCGTTAAACTCGCTGCTCCCGCGTCACTTCCACTAATGAGATTCATGAATGTATTACAGCCTCACATGATCTGGTTGATTCACTGGCGAATCTAACTACGGGCCGCAAAGCTCCCTCCTCCCTATGAAAGCTCCTTGACTCCATCATGTTTCTGTTCAATTTTATGCGATTGCTTCAACTCAATATACACTAGACTTTGCCAAGTTTTTAAATATAGATTTTGTTGCCGAACCCCCATTTACTCTCAGTTCACTTGATTTCTTTAAGCGCCGTTTTTCACTTTAAAAATGCATTAACATGGAGCTGTCCAGAACAGCTCGCTTTGCACCATATCTGGTCTATGATGAATTTTTTCATATTTGGATTGTCATGCAGCACCAGCAAAGTTAATATTGTACGATGTAAAAAATTGGTATGTATGATACGTGTAAAATGAACTTCATGTGTTTGCTTCGAAACTTACTGAAATTTTCTTCAAAAAGCGAAAATAAGACAACTATGGTTGACATCCTTCAAGCGAAAGTCAAAGCGTCTAGCAAGTTAAATCTCTCCCTAATACTGAAAAGCGTAACGTGCAGACACATGGGCGGACGTACAGACGGAACCTCAAGCAGAATTACAATATAGATGTCTGGGAAAAACACAGCCTAATAATTTTATGTAGAGCCTCTAATGCTCCTGCGTAACCTCTCTCTGAAAAGAAAACAGCAAGTTGGTTCAATTTGTCGCGTCGCATGTTAAATTTTCTCGCTAAAGTTATATTTTTTGTGGTCTTTCGTGGTCTAATCCCCAGGAAGATGGAGGGTAATCTGGCCGTTAATTCTATGATCGGCAGAGTGTGCGATAGGGTCACCAATGAGTCCGATAACCTCGGACAAAAGGCCGCCATTGAGGCGTCAAATGAGCCAATCTCTAAACAGAGACCATTGAACTGGTGGCGGTGATGCCGGAGGCTTTTTTTGAGGCGATGGGAGGCTGGACACTCCAATATTGTACGAGTAATGAGTGAACATAGCAAGACTAAGGCCGGACTTGGCAGTTTTGTCAGATTACTGGTTGAACGTGGTAAAGACTAAGGCTGGACGTGCAGCATCATTTGAGTAATAAGTGAACCTGCCACGACAAAGGCTTGATACAAAAGTATTGTGCAATTTATGGATGAATATGGTAAGACTCAGGCTGGATACGGAAATATTTTCCTAAAAAAACATGGACGAATATTATGAAACAACGAAGTATAGAAGGCAATTCCTACAGTTTTCTGCAGAAGTGACGGTATTCACTTCCATACTCATTACCGCATAAAGTAAACTTGTACTCATTATTGTAATAGCTCTATTACTGCTGACTAGACAAATGCATAGTTTGTGTTAATTCTTTAATGACATTTTTTTTATCAAAACTCAGCTTGTATTCAATTTCTTAAACAAGTATTCGATATTACTGACGTGATCAAGGCATTTTTAGGAATAATTACCTGCGTACGAGTTGGGTTTCATAGTAGAGCCCGATATACATAAATATATATTTCAATAGATAATAATAGACTCTCCCAGACTTATTTTTATTGGACCAAGCTATCGGCACTGGCAAGTTAGTGCTATGGTAACAGCTGAGGTGAGGCGGGCGCAAGCCGCCATATGCGATAGCGTGTGACTTGGCAAAAAATAAATAAAAAAATGAAATAAATAACTGAAACGGCTCGTGGCGTAAGACCATCACCCGTGATGAGAGCAAATTTCATCGCCGTCATTTTTTCATGGCCTGCTAATATTAGTTTCTTTTTTGGCATGGGTCACATCGAGGACAGAACACCAGATTCCCTGCAAAAAAATTATGAACATTGCTCAACTCTTTCGACCAGTTATTGGGTGGACAGAAAAAAATATATATGTACTTATAGGTACTTGAATCTTCAACGAAAACATTATCATCTCTCACTTCGTTCGCAGCTGATAAAAAGATAAACTCTTAGCCAATTACCAGTAATACTTCCATGAACTTATTCCTATAGTTTGACAAAAGGAGCTTTCAGTCGGCTCAAAATAATCAGGCCGTTTCTATAGCATCTGCATGTAACACAATGCAAAACGACGAAACTGAAATTTCCATCTGCATTTCCGGATAAGCTTGACTCTATTAGATGACCAAATCGAACGCATTCATGTTCTCGTTCTGTGGCTTGCACATCTGCTCGAAATATTTGATAAGCCACTCCTGACAGATATGAAATACAGTGTCTCTTTTAGTGGCTCGTACTTATTCATTAAATACTCATAAGCAGTGAAATATCAATAGAAATGAGTTCCTCATTTGCTGGCGTTCAACATTTCATTGAATCTGTGGGGAAACTCTTGTGAAAGCTTAAATAGAAGCAGTTCTTTGCTTAAAGGATTACACTACTAGTACATTAACCTTTTCGACAGAGAACAGGCAGAAAAATATGTTCTCGTTGAACATTAACAATATTTGATTAAATGCTTATAAACTCCCTGATATAGCATCTAAAACTTATTTGCGTATTATATATGTTCATAACTTTTAATAAAAAGTATTATGAAACTACTCAGAAAATATATAGCAAAATATTTTTCATTCAATGTTTTAAATTTTGCTAAAACGCTCACAGAATCAGCAAAGAAAAATTTCAGAAAATAATTATTATTTTACTGAATGGCTTATAACATTTAATCAGGCATACGTTAAACTATTCACAAAACATGTAGAAAAAAGTTTCTCGTTCAACGGCTCACATTTGATAAAATGTACGCAAAATTACTGAGAAAGAAACATGCTGAATATGAAAAGCCAGTCGCTGATGTTGACTTTTCCATTACGATGGTACGCGCAAGCAAAAAGCCCTTAATTAACTCTGCAACTCTGTAAACAGAAAGCTTCCAGTCGAACAAACTACATATGCTTAAATTCGTCGAGCGAACAACATCAATTTAATGGGTTGCCAGTGACGTAAATACTGTACTTGCCTTGAAATTCTGTTATAAGCGTAAATAAAATTATGCACCTGATCTACATGGAAACTGTAAAGAACAGGATAAGTTGTGCTTTTTTGAAATTATGACCGAACATAGAGTTTTGCGATATAACGTAGGCTCATCTATTAACAGAACTTTCAACATTTTCCGCATAATATACTGCACAGCATTTACTGTATATAAACTCATTTTGACTATGTACACATTCATTTACCCGTTTTTACTTACTTCTTAACTTCTCACTTGTTTTTCTCGTTTTTATAAAGCTATAGTCCCTTTTTCTTTGCTGCTAATGTGTTTATTGTTTATTTTCTTGATTATTGACTTTCTTTTGACCTATATATTTACTTACGCTTTGCTCGGTGTTTTATTTTTGTTTACTAACTTCTAATTTACTTTTAACGTAATTTGATTCATTGACTCTTCGTTCGCGTTCACAAATGTTTCATTTATTTTCTTCTTACGCTACATTGATCTTGTTAATTATTTTCTTTATCATTTACTACTTCTTCTATTACAGTTTACTTGCTATTTAAGAAAAAATATTTGTAGGGAAAAATGCCCATAAAGCGTCACATGAGGAAAGGATGCGTTTTTAAGCAGAGACTCTCTAGAAACCATAATAAATAGGGCAATTTAGCACGTTAATTGGTCGTGATATATGCGGCGTATGATACATTTGTATAGCTATAATCGTAATATTACATACACCAAGTATCGCAGTCAACGCGTTCATGCCATATACCACTATTAAAAAATGAAATGCCGATTACGGATAAAAATATCTACGTAGTAGACAATAAGACAATAATCGTGCGATACTGCAATCTTGGTAGCTTTGTTTGAAAATTTATGTTCGCCTTGTATTAAGAAAATATTGAGCACACGCAAGAAAATCTGCTTACTATAGGCAACGGCCGTGAGACACTGGAAGGTAATGGACCTAAATGACGATAATGACCCAAGAGAAACTTTGTATATTCCGTGGTGTACCCACAAAAATTCAAAATCAGTGCCACCTGACTTGAGTCACGCGGAGGCGTGCCTCCCACCTGAACTTGGTGCTTTACCTGTGTGTCCTAATTGCTTCTGCTGGTTGGGACCATAGACAAAAACATCAGGACATTCAGGTGTCTTATGCCGAGGAATAAATAGTGAAGAGGGTCTGATAAGTCTGTTTCAACTTTTTGTTGCGTTTGAGAATTTAGAAAAAAGTTGTCAATTGTATAACAAATTTCCATGCTGAAATATTGTAGTTTTTATACATTTGCTCATTTGCTCAATGAAGAAAATGGAATAATTCTCAGGCTAAAATACTGTACAATTACGTTTTCCTGTCGATCTCATGCTCATGCAGAAACTGTTACGCTCTTACTACTTACTGGTATATAGCTAAAAAATAGTATTAAATTCCTCTACAATATTCGCTGACTTCTTTGCTGTTTAATCTGTTGCCAGAAATAAATGAGTAAACAGTTATCAAATAAATAAGCAAGTCGTGACCCTCAGACAAACACTTGGCATGCTTTATTAACAATAAAAGCTTATCTTACTAAGTAGTCATGGAAAATAGTGCATGGCACACTAAGTAAAGCAGCTTATTTTCAGGGTTACGAACAAACAAAGAAGATACTGAATAACCGGGTCGTATGACTGTTAAAGGGAATAAAGGATATACTATGGCATGGTTACTTTACAATAAAGTTTTCCCTTAATGAAGAATGTAGTAAATCAATATCAAAAATATAAGCATACTAGAAAAGTACTCTGAGACCGCATACTTACGCCAGGCATTGTAACATTAATGAAAAATGTAAATTAGTCCTGCATCGTATATTCCATTTTGATTATCGTCAAAATTTAATCAGCTGTTCCTAAGAACATTCCTTGAAGCTTCTATAAATTTTACGAAGATCTGTTAATTACGTTTTGAGTAATGCTCTGACAAACAAAAAGACGAACAGGAATAAAAATAGCCAAATTGACAAACAGATCATCGCTAAAACTTCGTGATATGTGCCACTCAATCATTTTAATATTTCCTGCGATTTTCATGAAAATCTGTCGATAAATTTCTGAGTTATATTCTGACAAGCACAAAGGCAAACACAAGGATAAACAGCCGAAGAGACTTACCGTTCATCACAAGAATTGGGTCATTCATATCTCGTAACATTTTCAAAATTTCTTGCAAATTTAGATTAGATAGGCGGCAGTAGACGAACCATAGGCCCATTCCCAAAAAAACACCGGAACTTACACCCCTGCCCTCTTTGAGCTATTGCCATTATTTTAATAGGATATAGAGGCCTGGAAATCCGTTCCTAGCTCCATTGTTATGCTGCTGACAAAAAAAAAAAAAAAAAAAAAACAGAGATAAGTAGGCATACAACCATATCTTCACCAAAATTTAGTTTTTGCTGCTTTTATCATTTTAAACCGCTTCCGAAATTTCACGAAGGTCCGTTAGTACTTTTTTGAGTTGTGTATCCAAGGAAAGTAGATAGACAAACAAACGCACAAACAATTGGATGGACTGTCTCCGAAGGTTAATGTGTTCCTCCTAACATACGAAACACTCAATACATGTATTTTTCATGGAAATGCGTCCATAACTTTTCTGGCTATTTTGGTGACAGATACTGACGCTATAAAACATACACTCGTGAATGAGCAAATGTACTGGGCTGCAGTTACATCTGTGGCGGAAGTAAAACTGATTCAAGGTGTGGTCGATCTTCTCCATTGCTGCCACGGGATCAATGTAGCTTTGTCCACTATTGAAGACATTTCTATGAAGGTTTCAAACTCATTGTTGCGAATGAAACTGTGCCAGAAGAAAACAATAGCAGGGTACATCATAAAACACACCTTCTTGTGGAGGTGTGAAGCTAATGGTTACAGGTGTGACCGTGGCTGAAGGACAGGGCCAGCATTGTGTGGTGGTTGACAGTGAAGAGAAAAAGAAAAACTTTTCATGAAGGTGCTGGTGTGGCCGTGACAGTAGCCACTACGTAATAGTACTGTTGTTCATGGTAACAATGAAATTACATGTGAAGTTCATGTTGGTAGGGTAAGCACTTAGCATTGACTAAAAAATGGTAGTAGTGAGGCAGTTAACCATCTCGAAGCAGAAAAACGGGATAATGTTTCGATGTCGCAGGTGCACTGCATGTCTGTAGCAGCTGTCTTACTTCATCGCTTTGGCCTTGTCGTTGAACGACAACAGAAGCAAACGCAACAGGAAGCGCTTATACCGTCTTAAGGAGAAGCTACTTGACTGTTGCTCAACTATATTTATCCCTTCGATCACCTTCCCATCGAATTTACCAATTGAATAGACCTGTCTGTATGTAAGTAATATAAAATCATAGGCGCTTGGTAATAAAAGCTACGATCGAAACGCAACCCGAAAAACCCACAAAAATTTCGAGCTGATTGCATAACAAGTTATGTTTTCTCTAAGCATCTGTTTCGTCTGTACTTACGAGGCCAATAAGAAGCAATCACGCTGTCATCTGCAGGCAGAATCTTTAACCAAGGTCACAAGGTGAAAGAATACCACAAATCGGTAATAAAGAATCCAATTATTTCCAGAATGCCTCATGATTACACAAATAGCTGGCTGATACTAACGCGGCGTTGGCAGATCAACCTTGACCCGCCCTGATCAGCCCAAAATCTGCAGTGTAATCTCATTAGTGGAGTTTCCTTAGGGACTGGATGTATCAGAGGGATTTTGCTCTCGTTCTTAAATACTTTATCTGAGTTCTCGGATAAACACTTATATTGCATTTAAATAAAGTTGTGATTGGTACATTAATGATAATATATTATAAATTATTCCACAATCGTGCATTCCAGAACATATGAGAATTTATGCATGAACTAACAGACAGTAGGTTCCTATCGCATGTATTCACTATTTTCGTAAAATACACTATAAATGATAAAATTATTATGTCCATGGTCTATCATATACATCGGTGGAGACATTACTATTCCTGTGAGAAAACTAGGATCTTTCTTTCTTTCCAAAGGAATTAGTGTTTTGCTACGTCATGGCAGTTGTACTCTCATTGCAATAGAACTGACCTGTTTGTTTTGATAAATATTGGCAGACAATTATGTGGTCTTTTGACCAGACTATGAGTTGATTGGTGTTCTAAGGGAAGATTCTAAATGAGTAGAACAGTGAGTAAAAAACAATATACTGTAAGTCTACGATTTCTGTTTAGATGGGAATCGAAAAGTACAAGTTAAAAAAATCTTTATGTAATTTCGATTTAATTGGCGCAATGCTCAATATATCTATCAAGTAAAAATTGCACTACATAATCGGAGCTTTGAGGAAGAAATGTAAAGTAATTGTAGTCATTCACAACTTGCCGGACGAAAGAATTTTAAATTCTTTTCTCGGTCTTCTTGGACTTGCCAACCTCCGGAAATTGTGCTCGAAGCCGCATCCAATATTCCAGACGCTCTGATGCGGAAACGCTCGATCACAGTCAAGATTTCAGTACAGTGACCGAGCAGGATCATGACACGGTTATTTGAGCATAATAATGCTAACCTTATTTATGCAAAGCTGTGTAGATTGGACGATGTTCTGACCATTCACGTGGGTCTGACGCTAGAAAGAATCGAGTGCTTAGTTGGAGGAGATGATTTTTTTTTTTCTCATGCTGAAAAGTGCTTTAGTCATTGCGAACTATCTGATGTTAGAAAGTTTCCAAGTTAAAAAAGATGTGCTAGTTTTGGGCATTTCTTTTTTGACTCTAAAGACGATTTGGTAAATTCGATAACAGTTATCAGAAGTTAGAGAGTCCCCTGGTTCAAAAATATGTTAATGTGAGTGATTTTTCTTTCGAAATGGTAACAGTGTTCGGCTGATGATCATTGCTGGTGTCTGAAGTTAGAAAGCCTGCTATTTAAAAAAATGCTTACTTTGATGTGAATTTTTCTGATGAATTCAACGTTTTTATGGTCGTGTCATTAGTATTTGGACTCAGAAACCGTCTTGGAGAGACAAGT
This sequence comes from Parhyale hawaiensis, assembly GCA_001587735.2. Classification (NCBI taxonomy): domain Eukaryota; kingdom Metazoa; phylum Arthropoda; class Malacostraca; order Amphipoda; family Hyalidae; genus Parhyale; species Parhyale hawaiensis. The sequence goes on along the minus strand of LQNS02278125.1, from coordinate 16,925,959 downwards.
ATGTTTGTATGCAGGTGATAGTTCATCTCGGTATGAATGAGTTTTCGGCGAAAAGGGGTTCTCTGAAGCTAAAAGCTTTCATATATTGATAGAAGTACTTGTATGCAGGAGAAATTTCTTTTCGATTTGAATGCTTTTTTCAGGCATTGTGGGTATCTGAAGCTAGAAAGTATTGTAGATGGATAATTGTGCTTGTAATCCCGGTTTGATCCATTTTTATTTTGAGCAATTTAAGATGGGGAGATTTTTCAATTAAACAAATGACCCTAGTTGGAGGCGACTGTTACCTCCATTTGAATCTTGGTGTTGTTCATTCCAGCCTGCCTGAAATTAGGCAACATGTAATATCTTAGTTTGCCATTAAGATTGTGTGTCATACTGCATCTGAATGTGCAATTGAAATAAATCAAAATGTAATAAATAATATATTTTTGATACGTCCTAGAAGAAAAAATTTAGGCAAAAACCGATGTCTACAGGCGAGATAGAATCAGTAAAAATCTGGTAGTTACCTGAATTTTTTTTTATTGTAACAGAGCCTGTAACTTCTTAAGAAGTTGGAAATAACAACTGCAGCCGCTACCAAACTGTTTATTTCAACTGTGTTATGGCAATTAATGTCTCTTTGACGTTGAAAAAATTGCACATTAAAAATACATTATTTGTTTGGGTACTTTTCTTGTTTTAGATTCTAATCGTGTTTTGGCCATTCAGTTCTGTATTAATTGCGTGCGGGATTTGCTTAGCATGTATGAATTCTACGTCATCACTAGCGTTATTGGTTTGGAATTTATACTCCACCCACTATTCAAACATGAGAGCATAAAACTCTAGAATGCGATTCGATATAAGTTTAATGCTAAACCGATTAGAGTATATTCATGGAAAGAAGCGAATCGAGCACGTCTCAAAATTAGGAAAAAAGAATAGCTAGTATAGATAATCAGTTCCAAACATTTCTGGGTGCTGGAATTTGGTCTTCATAGCTTCCAGATAGAATTCTGTTACCGTTTGCTTCCGTCATACGCAAGTGCCAACAGATACAACTTTCCATTTAATGTGTTTATTAACTGCTCCTAGTGTTCATGAACTGCCTCAAACATCCATCACTCGCGCATAACATTTAATACCTATTCCTAATATTTATAAAATGCTACTGATGCCACTCCGTCGCCCCCTTCCTTGTTCTCAATTGCCCTATATACGTCGCTACTTTACCGCTTATTACAAGAAACTGTTGAAATAGCATTATTGTAGGTCAAGCTTTTGTTAACTTCTAAGTTAAGGCATATAAATCTCCCATAACTGAAATTTGGTGTCATGAAAAACCACAGCCGGTAAGCGAACTAAAAAATTTCCCTGGAATTGTAATATTTTAAAAGTCAGGAGCTTGTCGGTATCGTGAACCAAGTTTAGCTGTCAAGCATTTTAATACAGAACGGTGAAAATATACAAATAGGTTAATAAAACAGTTTTTCAATATCATAATTGTATTTAATTCAAACAAAGAACCTATCAGCAGCAACATAAACAAACATAATAAATACATAAATAAATAAACTAGAACACTGTGAGAGCGCATACCTCCCCAAAGCGAAGCAACAGTAAGGAACGAAAAATTCAATTTGGCTTTAAAATCATAATTTTCTTTGTATCAACTCCAAAATCTAATCATTTGTGCCCTCTGATTTTATTAACAGTTTATGCAATTTTCATGAAGATCCGTTCTTAACTTTTTGAGTTATCCTGCTAACAAACATTATGACAAACATGGGTCAAACATACAAACGAACAAACCGATCAGCATCAAAATTTTTCATCATTCATGTTTCTTAACATTAATAACAACTCTTATAAATTTCATAAAAATCCATTCATGATTTTTTGAGTTATTGTGCTAACAAGCATAGAATTAGAAACAATGACTAACGAACGAACGAACAGATCATCACAAGAATTTGGTCATTTATTATTCGTAATATACCTAACAACTTGGGTAAATTTCATAAAAATCCGTCCGTAAGTTTTTCAGTTATGATATTAAAAAAAGAGGCAGACAAACAAACAAACAAAGAAACAAACGGATGGACGGATCTTCACCAAAAGTTAATCATCTGTCCCTCCTAACATACATAACAATCCCTGTAAATTTCGTCAAAATCCGTCCGTAACTTTTTGAGTTATCTTAGGGACAGATAGACAAAGAGACAGACAAACCCGACGAATACATAGCCTCCTTGGCGGAGGTAATAAATGAATAAATTTAACAGTTATGCGTTAGTGAAGCTAGTTATTTGTCGACAATACTTCTATTATTTGAAATTGCTCTAAGCTGTCTTTTGTCTACTGAAGAAGTCAGTCGGTGAACTTGAAATGATGACGATGATATGATACCATCAAAGTCTGTAATTTTCGTATAGAGGTTGTCTTTCGATCTAAATTGGACTCCTCCTTTATAAATCCACCTTTTCAAAATTGACAAGAGCTGCCACTGGGATTAAGGTCAGGACAGCAAGGTGGTCAAGCCATAGGACGTTCTCCTCTGAAGCGTTCCAAGAAATGTAGTGCCACTGGTAGAGACCTACCGGGGCGACGATTTTGGAAAGACCGGGACCGGGGCGACCAAAACTCAAGCAGCCGTGGCCGGTGGGACGACCAAATAGCCAGGGCCGGGGTTGGAGCCAGGGTAACCAAAAATAAAGGGTATTATTTTACTTGAACTCAAATGTATTTTTTTGTTTTTCTTGCTTTTAGTATGTTAATTGGGTTAATTCAAGACTATTTACATGAATAACGTTTTCTTCGCGAATGCTTAGTTTCCGAGATATGTGATTTTGAAGTTCCCATTGTTTTTCTATGGGAGAAAATAACACAGGTTTGGTACGGTTAGGCTAGATAGGTTTGGTTAAGTACCAATTAGGTCCAATAGAAAAACAATGGGAACTTCAAAGTCATATATCTCGAAAACTAAGCTTCTGTGATGAACACGTTATTCATGTCATTTGTTTTAAATTGACCCAATTAACATACTCGAGGCAAGAATGACCACATAAACCATAGGTGAGCTAAAGCAAAAATTTACCAAATAAGCATATAATCGGGGCCGGGCAGGGTGATCAATTATGATTATATTGTGGGTTTTCGCGCCGTATTAGATACGATGGCTACTATATAGGCTAACAGCGATCCAATTTTGTATGATATAGTGAAGAAGTTCAGTCGAACTCAGATGAGTTCTATTAGAACAATCTTGGCCAGGTGCACCATGTCTGGCAGGAAATAAGGCGCGAGCATCTTGAACTCCACACGGCACGACCGAACGAATTAGCTCAGCCGTGCGGCGCAGGGAACGAGACAAAATACGAAAATAGAAGAAGACAGAAAAAAGCGAACATTCGTGCAGGGGTCTCTTCCGTGGCCCTCTACACGGGATCAGATAGGAGTCCTATGGGATGGGTCGTCTACCACCACCCACCTCGCGAAACAGAAGGGGAAATATAGAGAAACTACCTAACTTTACAAAACTAATGTTCTCAGCAGGAACTGCGGCCAGCTGCTACATCCCCTGCGGAAAAAACACTTGGGACCTTTGCGTGCGTAAGGACCAAACATATTGTGGCAAGGAAAGGGCCCACCAGAATATGCCTCTCAGGGCGCCAGGGCGACCAAAACCAAATAGGCAGGGCCGGGGGTTTCTTGTACTGACAGCGGTTTAAGACAGTATATTGATATGATATTCATCAATCGTAACTCATAATGAATCAGCTTACACCAAAAAAAAAATAGCTTCTCCCAAAAAACTTGTTTTATTGCTTGTTAAGTGTTTTCCCTCCCCCCAAAAAGTCCTGGCCAAACCCCCGGTTTTCACAGTTTGAAAAGCCGGGGCCAGGGGTGGCATCGTAAAACCAGGGCCGGGGTCGACGCCGGGGTAAGCGATTTTCGATCAACCGGGGACGGAGCCAGGGGCCGGGAGGCTGAAAAAGGCCACCGGGGTTTGCCGGGGCCTCGGTCGGTCCCTATTTAGTGTTAACTTTCGTTGAATGGGGTGGAGCATTGTCGTGCACGAAAGTCATTTGATGGGGCGGTAAAAATGGCATGTCATTAAACGAAGGTGGTAAATGCTCATTTACTAATGCTTCGTAAGCTTGAATTGTGAGTTTGTCACCTGTGATACCGATTCAAAACATAACACATCCACCTCCTTGCTGGCGTCACAATCGATGCCGGCCATCAAGCGTTTCTCTAGCCTCATCCATAAAGAGAATATTTGAATATTTTGGAAGTTTGTTGTCATTATTTTGCAACAAAGCAACGTGTTTCTATTCAACAAAGGGCCTGACCACAGGCCTAATAACATTCCTTGAAAATTCATTCAAGACATTGCATCGGGTTTGTCTGGAGAAAGGAGCAATACCAGGAAAAGGAGGATTGCCATCTTTGTCACAGAGCTTAGGTTTGGATGCTTGCTGACTTTTCTGCCTATTTTTTGAAATATCACGCGGAAAAAAGGCTCTTCTCGTGTTTAATCTTTCCTTATCTGGTGTTGGGGGTTCTCCACGTATGAAGACACAGTTCTTCGATTTCTCCCTGGCTCCTTGGCTAAATCTATGAGAGAAAAACCTTCTGCAAAGCCTGCACAATCCGCTGCTTTTCGATAGCTGTCAAGTGTCCTTTTCTATGCATTTTCAGAGACCTGCAAGACTGCAATAAAGCGATTGACAGTTAAAATTGATTCACAATACAGAACAACTTATAGCTTTTAAAATATAGTATGATTTCAAGTGAAATTTGGTGAGTTGTAGCTTTTCAGGGAACCAACTTTCACTTGTGTGAGATTTATTTTACTTCAGAAATTAACAAAATCTTAACCTGCAATAAAGCGATGGGCACAGTCTATTTGCATTACCCACAATAGGTAGGAAGTATTACTCACATAAGTAATCAAGCCAAACTATAGCACTTGCTCCAAGCACTTTAAAAACATAGCTTTAGTCCACTGTGATTTATATACTATTACACAATAGCAGCTACATTTAGGTGGATTTTACGCCATGTCGTTACTTTTCACTCACATTCGTTTCATTCATGTCAGAAAGAGCATGTGTATGGCGACACAGTACACGCCTCCTGACGGTGGAGAGTTCCTCTCAAAAGCGAACTTTGACTGCGTCTATCTCATCATTTTTTTGTCGAAACAAAGTGATGGAAGAGGAATAAATGATGTCGATAGGCAGCGGGTGCTACCAATTTCGAGATTTCCCGAGGGTAGGCAGGAAATGGCTCATAGGAGCCTTAAGGGTCCTAGACGAGGTTGCTAAAGAGGACCTTGCATAGGGCACCTCAGCAAGTGCACAGGGACATTGCTGTGCCGCATTTGTAAGACAGAATGTGAATGTTCTCTTTGGAACGAGGTTAATTATTCGTTTTGTTTGTACTCAGAGACTGATTTATAACAGTCACAATAATTGTAGTGCTGAACACGTCCAGCAAAATATAAATATTCGCGTTGGAATAAAATTCATCCGCAGAATAAAAAATATTTACCCTGGATCAAGATGAACCCGATTCAGTTCATCAGTTAATGTGCATAGATTAATCGATTCCAAGCCACTTCTATCTTGAATGTCCGTAGGACAAACAGTATAAATTAACACTTTGAAACAACTTTTAATAGTTTTTTTAGTTTTATCAGGTGACTTACAATCTTCTTGCGTTTTTTCAATTCCCTGTTAAAATTTCACGAATTTCACGAAATGGGGTTGTTTCCTACCCTAACTTAAGGTAATCGTGAGAAACGCGGGCAGTGATTTACAAGTTAATATTTTGGGATAGAGATTAATAAGTTTTTTTATGGAAAATTACCACAACGTAAATGATTATTGATGAGAGTAGAAATTCCTTGATCAGAAACATCTTACGGTGACGTTGAAATATACAAAACGGGATTACAAGCTATAGCTTAAAAAGCTTAACTAGCCGTTTTCGTCCTTGAAACGGAAATGGTATTAACCACTCAATTTGGACTTCGATTACTAGGACACATTTCTGGGTTCATGTAATGTTCGTATCATAGTTTGGAGAGGATTTTCCTATTTTTCTTATGAACCATAACAGAAAATAATGATTTATTAAGCAAAATGCGTACGGATAAACTCTAACGTAATATCAGTGAAACTATTTTCTCTTGATATATACCTTTGAAATTGCACTTCTAGCTTCTATTTATGCGAAGTTAGGTGAACGTTAACGCCGCGATTACGCAGCATGCTTCGATTGTACGAAATTGAAAGAAGGACAGTAGACTAACGTAACTTGAGTTTTTCTCTGGAAAATAGGGAGCTTTTGAGCCTTTTAAGGCGGACATCGCCTACGAGAAATACAGTATTCAAAAGCTTAACGTGTAAACAAAAGCTTCAACGACAGAAAAGAAACATACAACTGCCTTCTTGTTTCGAGGTCACTGTCGGAAAGGCAAAGGTGACGATTAACTGGCCACACAGCTGCCGAAAGATTTTCTCTCGAAAAAAAAAAAAAAAAAACATTGAGCGTTCTATGAGGGAGACGTCGAGTTTGAGAAGCGTTCCAAAACTTGGGCCGTGGCAAGTCATTTGTCACGTAGGGCAGGAGTTAAACGTACAGAAGCCTTAGGGTTTTCGTCATCCTCTTTGCCATAGTTGGTCTGTAGGAGTAAATAAGCAGACTTTGCGTTTTCGTAATCCGCTATGGGAACAGGTGGCGTGCAGGAGCAAAACAGTGACCTGAGCAATTCGTAATTTGTTCTCATATTATCGATCTACAAAATAAAATACGCAGTCTTATCATTTTTGTAATCCGTTGAATGAGCTGGTGGTTTGCAGGAATAAATCCGCGGTCTTGCGTATTTGTCATTCGCTCTACGAACAGGTGCTCCGTAAAAGTAAACCAGTGACCTTAGCATTTTCGTAATTTGTTCTACCAACAGGTGGTCTGCATCAAATATCAATGGCCTCAGCCTTTTCTTAATCCGCTTTAATTGGTTTTAACTTTATAGCTCAACTCTTCCTTGCGGGAATAAATCACTTAACTTCAACGGTTTCGTAAGCCGTTTTCTAACAGTTGGTTTAAACTAAAGTCTAATCCTCAAAGACTTGTGAAGTAGCAGACCTCTCCAATCTCGTTCCTAAAATAACATATGAGTTTAACCATGGGTTAAATGCAACCTTTATAAAATTCTTGTAAATATGAGTTCAACCTCATACAAGTGTGTTGCAAAAGGATTAACATATTACATAGGATAAATTTTTTTACTGATAAAACAAAGAAAAACTTCAGAGATACGTGGAGCTAAGAACTGCTTTAGGAAAACTCTTAATAGTTTAGGTCTACCAGGCTGGAGCAAATCAGTGCACTTCAGCGTTTTTGTTATCCCCTCAACTAACAGGTGGTCTCGCCTCAAGGGTTCTCCAGACTGACTTATGCTGCACCTGTTTGTGCCCAGTACACTTAGGTAATTATATCTTTCCGAAGGTAGACAAGTTCTGGGGGAGGAAAGACTTAGCGAGAAGTCCTTCTCGTATGACTCTGTATGCCTCAACGTACGAGAGATACTGCTGGGTTGCGGCCGTTCTTTCGCGAAAATTCATTTTCTTTTGGGGCCGTAAGTGCAGGTAAAAATGTTAAATTTCATATAATGATCACTTACCAAGCAGAAAACTTCTCTCAAAATCGAACTTTTTCAAGTAAAATTGTTACAGAACAATTATTTTTCTTAATAACTGTGCATTCTAGCAGCTGCGTATCTCATCCACTTCCAATATCTGGGTCCAACTAAGATTCATGCATTATCACTTTTTTAATACCGTAGATGAGAATGTAGAAAATTTTATTAAAGAGAGAAAGAGGGCCGATTCTTTCAGAGTAGTTTCAACATATCCAACATATTTTTCCTCCCCTTTTTAACATTTCTATAGTCGATTCAGTTCACCGCATATGGAATGACAGCATAAAATTTTGCACTCCATTGCCGTTAAGGTTCTTGCTCGTGCAAAATAACTAACTGTGACGTCGATTGCCACGGCAAAAGTTAATTAAGGTATGCCAAAGAGTCTTGACTTATCTGGCACATCAGACAGGAGTATTCACTTTGAACTGTACTTCAGGGGTTAATAGCAACCCGTTCTACTTGAGACAACAAAAATCCATTTTTCGGAGCAGGACCTAGTTCTAGATCGTTTCCAGGGTCATTGATATCAAATTAACGTTTGAAACTTGAGTCAATTGGCGAAACCAACTCACCTGTCTGAAGTTGCAGACAAGTGAAGACTATGGCGCTCAGCTTAACTTGATTTGCTGTGCCAAGCGATGACACCCTGTCTCCAATGAGCTCATCAAGTGAAGTTAAGTTTTCTAGAAAAGCTCAGCAGGAGACGTACGCATCAGGCCGTCTGCCGTTAGCGTGGTATGCGCAGCTGAGAAAAACGCCGTTTTTTTCTTCGTCTGCTTTTTTTTGAGAAGCGTTAAAAAATTGGTTATTAATTGTTTTGTTGACTTACTTAAATTTAACCCATTGCAGAAATAACTACAGAGAAGCACTCAGAAAGCGCATACCTCCGCCAAGCAATACAATCTTAACAAAAAATGCACGTTGATCCTTAATCCAGGATTTCTTTTACCTTCACCAAAATTGCATTGAATGTTCCCGGAATAACAATCTTAGCGGTTCCTGTATATTTCTTGAAGATCCGTTCCTAACTTTTCAAGTTATGCTTAGACAAACGAAAAGAAAAAGTGAGGCACAAACGGGCGATGAGTTCATAACAAAAAATTTGGTCATGCATGTCTTAACATTCCTATAACAGTTGCTGCAAATTTCATTAAGATCCGTTTGCAACTTTTTGGGTTATGTTACTGACAAATAGGAATACAAACACAAAAATGAAAAGGTCAACGGAAAAACAGTAATTGATCACAAAAATGTGGTCATTTGCTTTCGTAACGATCCTAACATTTCCTTCAAATTTCATGAAGATCTGTTAATTACTTTTTGAGCTGCTTGGCGAAAAATAAACAGGGAGATAAATGAACGATTGAATGGATCTTGGCAAAAATTTAACCATCTATTGCTAACCTAACAATCCCTGTAAACCTCATTAAAATCATGAAAATAGTGGTCTGAAAAACAAGTAGATAAACACAGAGGCAAATACTCAAACGTATGAATAAATCATCACAAAGATTTTGTCATTTGCGCCTCTTAACTATGATAACTTCATAGGGATCCATTTGTAACTTTTTGTGTTAGGTTGCTTACAATCAGTAAAACAAATATACAGTCAAACAGAGAAACAGATCATCACAATAATATGGTGATTTATTCCTCGTCACATTTAGTTCAGTCCTAACATTTCATTTCACAGATATTCATGTGAATCTGCTAATAAGTTTTTGAGTTATGGTGCCAAGAAAAGCAGTTCGATGAACAATTGGTTTAATAGCTTTTAATCAAAAGTTAATCCTTTGTTCCACCTAACATGCCTAATAATCCCTGCAAATTTCATGAAAATATCTCTATAAGTTTTTGAGTAATCTTAGTAACAGACAGACAAAAAGACAAGTAGACAGACAAATTCCAACAAGAGCATTACCTCATGGGCGGTGGTCATGCAGCTGCAGTTTCTCATGGTTTTCTTCTCCTCGATCATAGCTTATTTTCAGTTAAGGATGTGACGTTATCAAATTTACGGTTACGTGTCTCTTTATCCGGACCAGTCTCCCGTTGCTCTCAGCTTTCCGATTTAACTCTACGCATGCATGCAAAGTACCTTGCTGTACTGACCACCTGCTGGAGCTGATTCATTTAATATATTTTTAGATACAATTTACTCATCGTTTATTCACCTTCAGAAGCAAATTAAGTCTTCAACTTTGGTGTTTTTCTTTTACTAAGAATAAGCTATGTACATATCGTGTCCAAGAAGCAAGTTGAGTCTTAAATGTAAGCGCATTTTTAGCTGAAAATAACTCCATACTCTGTTCAAGGTATAAGTTTAGTCTTCATTTCCTCAAGTGGATTCCTTCTTTAACAGCTCGAAGAAGACGCATGTGTCCGTCTACCGGCAGCTCTGTAGAGACCACCCCTTAGCCGGACTCTGTTCAAAGAACCAAGCTGATTCTCAGCTTTTGCAGATCATTGTAATTAGCGCTCTCAGTGTTCCAGTTCCGTAAAACATGAGAGACCTTCTTGCCTTTGTCTGCAAACTGGTCGTGCTTCTGGCTGTAAGGAAAAAATCCTTGACTGAATTGATTTACCCGTGAAATATTAATGACTGTTGTGCGACAATTGCATCTCTCGCTTCAAATTGCCATGGAGGTGAGACGGTGTAGGGAAATGGAGAGTGTAGAATAGCAATGACCCGTGTAGTCATAGCCATATTGTTTTTCTTAGGAGCTACGATACACACTCTAACTAAGGCTTTGTTCTCTTTGACTTAGAACCTACACCTGAACATACTCTCTTAGAGCTATACTGTACATATCAGCATCAGTTTTTTTCTTATGGTGAGCAGATAATATAAACTATAAAATGGACGCCTGGAAGAAAATATTCCCCCAACTAGAGGTAATTTTCAGTTTCATATGATAAGCAAATCCAAGTATACTCCTGTATTGTTAGTTTTTTTATGGTCTAGTGTTAGATAAATTTTATGTAGGTCTGCTGTAGTTGACAAATCATTTTTACCTCCTCCAAAGAGGTTATGTTTCTTGTCGGAGTTTGTCTGTTTATTTTTGTTTGTCTGTTACCTAGATAACTCAAAAAGTTCAGGACGGGTTTTAATGAAATTGACAGAGAATGTTAGGTACGAATATTAGAAAGAACGAATGATTAACTTTTTTTTTTTAATATCCGACCATCAATTTGTTTGTTAGCTCAAGCAGTTCGTAATGAAATTTGCAGGAATTGTTGAGAATGTTACTAAGAGCAACTGACCAAGTCCAAAATTTTGCGATAATCTGTCAGTGAGTTTGTCTGTTTGCATCTGTGTTTCTTTTTACGTTTATCAGTAACTTAACCCAAAAAGTTATGAACTAATCTTGATGAAATTTACAGGAATTTGAAATGTTAAACTGCACAAATGAGCAAAATGTTGGCATGATCCGCTGGTCCGTTTATGTGTTTGACTATAAGTTGGTCCTAATTAGAATATAATATATAAAGTAACTGACGGATTATAAAAAGAAAGAACTGTTATTAATGTCAAGCAGCAAAAATTACCAAATTTTATATGGAGGATAAAAAACTAAATCCTATTTTCAGCACAAATTTGCATGTTTCGTTAACATTACCTCGCTGGGCGGAGGTATGCGCTTTCAGAGTGCCTCTCTAGTTAAGAATGTATTCGTGCGTTTGTCAAAAAAGTGGTGTATTGACTGGTTGGGATATTCATCTTGGATAAAAAAATTGTTTCGTACAGAGCCAGTACTTTCATTTCACTATACAGTCTTCCAAATAAAAAATCGAGCCTTTTTGGAAGCATTTGTACTTTTGAAATTTTGTGCAGGGCACTTCTGCTTCATGGCGCTGTTGGTAGGACAATAATTTAATTTTTCACGGCAATGTCATATACTGTCATAAAGCTTCCTGAGGGACTGTGGGCGATGTCTAACGAATAAATATTCGAGGGCCGTCGTGACACTATTACATTTCGACGTAATTGCTGGCGCTCTTCTTCATTAGATTAATTAAGAAGCCTACGAAGCTTTGGCCAATAATTTCTGGAGTAATTATCGACAGGTTTGGCGA
>LQNS02278125.1:16902065-16913406 GCA_001587735.2 Parhyale hawaiensis | reverse complement strand
GGCCAATAATTTCTGGAGTAATTATCGACAGGTTTGGCGAAATTATCGGCCAGAAGGCATCTTGTGAGGACCACAGCGCCCCACTTCTCATGGTAGTCACCTTATAATGAACGCATCAAACCGTGTGAATTAAAGCCAAAAGCAAGATGTTATTGCGGCATATTCTCGACTGGAACAGTGGTGTCTGAATTAATAAGAATCTACATATTGAATAGCCAGAACGCAAATGATTAGATCAAGCCCGGCAAGTAGCGACCAAAATATGGTTGTTATTGTACCTGTTTCTATAGTGAAGCGGAGTATCGAACGATGTATAATTTAGTGATTCAGAGTACTGATTAACTACATCAAATTTAGTAACGTGTGGTGAAACAATGCTGTTTTCGATCTTGCAGCAACTTTAATATTTGTGTAATCGTGTTTCAGTTAAGCGGCATGAGCGTAGCTGTTGTAACGTCATATCCGTTTTTTGAAACACTTGCGTATACCTGCATAATTTCTTTACTGTCTTTTATGTTGAGCTAAGGTCATAATCAAGCTACTGAGGCGGCAATTTAGCTAATACTCTAACATATATTGGCTAGCAAATCTACAATTTAGGATACGTTAAATCGTGACCATGGAGTGAATAACAGTAAGCTGCTCTTGCAATTATTCTCATTGACTAGGAAAATATTGGCGTTTAAGGATTTTACAATATGCTGATGCAATGTTGGGATTAACGTGATGCCAAACGTAGTAAGGTTTAATCAGCATAAGTTGGTGAATGCGATTTTTCTATTGTTCGACTATCTGAGTTAAATATTGACTACGGTATCACGGATATACACAGATAACTCTCATGAAAGGTTGGTATCATTGCAATTGTGTATTATTATACTTAATTAATACCTACTGCACTAGAATAGAGACAGTGTGTTTTCCCAGTTTTCCATAAAAAACTGTCTTGAAAAATTTCAGCTTCAGGTTTTAGGACGTGCTTATTACTTCATGCATAGGTCTGCAAGAAAATCAAAGCTACCATAGCTCATCCTATTTGGCAGTGATATAAAGAATGTTTCAGTGAGCGGTACTACAGTAGACCGACCTATTGTCTGCAGGTCTCCCAGGCAGAGTTATTGAAACTAGCTAGCACAGCACTGTCGAAGCGTAAAGCGTCCGTGTCTTCTTTAAATGCAAATATCAGTATACTTTTTATAGCTTGCACTGTTTAATGAAAGTATTTACGATAAAATGTTATTCATAACTCTGTTGTCCATGTTTCTTATTCCGCAATTTTTTTCTTTCTTGTTAGAGAGTTCATGAATTTGCGGATAAATCAGCTAAACTCTGTTCTATCTCTCCGATATTGTTGACTGCCTGCATTTCTTCAGATTTCAAATAATGCTATTCCTACTAAAATTAAGGTGCGGTAAGAAAAGTCTTGTCTCAATGCCAGCACGGGTTCTCATGCACTTGCGAATAATGCAGCATCTGCTTCTGAATGCATTGATCAATAAGAACGCGCCAACTCGGAGAAAATGCGTACTGGTGACAGGACAGCTCTCTTCTCAGTCTAAAGATGAAAACAAAGTCAATGTGATCACATACCTGAACACAAGAACTGTATCATGCTACAGAGAAATTCCCACTGTCAGTCAGCCACAGAATATCAAAGTTAAGGCAGGAGAGACGAAAGGTTCATGTATGGTAACTATCACCCCGAAATGTCCCATTGCTCGTGTGGTCAGTGCCAGTGTAGCGAACTTAGAAAGTCGGATACTCAGACACTGTAATCACGAGCGTTACAAAACTCCAATATACTGGCTAAGCCGAGTGCGAGCCGAAACGAGTTCTGTCCCTTACGTTACACGAGATAACTCACACGGTGTTGTTTTGGTTTAAGACCAAGCCAGGAAGTCCCAATTACGTAAGTGATCTTATTTAGTGAATGGTGAAGTAAAGAGGGGAAGTAAGGCTTCATCAAAGGTGAAGGTTTCTATTCCGATTTAGCATTTGATTTTAGCGTTCGCTTGTTCTGGAGATTTCCCTACGTTTTCATATTAATTTCCTGGCCTAAGTTCTAATTTTGAATTAGCCGTAAAAGTAGAGCTTGCTTTTGCAAAGTAATTCCGTAAGGCCGTAAATCGAGAAGTGGATGCTGAAGAGCCCAGAGCTGGACGGACTCTTGCAAGTGGCCGCGTGTGTTTGGTTTGACTTAATTAAGGCGTCTCAGCAGCTGACTTTGAGAGTGTTGGCTCCAGATTTCTGTAGTTACGGAATGAGATGAAACGCCTGGAATCGAGCGCAGCGCTTTTGATTGCAGCTACTGCTTTTATTAGAGTAGTTATACAGGAACAAAAATGGCACGATTGTGACGCTCACATATGCAAACTGGAGGCAAGGCATCGAATTAGACGGAAATGGGTGTTAAAGTTGGATGCCCCGAGTTTGTCAGGTACGAATTAAAGATAGGGAATAACTGTAAAGTTTGCGTATGTAAATTAGAAGCACTTCATCCAAGCAGACCGAATTGGACGTGCTGAGCTAGCCAGGTACTGAATTATCCCTTTTAATGCAGACAAAAAACTTTTCCTGACGAGTTCATGATCGTGCGCGTGTTTTTAGAATATACTTAGTATGGATTATAATAACTTCGCTAGGTTTGAAATAAAAATGATGAAAAATGACAATCTGATTACTTTTATTGAAGAAGCTATCAAAAATAGCAGGCACAAAAACAGGTAAATACATACACATGGGGCTTTATTATATTGTAGATAGCTGTAATACTGTTAGTGTTCTACATAGATCACAACGTTTTTGAATGTTAGATCAGAGTTACATCATCGGCCAAAAAAGCTCTGTGCATGTGCATAAATATATTTTATTCATCGAATACTGAGTGTTTTTACTTTAGCGCGCTCTTATTTCGTCACCAGCTTTTATAAAAATACTAGCTGATGAGATTTCAAAGGTTGAATATGAATAAAATACCGTTACAGTTCTGTTGGTGCAAAACACTGTTTACTAGTGCACAATACAAAACGATCTCAGTTCAAAAATTTACTAGAGTTGTTTTTCCATTTGCAGTGGACCTGAAACGCACGGTTTTTCATTTTTATTATTCATTTAACACTAATCGTACGGTTTTTATGCCGAAGAACAGAAAACATATTCTATTGACTCGAAACCCAAATGCATTTATATATGCTCCGAAAATGCTCGCATTTAAAAAAAGAAAGCTGTACTCTTATTCGCGAACCAAGAAAATATATTTTCCCTTTCAGTTTACACTTCCTCTCTAGTTAAAAATACAGGCGAGTTTCTCTTCTCTAGAAAGGAAACCTTATATCGAACTGTAGTTTTATACACCCACGCGCATCTACTTCTCTTGGCTTTGTTGTAAGTTGCGACCGAAAGCGTAAGCTGCTCTGTTGAAATATTTATGCTGTTGAAGTTGACTTTGCATCCTCATATTTATTACTGACTAACTTTATTAAATATTTATAAATATTCGGCTCAGGTGGCATTAAATGTAATCTTCTTGAACCTGAATTCGCCTCAAATACGCTCAGTTCCTCGATTGTTTTTACCACCTTTTCTACTGGAGCACAAGCTTGCTGCTTCTTACTTTTAAGAAATCTTACTGCAGATATTTATATCTATATTTTCCTATTTTCCTAGGTTATGTAGCGTATATATCTCTCTCTCCATTTCCCAAATATTGGCTAGAAAGTAGTATGTTTTCAATCCTTGTACTACCGTACTTACTACGCTCTGCCTATATTTAGAAACTTTTTACTTGAGGTATCAATTTCAATATTTCACGACTGCAAATTTACCTTTTGCTCCCCATTTTGGCAAATATTGGCTCTCGGTTCTTTTATCAGCCACGTGCGTGCGACACGTCGATACAATTTCAGCAGCAGATCTTCCTCTGTTTTCCCTGTCGCCTTCTCCAACTCTATCTGCACCGCCACCCAACTGAAGACGCTCGATTCGGAGTCTGTCGGCGCCTTCCTCTAAACACTCGATGCGACAAAAGGAACGGCCAGAAAAACAATTACTTGGTTTGTAGTGTTGTGGTGGCCCTACTGAACATACACTGCCAAACGAAACACACACATGTTCGACAGGGAAGACCAAGGTCTTGGCAAACAACTGCGATCTGCATGAGAACAGGCGAGCTTTGTACATTGACGATGGCTGGAATTTGAGAGCATACGAAACATTCTTTCTCGTGATGAACTGGAAATCAAAAGGTCGCTGCATCAGGGCATTTATTGAGTGATGCTCTCGCGTTTAGAAGCGATGAAGACGACTTTTCTGCTGTGGAGTGAGAACGTATGGGAGATATAAGGTCAATTTAGCAAGTATCGTCATAACCGAATTTCCTTAGCACATTAGTGATCACTAATTACAAAATGAGTTAGCGAATGCCTAAATTGAAAGGGCAAAAGGTGCGCTCGGGAATGGTTACTTTAATGGACAATTGTGAAACACAAATAGTAGTTCGTTAGGTATCGTACTTGTGGTTTATGGAAAATTTGATTTATACCAAATATATTTCGCACCAGGTTTTTTATATAATTTTATAATAATACAAATAAAATGATAAAAGTAAATTACAATTTATTGCGTCATCTCAAACAATACTACTTGTCACAAAAAGAGTAGCTTATTGCAAGCAGAGAACACACCGTTGTAATTTAAAACATACAGTGCGTGACTGCATTATGGTCCACCGTCGTGTCTGCCTAGTAACAGCACACGTTTCTACCGCGTGTACATGTAATAACAGCAGGGCAGATAACAACTAGAAGAGCATCGAATTTTTCTAGGCTGATATGGAGCAAACTTTTGAGCAAATGTCAGACTTTCACTAGTGGAGCTCGGAACAATCTTAATCGGTGACACAACACGTTAGTCTTCAATGGACTTATTTTTGAAGTTATCTCAAACCGAGTACAGTACTCTCGGATTCGCTTAGGGCACAAATTTTAGCTACACTATTGATTATATATGAGAGGCATGGAGGCTTATTTTTTTGCATTTAGCAGAATACTTTATTTCCTGTTTATTTACTATGAAATTTTATGTTTCCATTATATCAGTTGAATATTATTACCAACGAAATGCATTGAAGTGTTTCTTTTTCTTACCTTGTTACATTTTAATGACAGTGTTGAATCAAACTGAAAATATCTGGACATTACTCAATAGATTTGATTGAGATTATATTTTTAATAGATGTTGTCATTTCAATGAAGTATCCCAAGACGTAGCTCGTGGACTATCTGTACAACTGTTTGTTTTTTAATAAAAAATATGTAGCTAACACGTAGCAGTTTTGCTTTTGTAGAGTACTGTTTAACGTCCGACCATAAATTTTTTGCAATTAGTCTGGGAGCTAACTTTGTTGATATACAAAAAGGCGTACTGTAACCTCCAATGGAAATAATTGGTTCTACTCAGCGGTTTGCAGATATTTGACACTGTATTGGCATGTTGATATGCTTACATATTTTTTCGATTATTTACTTTCCACAATAGGACTACTATTGTTATTGTTACTTTATACGCAGCGTTAAGGAATAAAGTCACATGAAATTCTGATTTCATCAATGACTTTCCAAGTCCAGACTTCTATATAAGAGCATCACTGCTTGAGGAGAAAAGTGTATTGAATTTCTGTTAACGTGACGAGGTCTGCTTTCTTCAAGCGACTCTTCATTAGGCATGAAAGGAGCAATAATTAACACAATTAGTTGCTTTTACGTTCTGCTATTCAGCCCCTTCGCATAGAATATTCACTTTGAAGAGAATCGTTAACTGATCCCTTGGCTAACCGGGGTCTTGGAGTATGGTACTGCATCAGGTTGGTTGAAAGTACATTACAGCCATAATTATTGTGTGCATATATGTAGGCAGCAAATAACAGGTGGAAGTGGCATGTGCGATATTTATGCTTTAGGTATGTTATTATTATGATATAGATTTTGGCGATTGATTTGCTACAATGATACTACAGACATTGGTGACTGATATTACTGAAGTAATAACACGAGCATAGTTGCCGGTACTTGATTTTTCTATAATTTATCGTAGTTTCCTGAATTCAGCTTCACTTTGATTGCTGAGATTTACTGTAATTTTCACAATCGCTATTCTGTCGCCATTTTATTGCAACCATTTTTTCTAGACTGAATAACATGAACCTCATTTCTGCATTGAACTTGTTTGCCAGTTCGACTCATGCTCTGCGCGTATGCCGTTTTATGTCTTACTCCATCTTCCTTCCTTACTGCATTTGTATTATCGACGAGTAACTTGACGAACGAAATACTCCATTTAACGGCTCACCGTTTCATCGGCCAGGCGAAGGGAGCCACAATCATGGCGTTCTAATTAGAACCTGTCGGCAGGTTTGCGCAACACGACTCTCTACGTTAGGGCGAATATATCTGGACGTGCCGATACACACTGCGGTTACTTTGATGGAGAATCCCGACGGACCCGTGATATCAGAAGCAACAGCTTCCGAATCAGCGTAATTAATGGCTTCATTGATGCTCGCTATGCCTGATGTGAAGATGTGGCTGATTTGGGCGCAGGCTCTCGGTCCTCTGGTTCTATTGAAGAGAATTTGCCCGAGACCGGATGAGGGAAGCATATGAGATTATTTCATACGCTGCCTAAACTTGAGCAGATGCAATGTCGGTACTTCGAACCAGTTGGTGCATGGATTTCGTAAAAGACTGCGTAGCAGATTGAGCTATCGGTACTGCAGTAATTAGATTATATAACAGCTAAATTGACATTGATCGAACACACTCTTGAAGCACGGAATTGTTTTACTCGCGTCTAAAGTTCGACCATAAAGTTAGCAGTACAAAGACATGCATCAGCTCAAGCATTTTAATAGTTAATGGAGAAGCTAGTCGTTTTCTTCTGGAACAAAGATACAATTTTCTGATCGATCATAGTGTATACGTTTTGAACACCAAACGATTTAGAGCTGCATAATGACTTTAGTACTTAGAAACAAATTTTGGAGCTTCATATATTCTATTAACTATGCGTGTCTACAATTGCTGCATAAGTGCAAAACAAACAAGCACGCTCTATCATCAATCATTATGATAGATGTAACAGCGGAACAGGTTGAGGCTGAAACATAACTATACTAAAAATATTTATAGTTTCCTATTTATGTTTTTTAGTCAAATTTTCTCTTTCTTACTGACATCTTAGCACTGACTAGCACTTCGGTCTTCTTACGGTCCAGCATGCAGAATAGAAAATCCATACATTTGTGGCCTCTACCCTTTTTCCTGTGATCTGTCAGCGAGGTGGATACTGGGCTGCAATTGGTCTAAAGTGAAGCACGTCTCTATAAGTAACTTTGAAGATCATAATCATTGGGGATCATAAATGGAAATGGAGATGTAGGTAAGGCTTAACAGTACCTTTAACCTTATCTTCTCTGGTACTATAGTCTCTTAATCACAATGTTGAATTACAATATTTTTTCTACACACTCTGCACTAATAGCTTGGGGTTGTTTCACTGTACATTTCATACATGCTTCAGACGATAAGATACGGAGATTTGGGGAGTAACAAGAAGGCTGGTCGTCGAGTACTTTTAAGATTTTTTTTATTGCTGTGACCATTACAATTATAATTTTTTGTGAGACAGTGGCGGCATTTTTGCAGCTCTCATAACCAAGCCATGCTCCATCCCATCAATCTGAATCTACAAGCGCTAACCTCGGCTTTTTTAGTTTGCCATGTATCCAGTCTCCACAACATTCACAGCAATTACAGACATTTGAGCAGCAGGAGGAAAGGTTATAGATCGGGAAGTAGCTGCTGACGTTACATTACTGTGTGTATCTGTCGCATTAGTCCGACCATAGCCATTGCCCAGCCTGTATTACCTGTCAGCATTGGTTTTTGCTCTTCTATGAATAGAATATATTTGCCAAAGAAGCCTGTAGCAAAGTAACACAGCTTCCATAAAATCGGAGTTACATGAGTACACTCTGACAAGAGACGATAACAGGCTGTTGACATTTTACTTGTTTATGACAGACGAATAATGCTCAAGCGCATGATTCGTCTGTCATAAACAAGTAAAATGTCAGCAGCCTGTTTCGTCTCTTGTCAATGGATCAACAATCTGTGATCGACAGTTCTTGTGACTCACCGCAACGACGCTGCAGAGGATGAATGCGCTCCTGTGCGGACTTCCTGGTCGTTCTCTTCGTTGTTCCAGCGACCCGTACTGAAAGCTAAAAACTGAGTGTTCACTCAACAAAATACCTCACGCGACAGAGCAAAATATTCACTTCATCTTTCTTGCTGCATGAAATTACGAGCGGAACGAAATCGAACAAGCAAGATGATAAAAAGCTACGACTTGATACAGAAAGTAAGCATGAAACTGAAAGTGCATTAGGTTTTTAAATGAATTTTATTTCTCAACCAGGAAATTAATATATCAAGGCAGGCATGGGTGAGTTATCAGAACTGCTAGTGCGTAAATTCAGTTATATCACAATTGACCTCAAATTATATTTTGAATAATGACTACATCTGAACCTCAGTCGAAATGGTGAAAATGAAATGAGTTGGAGCTCTGCAGACATGTAATTTATGCATTGCTCAAATAATATTCATCTCTTAAACAAAGAAAGGAAAATTGTACATATTTTATTCATGGCCAAGGAAACAATACGTTAAATGAAAATATGCGCAAAAAGAACATCTTGTAAAAACTTTTCGTCAGAATACCTTAATAATTCAAAATTAAACTCGCATACAAATACACATGTTTATAATAAGTGATGCTTTGTTAGAGACAATATGTTATCTAGTTATATTCGCAATGTAGTACGCGGTGTTATCTTGCAACAATTAGTTCTAAGGATCCTTTCCCCTTTCTCTATTGTCACAGAACTTCTTCAGAATGAAAATTAGATGTATATAGTGAACTATATCCTTCTACTATACCAGCGGTTCTTACGTTTTGTATGCCTGACAACCCTAGAAAAAGTTTAATATGTTTTCGCATCCCCTACAAAATTAGTAAGTCATATGACTGTAAAGATAAAGCTTATACTCTGTTTGCGCAACAAATTTATTCATTTTTGAAAAAAATTTTATTGAACTACATTTCCTGGAATTGGCATCCCCTAAAATCTCATCCCGCACCATGGAGGTGCGACTACCCCTGGCTACACGGCAACCGATAAGGTATGTAAACCTTCTCAATCTTTTGGGTTATCACCTGAAATAAAACTACCGCATAGAACGCTGCTGCTTTCGAGATAACATTTCTTCCAGCTGCTTTCCTATTATATAAAATTTTCCTCCCCTTTTTTTAAATTCCAGACACTAAGTTCCCACTTCCCTTATGTCATCCTTGGCAAAAAGTCTTCGTAAGTCACCTTGCTGCTTAGAATCAAGGTTGTCGTCCCACACATGCTTCTTTTTAAGCTAGAATTTTCGTTGCAACTTCAAGTCTCTGCCAACCCTTCGCTTTCTGCCATTGCCCCACCTCCCATAAAGAAAAGTGGCTGCGTCGGAATTAATACTGCAGCTAGTTACATTTCTTATTATAGCTTATTTTCGGTTGGAGCATTTGGTTGCAGACACGCCGCCCCCATCTTCGGTTGTCACACCTCGCATGCAGTTTCCCGGAGTTGCCTCTACTACCAAAGGCACCGAGCACGACCCTCGCGCGAGCACAGTCTCCAGCGTTGTAGGACGGACGACGCCCAGGGTGTCGGCGGAGAAGCAGAAGCAGAAGACAGCGTCTCAGAGTCGAAGTACTAGATCGTCAACTCACGCAGTTTTCCGTCGCATGCAAGCAGTGAGAGCACGTGACTGAGTTTCCACAATTGGTGAAGAAAGGCAGTGTATCAGCTACGGGTATAAAATCTGCCCAAATACTTGAACAACTTTGGAGCGAGATCGTTGCAATCGCGTCGAGTCTCACCGGGATATTCATTCCTCCACGAAATCGTGGTGTCGTAGAGGTTTTCTTCTCTTCATTAAAACAGAAGTGGAGATTAGTAGTTTATCACTACTGTGAGAATAATCAGCGGGACTTGGAGAAATTGCATCTTGCTACGCCGTAGAACCAGGCTAATTGACTGCTGGAAACTTATTTCCGAGATTGGAGTTTTCAGTTCTCATTTAGTATAGAACGTCATCGCTATCCAGAGAGAAGAACGAAATTGAGGAGCTGGCTAGTGCACAGGCGATCAATACATGAATGAGTAAAAAGGGGACAGTGAAACGGTGAGAAGAGACGAAAACGGTCTTGCCACTATCAGTTTCCTCTCTAAAGCTGTAGGAAAATATTCGTTGATAATTTTTGTCAGTTAATGTAATCAATACACGTAACCTAATTAGTCTTTATTTCTCGTGACCGCGCCTGCTGCGCCAGATCGCGAAAAAAAATTACTTTAATGTCGTTAAATTCTCACAACGAATGATTGCTCGTCTTCGGAAATTATGGGTTTTTGTGGAGCTAATAAATGAAATTCTCTGACCTAATCTCTAAAATAGATAGCGCTAAATGGTGAATTTTGCTTTAAAATATAATGAAAAATGTTTGTTTGAATTAACAGAATTTTGAGTTTCTATAATTGACAGAACTTTCTGGATAGACACGGGCCAGTATTTTGGATCTCATCAATTCCAAAGCTGCGGGAGTTTGCATATACTGTAAATTTTTGCTTCTTTTATAAGTCGTCGCTGATTCTTAGTAGTAACTCTGCAATCAAATTATTTTTCCCACAAATAACAGTAATTTCAACATTATGCGCGTGAATAGTTATTATATTGTCGACATTACTACTAAAGCGTCACAATACCTACGATGCCCTTGGTAACTCGCTGTAACTTAAAGGTTACATTAGTGGCCAGTCATAATATCGTCTACGTTACTACAGAAACGCAACAATACCTACTCTGCAATAAATCCGTTGCTCACTATAACTTGCCAACGACGCGAATGAAAAGAGCCTACGCAGGTTGTGAACCGTCCCATTTTATCAGGAACTCCCCTCAACCTCCCCACCGTTGGCGCAAACGTTCTCGATTACAGGTGTAACCATCGGACCCCGCCCCACCTGCCAACCACGTCTCCCTCCACATCCTGTGCCTTTTAAAATGCTCAGCTTCACTCTGTAGATCTTCGCCGCGACTCAAAGAACAAGAATAGAGTCTCTGTCTAGCTCAAGACTGTTGCTTCAATTGGTAGAGAAGAGTGGATGTACTCGCACGTTGAGCACAGGAGATCGTAGGTGTCGGAGGAGCAATGCAAATCCGTTAATAGTTGCCAA
>LQNS02278125.1:16838775-16849591 GCA_001587735.2 Parhyale hawaiensis | reverse complement strand
GGCTAGGATAGGCTAGGATAGGCTAGGATAGGCTAGGATAGGTTAGGGTAGGTTAGGTTTTCAAAAACTATTGCGAAAATGAAAAAATTTGCATGAATAAAATGT
This sequence comes from Parhyale hawaiensis, assembly GCA_001587735.2. NCBI lineage: Eukaryota > Metazoa > Arthropoda > Malacostraca > Amphipoda > Hyalidae > Parhyale > Parhyale hawaiensis. The sequence goes on along the minus strand of LQNS02278125.1, from coordinate 16,849,486 downwards.
TCTTAAAATTCAATTTTACGTATACTGTGCGAGTTTCATAACAATCGGACCATAAATAATGAAAATAGTCTGGCTCACCTAAAGTAAACAATTCCCCGATTATTTTTCCCCCAGGAAAACAATGGGAACTCACTGGCGCTATATCTCAAACACGAAGCATTTGCCCAAAAATCTTATTGTGAAAAAGTCTTAAAATGGCTTCTTTTAGCTAGGCATGGTGTCAAAATACCACAAACCCCTGCCGGACCTAAAGTAAAACAATACTCTAAAACTTCTTAGTTGCATTACGATGTTTGTAAGCCACTCTTTTCGCACATTTTCTCTATTTTACGTAATTTTCATATTCTAACCTGCTCTAACTCATACTAGCTATCTAACCTATTCTCAATTAATCATGTAACCTAATCTATTCTTACATAACCTAACCAATTCGAAGCTATCTTAATATATTCATACGCAACCTAATCTATTTTTATCCTAATTAAACCAAATTCGTGCAACACCAGGAAAAATATACAGACAACAATGGCCTACACTCACAATACACAACGTTTACATGGAACTGAGCTACGCTGTAGCACGGTGAACTCAGCACATTAATATGCGATAACTCATACATTTCGACAGCTCTGACTATTAAATTCGTGTACTTGAAAACTTCATTATCTACCATGCAGAATAGATGACTGTCTAGATTATTAGAATATGATTGAGGGAGTAGACTGAAATATTGCCTACCAATTTGGTAAATAATGTGTTTTACACCAATGTAATGGTTACAATCGTCGGAAATCACAGATTTATGTGTCATTATAATGTGAAATTCTATGTTATTTCGGTATCGCAGTACATTTCAACTTTGAATATTTACATTATTTTATGACTGAGAATCATCGTTTTGAGCATTTTTATTTGAATTCCACAAAGTTTGTTACGTCAGGATAGAATCTGGTAGGTTAGGCTAGAATAAGTAGATTAGGTTAGAATAGGGTTGAATTTATCAGAAGTGAATTTGCAAATATTTTACGGTTTTAAGGTGATTTGCCCAATGCAATTACATTTTCCCATATATTTTTAAAATTATTTTACATATTTTTTGGCTCCCAGGTAAGATAATCGGCTTTGTCACTTTTTCTGGTGACACTTTGAAAGAAATTGCGTGAGCCTAGATAGCTTGTAAAAGAAATTTGTTTCCTACTTTGTCCAGATTGAGGTAATTTGACTGCATTATAAAGTTATAGATATGTGCAAAAGTTGTAAATTATTTCATGTAGTTATAATCCGAGCCTCTCGTGGTCCAATAAAGAAAACTCAGAGAATATAGTATAAGCGTTTTTTCTTGTGCAAATAATGTAACTTTGCTCCGAATGGGAGCGCAGTGTATATATATATATATAGGTACCTACACCTATGTCAGTAATTAGCTACCGAAAGTAAAATTGTTACCACAGAATTGCAGTTAAAGTTGTCATTAGTGTTTCCTAAGGGTGTGTCTTTGACACCAGCCAATTGGTGACCATTGCTAGTTTCACTGAGCTAGTTGTGGTTTTCTAGAAAAAGTAGTGTGCTCACATCCCACGAGCTGACCTATGCCAATTTGGTCGCTGCAAGTGTATAGTAATTGTTTGTGCTGGTAAAGGTTTCATCCCCTGCCATGTCGCCTCCTCCGTGACAGTGACCGTATGCGCTAGTGGTGATAGGTTGTGTGAACCTTTGTAAATCGAGTAGAAGAGTAGAAAGCAGAGCGTTCTCAGGCTACATATATAGTTACAGCAATGGAAAATTCTACTGTAATTAACATTCTGTTCTGTTTCTTATGCTCCCGCCTTGCTAGCCTATTTCTCCGTACTTGCGTTCCAAAATTTCTTGACATGCTTCGTGGATCTTCCCCTCCCAGTGTTGGAACACTGTTACCGAGCTTAGGAAATAAAAAACACACACACACATAAGTTACAATTGTTTTTATTACTTCACCTTCCATAAGTTTTCATTGTTAGGTTCTCAAGTACGAGAAGAGAACGTTCTTCTAAATAGCAGTTTTAAGTCATTTCTAACGTTTTTTTCGTGACAGTGTAGTTGCTACGCGATTAGAAGTTCCATTTAGAAATCACATTGAGTGTACAACTGCAATATTAATGAAAGATTAATTAAAAAATGATATTTTTTTAGCTGTCCTTACCGGTACTACGCTAAAAACTAGGATTGCTACACTAATTTTTGAAGTTCCATTCACAAGCCATAACACATTGTGCAGCCTCTGTGAAAGGTAATTAATTTGCGACAATACGTTAATGGAAGTCCGTATCGTAGCAATTATGAAAAATACTTAGTATTACTGTTTGTTAAAACCGAAATTGCTACGCTAATGGAAGTCCATTTATTAGTTATAAACAGTGTTGCGTAATATTGTTTGTTATAACCACAATTGTTACGTAAATGGAAGTTTTCGTTCAAAAGGGCACCATCTCCACGTCTCGTGTGAGTTTTGAATGACACCAAAGCAGCACTTCTGGCTCTACTCTTCAGCCATTCNGTAATATTGTTTGTTATAACCACAATTGTTACGTAAATGGAAGTTTTCGTTCAAAAGGGCACCATCTCCACGTCTCGTGTGAGTTTTGAATGACACCAAAGCAGCACTTCTGGCTCTACTCTTCAGCCATTTCACGGCGAAGCTCCTTCCATTTTTTGACGCATGAGCTGAATTCTCTACCCTGAAAAGACGCTTAGCATTGCAAATGATCTCCGTCGTATAATTTAAAGAAATGACGAACGTGTTGGACTTAAAGTCCTCTACAACTCAAGCGAAAGCTTGGAAATACATGCGTTTTTTTTTCTTCGTGTTAGACGTGGGCAAGCAGTGTGCTTTTAAATCTGGTTGAGGATGTAGCACGATGATGAAATGAGAAATGGTATTGTTTGGCGTGATGGGTTGTAAAATAAACGTATATGAACTGCTGCTTGTAGCCTGTTTTCCCTTTATTGCACCAGTAGCTAGATTTATTTTCATATCTTTCGAAACCTGGTGAACCCAGTAGTATGCAAAGGTAGGCATTTATACTCTACCACCAGAATAAAAAAAAAAAAAAAGAAAGAAAAACAGACCCGACAATGCAGACCTACGGCATTCATTATTCCAGTAACTGGGACCTATGTGCTCACCTCTGATAGGTAAAGTATGTGACCTGCCTTTAGAGTAGTATTCCGGCAGTTTGTTTCTATTTTCTACCTCTCGAAAATCTTATAAAGTGATTGATGTATCGAAAAAATACTGAAATTCCCTCTTTTGAGTAAGGATTTGTTCTTGAATCGTTACAGCGGATTTCATTACACAAGCACTAACTTGGTTGCGTCACATAATTTGATCTTCGATACGGAAGATTAAGCAGAAGTTCAAGCGCAGCATCACGGTTGGAAGTACAATTTGAATCCAAGCTGACAATGACACCAGCAGGTGCCCAGCGGCTGGAATCGTTGTTAACTACTTTTTTCCAGTCGTGACGACCTCACTGCTGACTCAGTGTCGGCGGAGGTTCTTTATCGCCATCGACAACGGTTAAATTTACGTCTAATTTGTAAACAGAACCTCAGGGTCCACCCGGGATGGTATCAACTAGTTACGTGATTTTGAACTAGAGTATAAAAAATGCGCGTAAGATTTATAGTTAGGGTTCAGCAAATTAAGCTGTGTACTTGAAAACAAATTATGTACCTATGTATTTTACTGCAAAGGCTTATAGATATACCACACTATTTAAAAAAGATCGTCCAACTAACTGACAGCTTTGCCTTACAAATTTCTTCAAGAGTGTACGCCTGAATTTATACTTTCGATTAGCCTACTGACGTAGTCGTCTTGTTTGATCGCATTATGTAATTTAACTTGAAAGTGCAAATAGCACAATTAATAAAACTAACTTTAAATGGAGCGAAATCATCTACGTTGGTTTGGAATGAGCTATAATGTCAGAAATACCGGCAGTTTTCCTTCGTGCTCTTCGTGTTAAGACCTAGTCCACTACAATGTATGGTTAACATCACTGTTATTGGTATTACCTATCATGTACGGTACTAATTCAAATAGAACTTACCTACACGGAAGAGTAGGTAAGTTGGTAGAATTATTTAGATATTTTTATAGCTGCACGGAAGACAACGCTGTGGTAGGTTGGAAAGAAGAGCTAATGTCTTTAGAGCAGTACCTCTAAACAACAAAGAAAATATACAAAGTGTTTTAGCAGTCAGGAAATTTACCCTGGCCATTCTTTGTAGCTAGAGCCCCTCAGGTAACAAAGGACCTGCGATCCAAGAGTAACTGCCTCAGGCGCTCCAGGGAAAATGGGAGGCGTTGACTATCCTCCGATGTGGCTCCTTCTACGCGATTTTCTCGTGGTTTTGTCTATTTTTTCTGGGGTTTCGCACGTGTAGTTATTTCTGCGATTTTGCAATTACTGAGTTAACTATTATTGTTGTGTTAATTGTTGCAAAATGGGAGGCGTTGACTATACCTGATCTGGTTCTTCTGCGCGACTTTCTCGACGGCAACATGCCTTGTTTTATTTCTCTGATTGAGCGGGTTAAGTTATGTTTTTGATGCACCTACCTAGGGAATCGTAATAGGTACTGTCTTACATGTTATTGCAAAACAGGATTTGCCTATCTCCATGTGGTTCCTGTGCCATTATCTTATTGGTTCTATCTAGTTTTGTCTTGGGTTTGAGGAGTGTAATAAGTTAATGTGGATATTATGTAACTGACTGGTTATGCGTCTCACCATTGCAGTAAAGGGACACTGCTAATTACCGTCAACAGGCGTCAACTGTTGTCCACCACCGTCAACTAATAACCGTCAATCACCATCAACTACCATTTACTGCCGTCTGCAACTGTGTTACAACACGAGACAACTGTATAAACTTAGAGATACGAAAAAATACTCCTCTGCTGCACTGTAATATGTTTGAAAACTCTTTTTCTTCGTATCGATGCGAAGCGTTTTTACGATCAAGATTTTTTAAAATGCCTAATTTAATATTATAGCTGATTAAAGATTTATTTATTTATAATATCCGGTTATAGCAGTATCCCATCGTCCTTGATATCTGCTTTCCACTCTTGCGGTATCCTATTGAAGTTAATCCATTGCCCTATTTCTCATCGACGTACGGCACCATTTTATATTCGTCCCAGCCGATAGTTAAAACACTTCATATCTGAAGAAAAAGAGTTTTCAAAAGTATTACAGTGTCAACGAAGTGTATTTTTTTGTCTCGTACACTAAGTTTATATACTTGTCTCATTTTGTATTATTTCTAAGTTTTTAAATGGCTCTCAGTATCTATTAAAGCTCTATCTTTTAATACTGCAGTTAACGCTAGTAGCCTAAATAGTAGTTGACGGTAAGTAGTTGATGGTAGTTGACGGCAGTTGATGGTAGTTGACGGTAACAAAGCTACAGAGCTTTTGTTTACTTTGTTGTTGCGGAAATATGTTTTTCTGACTCAAATATTTTTCTGTCTGCTGCGTTAACACATCAAACTATGCACTCATTTGTGCAAGTCTTAGCTGCTAGCATTTTATTATATAAAGCAATAAGTCGATCTACCCCTGAAGCTCGGCCAGGTAACGTTAGTATTACTTTAAAATATTCCCATTCAATGTGATGAGAGAATGAAACTATTGATTTGCGAATGTTTTTTACTTGTGTATACTTGCGTTCGTAATAGATACAGGTCACGTTGGCTATCTCCGCTATATAGAGCTCAGCATGATCTTAGTTTCACCGAGGCTATATGGATTTGGTTAAAGATTTGTATGACTGTATAGTAATTTTTGTGCTATCTTGTAGTTACATGATGTACCCATAGAATTATTTTGTTTCCCAAAAATGTAGTAGTCATAACTTTGCCGCTTTTTCTTGAAACGCCCAAATAAAAATGGCTGTGCTGCTACATGGGACTTATCAGTCTCGTTAAAGTTTCCAATTTTTCTGTAGTTTTGCTAGCAGTTCTAGTAAACGTTTCAATATTTTATGTTATTTAAAGTATAGTGCAATATTTGGAACATGTTCCATGCAAGAACTTATAGGGAAATATTATTCTTGATATTACTTTAATTCCATGTTTTCATGTCGTTTTCAATGCTGCAATGTTTTGCAAGATTTTGCTGAAAATTGTTAAAGAGGGTTAGTCGTAAAGCTAGAGTATCATTAATCCGTCTAGTATCATTCCAACTAGCAGTATTATTGTTACAAAGAAGTTTAACACCACGCAGTCAATCCAATCTGTCACTAGCTCTCCCTGCTCTATTCGAAACATTTCAATATTAATTTCAAAGTTACCATTAACAAGCCTCCTGTGAATGATACAATAAATACTTGAAAACTCTCGGGTATAATTCCATTTGTAAAATTAAATGGAAGCACAAGTGCTGGAAAACATTTCCGTACTCGCTTTGGTGACTTGCGCCGTAACTGCAATTCGGTGCCGACGTCCCTGCGGAGACTCATGAAGCGTCGCACGAGACCTGTTCCAATGAATTCTCGTTACAATGAGCATTTCAATTTTTCCGGGGACTGCCGGGTACTTGGTCCCTGGAGCGAAATTCAAATACACCGACTTGGAGTATTTATCACGCGTTTCGTCCAAGTCAGTGTTGTGCAGAAGGCATAGAGAACGGTGTACGATCACGTCACATATACAAAACCATACCAGACGTCATAGCGGATCAGCAGTCCAGGCCTTGCCGTGGCGGGGAACCTGAAGCGCGATTGACTGTGATGTCTCGCCTGGCTTTGTTTTGGTCACGAAAGAATGCGTACTCTGCATGTTCTCTATTCGATTCGTACTAGCGTAGCTCATCGCAACTCAGAAAAAATAGGCACGAAAATTGTGATAACAGCATTGTGTTGCTTTACCTTGTTGGTTGTTTGCTACCCAGAAGGACTGTTTGGTCTCGCTATAAGATAATACTACACCTACAGAAACTATTGCTTGGCCCATTAAGGCCAAATGTGTTTAAAAGTAAAACGTCAGAAATAGTGTTATCAACATGAGAAATTAAAACAATATTCTTATGGTAAGGGGTTAACTGTTTACAGTAAAAGGGTAATGTAGGTATAATTGGGTTAACGTTGACAGTTAAGGATTAACGTACTACGCCAAACAATCGCGTGGTGCCTGCTGAATGTAGATTGTGGAGTTCCCGTAAGATATCTCGTGTCATCGTTCGTCTGGTTGGCTGGATTGCCACTATCTTCACTTTGCTACGATGTATCTAGTTACCTAATGTTGACAGTGGCTTCCGAGGGTAACGAGGTATCGACATCGTCTCCTCACTGGAAATTTAAATTCCTCTTCGGTATTCCGTAGTCTCATTTAAAATCGAATGTGTCGAACCACATTACGTTTTCATTTATAGAGAAACAAACTTTGTAACTTTCTCTATACGCAAGTCACCAGTCCAGTATATTCAGCATGAGGCTTACTTGTTAATGCTATAGTGGGGCACAAATCCCTTCAGCAATCGTCTTAACATACATTGGGAGAGACATCCTCCACAGCTAAGAATTCCTCCTCCACGAGTCGCAAGCACTTATAACGGCCAAAGCTTCCCAGGCCATTTTAAGCTGACTTCTTCTCACTTCTGCTCCATCTATATATTTAAGCTCCGCATATCAGCGGCTATCGATCATGCTTACGGGCATTCGATCATGACCATCGCTTTGGCGGAGATTCTTCTCCTTCTTGTTTTTTTAATTTTTCCCCGTGTTTTTTTTTTTTTTTCTCTTTCGTCTTCCATTTTTTCTCTTCTCGTTTCTCCATTCCTCTACATCCTACTAACATAATGGCAATAGCTCATAGAGGGCCGGGGTGTAAATCCCGGTGTCTCTTTGGGAATGCGCCTCTTGGTTCGTCTACTACCGCCTATCTAATCTAATAGTCATAGGATGGACCATAGGGTTTGGTTAGTCGGGTCGCCCACCCTATGTTATGGGGCACAGTCACCACGGGGACCTTGTAGGACCCCTGTCCTTCCTGGCCACTTTGCTTCCTTCGGGTTATATACTCCTATACTGATCTTACTTTTCCTTATTTTTTCTCTTCTTTCCCGAATTGCTGTTCCCATGTACGTTGATCCTGTGGGGAAACACCTTCGTGCATGGATTTCACGTTTGTATCGACATACCGAATTATATGTCCTTTTTTTTCCTTCTGTTAGATCGCTGTTTTACTGGAAACTGAAGCTTAACGCTTTCAATATAACAGTAATAATATTGGGGCCCAAATTCGAAAGTTTTATACACAACTTAACGAAAAAAAACTTCGGCTAACCTGAAAGTTTATATATTTCTACCATATTTAGTCATGGTGAATTGCGTAGACAACGTGTTTTTAACGTGTGTTTTTTCTTGCAGATTGCGGCGAAGCGATTATTAAAGCGAGCGTTTAACATGCGAAAAACTTAACTCCTACATTATTTAACGAAAGGAGTGCAAATTTTTAGATTATTGGCAGTTTCAACAAGTAACGTATCCGTTTGCAATGGCCTTTCTTTGAGCCCTGTGGTACCAAATGCCAGTCACACGTGCCTTTCGAACAATGTAACCCAAACGAGTAACCAACTAAATGTTAGCGCAGAGTTAAACTTTGCCAATGCAGAATCGCATCAGTATAATTATACAACAAAAATTTTTACTTTGGCAGCACTACAACTGCAGTTCTGATAGATTTCTGTTCGCAATGAACGTATTTCACTAAGTGCATGACGTCGGCATCACTTGATGTTTCCTCCATGCCAGTGACATCACAGCAGTTCGGGTAATCCCCCAGTTCGCAACGAAGGCAGCTTCTCGCACATACAGAATCTCTGTATCTTATCGCATCCAAGTCCTATTCTTTGGAAAAAGGCGCCTCCAGAACCTGCCTCGTCAAAGCCTTATATGACGCATTTCAATTTTAATTGGCCTGATAAGTCTTTTACTGTAACCGAAAACGACTGTCTTTATGGGTTCCCGGGGGCACAGTCGCTGGCGCCGCGCGCGACTGCAGGCGAGAACTGGATGTTCGAATCGCTTTGTGGAGAGACGTCGTGAAAAGACACCGAAACGAGGAACTGAGTACGAAACTAATACGAAGACCAATAATATTTAAATTAATTTTAAGAATTAATTAATTAATTAATTATTAATTAATTTAATAATATTTAAGATAATACGAAGACCAATAATATTCTATCCTACGAGCAACAGAAATTTGTTTAGTTATATATTGGAGTTCACTTTTTGACTGATACTGTATAAGAAGTATTTGGAAACTGCTGAAGAGAAAGAGTTCTTATTTGTGGCTTAAAATGATAAATAAATTCGGTAAGAAACTGCCGCCTTAACTTAATTAGGTAGACTGGTGACGCTGTAGTGTTCTACTGGCAAATGTTAAGTATTATGCAGTATAGAACTTCTCAAAACAGAGACTCTAAAACAGAGAAAACTCCTGGAAGGGAAACCCCTGAAACTAGGAACATCCAGAAATATCTACTGCAAACAGCATCATCAGTCGTGAGATTTAGCAATAACAGCCGCCATATTGCCTGGCCTGCAGCAAAGCGTAGTGAAACTTAATTGGTAGTTCATTCAACTACACAGCTTATTTATGATGGTGGCCAACGAAAACGTCTTACGAATACATGGCAAGTAAACATGTAGTAAAACTTGTCATCTCAATACTGAGACTCCTCCTGAAAAATAGACATGTCTATTTACGTTTTAGGGGTGCTCAAAGTTTTTCTGGACATTGCGCTATATCAAAAGCACCTACTCGCAGTTGTATTTTTTTATTTGTTCATAAGAAGCTTGGTTCAAATACTTTTTTGTGCCTCCTAAATTGACAGCAGTTTTGATGGCGTTCTGAGGCTGGTGATGCAACCATTTCACTTGGTAATGGAGAACACCGCCTTCAGAGTATGAGCCGAGGTTACTGAACCATTTCTGTAAACAGTGCCTCCATATGGCAGGGCTAGAAGCTGAGGGCATAAACTGTGTCGATTTATAAGGCAATTCTGAGCCATTATGACTGCAATGTTTCTATTTGTCATCGCTAAAGTCAGTCATGGCGACACCAACTCCATTGATGCTTCCGCACTCAATGGAACCATATTTGGTCGAGTTTTGAATAGTGTAACTTTTACAAAATTTGTTTTTACCTGGAGCGTTAATAAATGAACCTGTAGAAGGTCAATTTGTTCGCAAGATTCATCACTGCTTTTAACCCAGTAACGCCAACTCTCTTTATTTTTGCAGGCCTCATTAATGGCGTTATTCCTCTGAGAAATATAGTGTGTTTCGACCTTATCGTACCTGAAACTCGGGGTTACAGTAACCTTTACAAGTGCCGTAGAGCGCGTTAAAGGAAAAGTGGATAAATATATTTATCAGGTTTTCTTTACTTCAATCATGAAGGCATATGCGAGCGAAAAAAAAAAAGTTACTACTCTCAACAAGCCACCAGAGATAATGCTGTATACTTAACGGCCGCTTAAAACCCCACACATATATATATATATATATATATTTTTAGATTAGATTAGATAGGCGGCAGTAGACGAACCAAGAGGCTCATTCCCAAAGAGACACCGGGACTAACACCCCGGCTTCTTTGAGCTATTGCCATTATGTTAGTAGGATATAGAGGATTGGGGAAACGAGAGGAGAAAA
>LQNS02278125.1:16823476-16837705 GCA_001587735.2 Parhyale hawaiensis | reverse complement strand
AGGTCAATTTGTTCGTAAGATTACCTGGAGCGTTAATAAATGAACCTGTAGAAGGTCAATTTGTTCGTAAGATTACCTGGAGCGTTAATAAATGAACCTGTAGAAGGTCAATTTGTTCGTAAGATTCATCACTGCTTTTAACCCAGTAACGCCAACTCTCTTTATTTTTGCAGGCCTTATTAATGGCGTTATTCCGCTGAGAAATATAGTGTGTTTCGACCTTATCGTACCTGAAACTCGGGGTTACAGTAACCTTTACAAGTGCCGTAGAGCGCGTGAAAGAAAAAGTGGATAAATATATTAATCAGGTTTTCTTTACTTCAATCATGAAGGCATATGCGAGCGAAAAAAAAAAGTTACTACTCTCAACAAGCCACCAGAGATAATACTGTATACTTAACGGCCGCTTAAAACCCCAAATATATATATATATTTTTTTAGATTAGATTAGATAGGCGGCAGTAGACGAACCAAGAGGTCCATTCCCAAAGAGACACCGGGACTAACACCCCGGCTTCCTTGAGCTATTGCCATTATGTTAGTAGGATATAGAGGATTGGGGAAACGAGAGGAGAAAAAACGGAACACGAAAGAGAAAAAAGAGAAAAAGAAAATAAAAAAATAGAAACAGAACTTGTTTTTACCTTGTTTTACGGCTGGTATACCAAAAGTCAATAATATATTGTCTCAGCAACAAAGGCAGCTGAAAGGTTCACTCAAGAGGCCATGGAATGGTTCATAGGGTTATAGGTTTACCACGCTATGTTATGTGGAGCTGTGACCACAGGGAGATTCGGTAGGTTACCTTAGCCATTATATAGTTAGGCCTTCGGGATATCTGTCTCTCATGCCCACTTTGTTTCCTTGCGCTTTCGCACTTTTATTGAGGTTACTTTAATCCATTCTTTCTCTTCTGTCCAGCTTGCTATTTCCATGCACCTTAATCCTGTGTGGGAGCACCCTCGTGCATGCTTCCCACGTTTCTCAAGGCAGACTTTATGTCCCTTCTTCTTTCCCCTGTAAGATTGCTTTTGTTGAGGAAGCGAAGGCTTAAGCTACTCAATCTGATGATAATAGACACCTCCAACAAGAAAAAAAAACTTTCGCAGAGACCTAAAAGAATCTACTGTTGAACAAGAAATATAACATCACTTCTGTAGGTGACACGGTCAATGATTATGATTGCAATTCAGTCCCTATTGAACTGACCTAAAATTGATCAAATATTTCTTTAATTTTACTTTTAATTAAAAATTGTTTTTTGAAGTTTCATTAATCAGCCGTACCACAACAAATTAGGTAGGGTTGGACTGTCAAACCTAGTGTAACGTATGATGTAACTAATGAAGTTCGATACCCCGTAAAGTATTGAGACTAGGCAACACTGTCTTCAAAGCAAACACTGGCATTGTCTTAATTAAACCGTACTAGCAGCAGAGCACAAAAATAATACAGGGACTTCCTTCATCAAAAGCTGAGGCAGCAAACAATAGTTATATATATTGTGATAGTCGGTACTGTACACTATATTCATTAGAATTTCAAAAGCCTGGAGTCGAATTTTTCACTCGAGGTCAGTAGGGCTTCAAGAGGACCGAAGAAAAACGAAACTAGGTCTCGTTTCACAAAGTTTGAGGGCAGATGCTGAAGTTAACAACGCTAACATCTTATTACTAACAAAATAGCTAATCACCATGCACATTAGAAAGACGAATAACAGTAAGTGGCTTTTAAAGTTCTACAGGTAGTATTAAAAACACAACAGAAATTAGAAACAAAGTCTTCTTTCCATAAAGTTTGCGAGCATCTGCGGGAGCAAACACCAGTAGTATCTGCAACTAACAAAGGTAAAACCCCTTACAAATCTATAAGACTAACCGACAATAATTGGCTTCAAATGTGTCGTAGTCAACATTAAAAGTAAATAAAAAAAACGAACCATGGGGTTCTTCTTCTTTCCACAAAGTCTGAGGGCATCTGCGGGGAGCAAACACCAGTAAAGGGCCCACACTCGGTGCCAGTGTTTGCTCTGATCTGCTGCCGCCAGAGCTGCCTGATCTTGAGGATCTCTGTTGCCTGCACACAGGCCGTGTTTTGTGACCAATTGTGTCGCATCTCGTGCCCCCCGCAGGGTTTTCAGAAAGACTCCGTAAGCAGTTTTGGAATCGAGAACTATAAGCGAAAGCGGAGGCGGGCTTGACAGAAAATGAAAACACTGGGTCTTTTTTTGAATAAGGAAAAGATTGTTACTTAATCAGACTGGACACGCGACGGAATGATGGGTAAACTATTGAATGATGTAAATTAATTTTAGAGCAGACCTGCGAAGAAGAAGAAGATGATGCTAATAAAATAAGGAAAAACCCCTCAGGGGCATGAGATGGGCCATTGGGTTAGGTTAGTTAGGTTCATCCATCCTCTGTTATGGGAGCAGCGCCCCCCGGACCCTGTAGGGTACTTTAGCCGTTAGATAGGCCTTCGGAACTTCTGTCTTTCGTGCCACATTGCTTCCTTCTGAGTTCATACTCTTTCTGATATTACTTTCGTCTATTCTTCCTCATCCTTCCCAACTTACTGTTCCCATGCGCTTGATACTGTGTGGGAACATCTTAATGCATGGGTTCCCCGTGACATATTAATGTGTCCATTCCTCTTAGAAAAGCTTAGTACTTATTTGGGGAGACTTAAACTATCTCCTACTCCTACTACTAATAAGGATTTTTTTTTTTTGCAAATATTGAATGGATGATGATAGAGATGTAGAAAAAATGTTGCATATGCGAAGTACAACAGCGAGGGAAATGTGTGAAAAGTGTTGAAAAGAAATGAATGTTCGAGCTAAGCTAATATTGAAGATCACTACGAAGGACAATAAAAATAAGCAAATTCAAGGGGGACAAACGACGGAAATGATTGAGAAACTGACGAAGAATTGAAATAGTGGACCCTTATTCACGTTGGGAGTATCACCGTTTTTACGGCCATGGATGGGACTAAAGTAACAGATAGAAACCAATTAAGTAAAGATCAACTGAGAACAGAGAAACAGCGCAGGCGGTCGGCATGTTTGCAGGAAGAGTCAGCGAGCTTACCGGAGATTATAATTATTAGACCGCGCGTATAATTATAAGTACCGTAAAGGAATTCTTGAAATTCATAGTTATTCTGAATGTTTTATCTCCGTTTAATTTAATTTTTATTTACACTGATGGAGATGAATGTACTCTTTATTGTGACGTGATGAAATAAATTTGTAATTGAAATTTACTTGTAGATTTTGTCACACGTTAAAATTGGCCCTAATATAGGTGTGTATAGTAATTGGTGACCTCCTTTGTTTGGGGAATTTAAAAGAGTTAATATAGGTCGTTAGGCGGATTTAGCAGACAAGGAGAAGGAAAAAACCGTGCAGCTGCTAGCTGATGGCAAATTGCCGTCACTATCGCTAAACAATTGGACCGACATCGTTGCACTGTGAGGAAGTACACTCGGAACCCTACCTCACCACCTCAAAAAAAAAAAAAAAAAAAAAAAAAANAAAAAAAAAAAAAACGAGTTCAGCCAGCCCAGATTTCGGTAGATTTGTGAGCGAAACTTGCAGGCGGTGAAGCGCCAAGCGAGAATGAAGAAGTCTACCAGTAGGCAGATTTTCGAAGCCGCTGGTGTGAGTAATGTGTATAAGAGTACCAGGTGCTAGATCCTACAGTCTGTAGGACAGACTAAAAAGCCCTTTGTAACCATCCCTTGACGCCGCTACACATGGAAAAACTCATGGCAACGGCTCGTGAATATTATGAAGACGAATTTTTCCACCGTCCTGTTCACGGATGAGAGTCTTGCAAGGCTCGATGGTCCTGACGGATGGAGCCGAGGGTGGATCATGGTTGGTGATACTACCCACAACCGAATGAGGCACCAAAAGGGCGGAGGTAGAGGACTATTTTTGGAGGCAATCATCGGTGAAGAGTTCGTAGGCCTAGTGAGAGTGGCGGTGGGAGTCAAGATCGATTCCACGTAGTACTGTGACTTGTTGTAAAATAATTTCTTGCCATGGTTCCGAAAGAAGGCTGCAGCCTTCAAACGCAATATGATTTTCATGCAAGATTACGCCCTTTCCCAGGCCTCTCGCTATACCAAGGAGTGGTTGAAGAATAAGGGACAGAAAGTGATGATCTGGCCTCTCAACTCACCCGATTTGAACCCCATCGAGCAAATTTGGACGATCCTGAAAACGAAATCTACGAGGGAGACCTCCAATTCTCGGGCAGAGAACAGTTGTGCAACTCCATATATAGTGGAGTCATCCAAGAATATTTCTCCAAGTACTATCGGTAACTTAACAAAATCTGTGGACAACTGTCTGCTGTTAATTATCAAGAAAGACGTGAGTCGATTTTCTCCTAATCACAAACTCCAGAAATAAAAAACTTAAAAATTCCAAATACTGTTTTTTTCTGTTGGAGTTAAAGTCCAAAGGCCAAATATGTTGACAACTCTTATTTAAATTGGTTTTAAACTATTCCAATCTCTTTCTAAGCCTTCACTATTTTTTCGAATAGGTCACTATTAACTTTGCACTCCCAATTTCACAATCATTGTATTACAAATAATTCACGAGCGCTAGAATTAAAAACATTGTGTAGTATTATTTGCCAATCAACATTATTTAAAAATATTCATAATAAAGACCATAAGCCTTTTGCGATAAGTATTGTTATAAAAAAGCGAGGGACTAGCAATTTTGCACGCAGTCTACGTTTTAGTTAAACTAAATACCTTTTTATATTATTATTATTATTGGTAAATGTTACTTGAAAAGGATACGCGTCAGTTGTTTTAATGTACGTGCACTCAGATATTCACGTATAATTAGCTTCATACTGATCGGTAAAATTTAAGTTTCATTTTTTTAGCGTACATTGCGTTATCCAGTTTTTTTCGAGGCCGTATTGCACTCATCCAGTTTTTTTTCGGGGCAGTATTGCACTCATATATAAATGCACTCTTATATATAAAATACCATTTACTTTTGGACCTATAGCACTTAACCTTTACGTCATTTACTCTGGTACATATTGCTCTTGACCATGTTCACTCTGAGACACATACATATATTGCAAACCTATATCTTTAATACTGATTTGGGTTTGTTAAACCTTATTTTTTCTGGCTTGTAATATTACATTCGAGCACCGTTCGTCGTGCAACTACAGCAAGAACCTTTCGCGCCCGACTGTACAGTTACTCTTATGGAGAGCGAAACCTGAACTTTTGGTCTTGTCGTGAGGTGAGTGCAGACTTTACTTTTTTTCTGTTTCTCCTGGAACGAAAGGGAAAGCGGAGCAGCGGCTACTGCAGGTGTGTTGACCAGCCATCAGCATCCAAGCGTACCTACCTACCAAGTGCCTGCTTTCATCCAATGTCCAGGAACTTTCCAGCGATAGTGAAATGAAAACTCGTAACTGGACCTTTTGTCTTACCATAACCAGACAGTCATGGCCGAACAATGGAGATTTCCCGGATCGTAGGAGTGAAATCATTCCAAGAAAAGGAAGTCAAGACATGAATTTATCGACTTATAAAGGTCACTGACTGCCACAGGGAGTACCCGCAGAATAAAATTTAGTGCTAGAAAAAACTGTGTTGACTAAAAATTTATTTGTTATGAACGGGAAAATACACTTTCCTTTTAAGTTAAATTGATTAGCTTAGCTCTATAGTCCCCGGGAGTAACTTTTCCAGAGAGGCATTTTTATATCTTACCACAACTTATTTTAGGCCTGTAGGACGTCTTTCCTTTCGTACTTACTGTACTTATTTTATTGTTATTACTCCTACTGACCACGCTTTTTGCTGCTATTCGTCTTCTTTTTTCTATTTTTTTTGCGCAGTTATGTATCTTTACATATTATTTTTCTCTTGGGATGGTAGCGTACCCTCAGGTTAGAATTCAACTAACTTTGGGATGTAATCTTTGTAACAATTTGAAAGTTATCAATCTCCTAAATATATTTTATTTCAGTTCTCTCGCTCTTTGCGATATACCTAGTTATTTGCATATTGTGATACCTATGCTTACTTTGCCAAAATATCTGTAAGTCGCATCAGCTTGCTCAGCAGGGTTTGTACGTTTTCTCTTTCTCTCTTGGTTTAGATAATTATTGAGGCAGATAGAAGGGTTATTTGTGTTTTTTTTTTATATTTTGCTCGTGCTATATTTGCCCAAAAATTCATATTGACAACCTCTCTGTGAAAGCATTTTCTAAGTTCTGACCGTCACTCAGTCCCGATTTTTGTAAGTCACGTATCGAATTTTGGCTACATTTTCTGTTGCCAGACTCTCAATCCAACGTTGATGTTTGATGGCAGCAAGAAATTGAGGATGCGTAGTTGTAAAGCAGTTTCAACCCTTTGTGGATTCTTGCAAATGGCTTCACAGAGAATGAAGTATCAAAAACTCGGTTCTGTGCATCGAATTTGGAAAGACTCGTCGACGTTTTCAAGCACACTAAGCAATTCTTTCCTAGGCTACCTGAAAGCTTTTTTTCTTGTGTGATATTTTCGCTTGATTTATAAATGTTCATACGAAAAAATATATGAACTACAAATGCGCTGTGATACCAATCTACACCTTACATGAAAATCCAGGGTTGGCAAAAACCATGTTTTTTTGGGCTTAAACCAAAAGCCATGGTTTTTATTTGATTAAAAAACACGTTTTTTTTGGTTTATTTGTTGTTTTTTGTTGTTGTTGCTTTCCAGTTCTAGAAATTTTATCCAACATTTAAAGGATTTTCTGCTTTGTAAGCATGTAGTTAGCTAATCATCAACAATCTTAGTCGCTTCATTTCAACTTCCTATTTTAGAAGAATGACTTGAAAAAAAGGGGTAAAGAAAAAGCAGTTAGCAGGGTACCTGTATTTGCTATGCTTACACTTAATATCCAAACTGCAGAAGCTATGATTTATCATTATTGCAATGTAAAATCCTTTGCAAAACTTGAAACACTTCAAATTACAAATACAGCTTGACAGAGTTAGCTACCTACTAGCTAATTAAAAACGTAGTAGTGAACTGAAGAAAGTGAAATAGCTATAAAATCCTTTGAAAAAACTTAGAAACACTTCAAAATACAAAAAAGACTCGACAGAAATAGCTAGCTACTAGCTAATTAATGCCATAGTATGAACTAAAGAAAGTGAATTTTTAAATGGCTATATATATGGCTGCATCCTTCTCATGAGCTCACTAGCTATCTAATAGCAACTTTAACAACTACTTCTAATTTTCAGTAGCTGCTAGCATACCAGAATATAATTAGAAATGCATCTCTTAAATGGAATAACTCAAAATTCAATAGGTTATAGGTATTTAATAAACATAAACAATAGTTGACTCTGTCAAACTGATTTCTAAATAGAAATGCATTAACTCATCCTTTTAGTTGTGTAAATAATCTTTAATAATTTCTAGTTGTAAAACTGTTTATTTTGCAATATTTATGCATAAAAACCAAATAAATTCAATAAAAACCAAATAAACATAAAAAACATGTTTTATGAGTTGGTTTAAACCATGTTTTTTATTTGGTATAAACCATTTGGTTTAAACCAGCCAACCCTGGGAATATCATAGGCAATTATCCATTTATTCGGGAACAGAGTCAATGTCATTGAAAAATCTCCTGAGCCATCTTATGTGGCAGCGCAGTAAGTTTATAGGCATGGAGGATTGATGCTCTAGGTATGGAAGATTGATGCTCCAGGTATGGAGGATTGATGCTCTAGGTATGGAGTATTGATGCTCTAGGTATGGAGGATTGATGTTCCAGGTATGGAGGATTGATGCTCCAGGTATGGAGGATTGATGCTCTAGGTATGGAGCATTGATGCTCTAGGTATATATGGAGCATTGATGCTCTAGGTATGGAAGATTGATGTTTTAGATACGAAGGATTGATATTCTAGGTAAGGAGAATTGTTGTTCTTCAAAGTAACTGATTGAAGCACAACAGGTCGAACGACAGCTTGTTCAGCTCAAAATGTTCTTTGGGACCGGCTTAACTCTTTACCCGGCACTTCACCATAAATGGTAACTTCTCTAATTAACGTTACTCCTATGACAGCATGGTAAAGGTTTATGTTATATTGTACGACACAGAAAGCAGCAAGTTATGAAGCTGACGGAGCGTTCGTAACGCCATGCATAAAAAATAGGTCACTACATATGTGCATCACAATTTGGCCAATTGAAAGAAAATTTTTGACGGGAATGAAGGGCGTACAATTTTTAGTGTTTTACAAACTGTTCACGTTTGTTCAAGCGTTTTGCTGTATTCGATAAAATGTTCAAGTTTGTTTAAACAAGTGAGGGTTGTGAAGTTTGTAGTGCTTAACGAAATGTTTAATTTTGGTAAAAGAAAGGATGGCTATTCGATTTGTAACACTGAACAAAATATTCAATTTGTTAAAGCAAATAACAGTCGTACAGGGTACAATATAGTGCACAAATTTGTTCAAGGAAAGAATGACGATAATGCAGTTGGCAAGGGGCAGAAACATGCTTGTAGGTATTTGTTCGAAGATATTAAGGTCATGCAGTATGCAAGCCTCGGCACAGTGCATGCCACAAATCTGTTTATATGCTTAAGCAAACTGGCTTTAAAGTCAGTCCGCTCTTTGTTTTTCAACGACTAACGAATGTATATTGTCTTATGAGCGAAGGCCCAATGCTGCTGCTACTAAACTGAAACGTGTTGAAGAGCAATCTGGAAATATTTTTGAATGGATTTTCATTAAAACATAACTTCGGATATTTATAGGACTTACCGCTACAATTGAATCACAGAATATACACATAATTTATTTCTTAGCTTTATAAAAGTTATTTATATTCTCACATTAAACACTGATTCTGGCTGTGTAACAACTAACCTGTCTTTAGTTTGTCTTGATTTGTTAGGTACGAAACTGATTAGTTCTCACATCCTTTTTTGCCTTCCTACTGTACCTAATGTTCCTACAAATATTGACACTTGCCTGCCAATAACAGCTGTCGGTGAAATTGTATATTATTGTACAAACTGATTCCCTTTTGTCCAAGGCCTTTAATTAGAAACTCAATATTTCAGGCAGGATTTCAACCGCTATTTATGAACGTTTTACAGTCGTGTATTATTACGGCTGGTAGATATATCCTAAACAGAGCTAAATATAAGACATCGAGTGAGAAATTGAACTGACTATGTCTAACTTCCAGCAGTACACGCTATATTGAGTCAACACGACTAAAAGCAAAGCAAGCAACACGCGCTTTTTTGCAAACTTTGTTCGTCGCTTCATGACGAACCCGTTACTGTGCAGTCAATACGCTTATAAAAACAAACTCTTAGTTAAGTCTTATAATGTTATAATAATTACCCAAGAAATTTCGCTGCTGTTGCTGGTACAAAGAACGCTGGGCGTATTCAATTATAAGTATATTTTCTTGTCTAACACCTAGTGCCTAATAATGTAAGACAACATCGCTACTGCTATTTTGCTTAGCTATAGCAATGCCTAAATTACCGACGGATCAGCCATATACCTCTCGTATATTTTCTTTTACTCCAAGGCCCTTGACTGAAGACTCACCATTAATTTCAGGCAGCATCACGACCGCTAATTATGGTCCCATTTCAGTTAGCAATTTTTGGATCACCGCCAGATTTTGCTGGGCGTAAAGCAAAGAGGAGCCGTTCATTAGAAACTTGACACCAATTAACTTAATTAAAAAAGTAACATCACGCCGATGTTGCCAAATTGGATGCAGTTTGCCGCACGTTCAATATTATATTCAAGAGGAGCAATCGCACGGCGCTGGCGAGACGCTAGGCAAAAACAGCCTTTCTAAAACAGAAGAGCCGCCAGCCCTTGGAGTTCGCAAGGGCCCGAGCTTCTAAACAAAAGAGAATTGCATCATTGGTGCAACGCTCGGCTGAAGAAGATGAATGAAGGGACGGCAATCTTGTAGGCTTCCATCACTGTTTACACATGCGAAATCAAAACTTTCTTCTCGTTTACGGGTTCTAGTTTAAAATATGAATTCAGCTTCTATGACGTTTGCCCTTGAATAAAAATTATTTTAATCATAGACCACACCATACATTGACTGGACACTGGCCATTTCGGCAGATTTCGGTCCCGCAATTGGGCCTGACTGCACGGTGCCGCAGACGTATTTTTATACGTTCTCCCATTACGTTTTCATACTTTGTTTAGGTTATTTGACTGAATTCTATTGCATTCAGTAATGACTGACAAACCTGTAGGCTACATACGGTACTTCTAAAACTTCTGTATGCAACACATTCACAAAAAAATATTAAGGCTTGAATTGCAATTACGTAGAGCAACTGTTTATGACATCCTTTGATACTTGCAGTAAACTTATTTCGCAATAGGGAAATAAACCGTCTCATTTTGTAGAACAGAAGCTATTATTATTATAATATTCCTAGTTTAAGCCTTCCTACCCACAGAGTACGCTGTAATTCAAGAGAGAAAGAAAGAAAGAAGGGATAATGACTGTCAAGAGAAACGTGGAACCCAAGCCCAAGTCAACGTGCATGGGAACAGCAAGTCGGGAATGAAGAGGAAGAACAGAATAAAGCATGAGCAAGTAGGCGTATGAAATTGGGAAGGAAGCAAAGTAGGCACGAAAGACAGACGTCCCAATTCTCAAAGGCCTAGCTAATGGCTAAGATAACCTACACAAGTCCCATGGCTTCGCCGGGTCCCATAACATAGAATGGGCAAACCTAAGCTAACTTTTAAAAGAGATGCTTCTCAAATTCATGTTATGCTCTGTTTGTAGTGATATGCCAAGTAAACAGCCGATAAAAATGTTAATGAAATCTATTTTGTATACGGGCAAAGCGAGAAAATCAGAAAAGACTGCAGAGCTGAAAAATTGAGTTGGAGGAGCTTGCAGCTATAAAGTGATGGAGCCAGGCGAGCAATGAGGTGATGAAGCCATGGCCGCCATGAAGCGATCTAGCATTGGAAGTAGTGAAGCATTCTAGCATTGCAAGCAGTGAAGTGATTTAGCACTGGGAGCAGTGGATTGATATAACATTGGCGGCCGTAAAGTGATCTGAATGATGATGCCCTGGCTGCCATGAAGTGATGCAGTTAGTGTAGTATTGACAGCAATAAAGTAATTCAGCATTGACAGCCGTGAAGTGATATTATATTGGCAACCGTAAAGTGATGTAGCTTTGGCAGCTGTTGAGTGATACATCAGTGGCCGCCCTGAAGTGATGTAATGTAGGCCATGGTGAAGTGATTTAACTCCTGCAACTATGATGTGTTTCAACTTAGGCAACTAAGAAGTGATGCAACCTAGGAAACAATGACGCGATATAATTTAGGCGACTACAAAGTGGTGTAGTATACCTAGGCAGTTATGTGAAATAATATTGACAATCACGATGTGCAGTTTCAGATGGTTCCACTAACGAAGGGTTGTATCCGCCCCAAATTGTTATGCTCTGATATCATTTGCCGGCTGTCTTGGTATCTTTATCTCACAGTTAAACATGCATATCTAGTTCATTGGTACTCATCAATGTAGCATTATTATTATTATATTGAGTAGTTTAATTAATTAAGCCTCCGTCTCCACAACATCGATGATCTAACAAAGGAAGAGGCGAGGGGACTTCTAGAATGACGATAGAAATGTGGGGAACCCATGCACGAAAGTGTTCCCACACAGGATCAACTCGCATGTGAATATCAAGTCAGGAAAGAAGAGGAAGATCAGAATAAAGCATGAGCAAGTAGGAGTATAAAAATGGAAGGAACAAATAGTGCACGAAAGATAGACGTCCCGAAGGCCTAGGTAATGGCTAAAGTAACCTACACGAGCCCCCTGGGGTCGCCCCGCCCCATAACATAGGATGGGCGAGCCTAAGTAATGTAACCCTATGGCTCATCCTACGTCAATGTAGCATTATTGCGGTTTTAATTCATTTTTTTTGACATTATTGGGTTTTCTTAACACCACTTTTGTTGCGACTATTGAGATGAGGTCTACCGAAAGCTCTACATACATCAATTTCTGAGGCTATTGCTTCTTATCCGTGATTGGAAAAAACTCAATTGTTTATGATATTAAAGTACGTTAAGTGTGGCATCTATGAGCTAATTTTTTATGAAATTGTAATATACCTAGAAATTATGATAAATTTTCAATTTTTCTTTCTTAGTGTCCGAAGGAATGATGTATATTGCCTACTGAAGATCTAGGATGGTGAATTTAGATTTCCTGCTGTGCAACGCATTCCTTATGGTACGACGAAGAAATTAATCTTTGTTTGAGGTCTTTGTGATTATTAGAACTAATTTTATTAACACGTAAATCGGCCTCCAGGTCCAATTGCATGAGGCCCGATTTCACTGTCCCATCAATGTATGGTGTAGTCTATGTTTTAATGTATGATAGTATGCAATACAATGAGAAAAACTTCTAAGCTTCCATCGCTGTTGATACGTTCCAATGAAAATGTTCTCTTCCTGTACGCAAATGCAGCAGAAAAGCAAAGGCATAGTCAAGTTGATAGCGCGGTCACCTTGAATGGGATTTCCACTTGCACTGGTTCGTGCTGCTAATAGATGTCCACTGGTCCCAGAGGAGAGCACGACAATCGACCAAAGGTCGTCAGGGCTACGGCCTAAGAGACGACAGACTCGTGCGTCAACAGCGAGCCCCGACCATCCCCATCTCTGGCTGGAGTCAGTACCCCCGCAATACCGGGATTGCGATTTCAAATGAAAGTAGTTCTACCGTGCGATAACATATAGTAGGCTTTCATCACTGTCCATTCATGGGCTGAACATAATTCTTCTCACGTATGTGAATGGGGCATTGACACATTGTGCAGATATTAAAATCAAGAGTAACAGAAGGTTTGTCTCTTGACTGACGTGGCTGTGAAGAAAAAAGAAAGAAAGAAAGAAAAAAAAACATGTGGAGTGGGCGAACACGCCCGTGTGTTGCTCCTAAGATGTAACACTGTGTCATTTTATTATGATTGGAGTTCCATACAGTGAGCTTTCTGTAGGATCGGTCCGCAATCAAAGCCAAATCTGCAATGCAAACTGTATTGACTTGCAAAGTTCCATGGCCGTTTTGCTTACATATTTTAAGATTTCTAAAGACTGGAAGCCTACAAAGTCAGAAATCTCTGTTACAGTAAGTTTATATTTACTTTTTAAAGGGTAAATGTTATCAGACTCCTGTTTAGAGTTAATATCTTTAAAGGTGAACGAAAAGTTGCTGTAAAGAAATATTTTTCTGCGTGTACCGACTATGAAAAAATAATAAATTAGGCTTCTGTGTATGAATCCACCACTTTTTATTCATGCAAAGTGATGTATTTAATCTCACGTATTCTAATATAGCACAATAGTAACGAGTTGTTTGCGTGCATAATATAATTAACTAGTGAACCCGTGCGTGAAAAAATTCACGCAACAATAGATATATAAGTTTGCTTAATATAGGCCGGTGCGGAATCTTCTCGTCTTTGATTTGCTTCTTCTTCATCACAAGAAATTTGTGATTACATTTCTTCATTGAATGTACTTTCCTTGCTAAAATACATATAGAGGAAAACGCTACGACTTTCAACTCAAATTATCGTTTGAGATACGTGCTTTCTACTGAATAGTACACTTCAATTCGTCTTCAGCACGCTCCTTCCCTTCCTTACATAACATTAAAAAAAAAAAGAAAACTGTATTTGTAAGTGGTGAAACATCACTGAATTTCATTTCCGCTGCGTATCCAGAATACACAGTGAGATAGCTTCAGCATAACAAAATTTTCGCGTCCAAGAAATTGGATTAAATAAGTACTACGTCTACTGTACAGGAAAAAATTGTTTTCTCTACGCTTCGCTGGTTTACTGCAAAATGTGTACATCGTAAACCAAAAGTAACTAGAGCACTCTGAGAGCGCATACCTCCACCAAGTGAGCCAACGGCAGCAAAAATTCAAATTAGCTCTGAAACCATAATTTTCTTTGCATAAACTCCAAAATTTGATCATTTGTGCCTTTTTATATTAATAACAGCTTGTTTAATTTTTTTGAAGATCCGTTCATAACTTTTTGAGTTAAACTGTTAACAAACGTTATGACAAATATGAGTCAAACATACAAACGAACCAACCGATCTGCACCAA
>LQNS02278125.1:16787159-16818193 GCA_001587735.2 Parhyale hawaiensis | reverse complement strand
CAGTAACGGTCTGGAGAACACAGCGAGATCTTCAGCATACGGAGATGCTAACAGTAACGGTCTGGAGTACAGAGCGGGATCTTTAGCATACGCGCAGATGCTAACAGTAACGGTCTGGAGTACAGTGCGAGATCTTTCACAGCTACCGTCAGTAACGGTAAGGAGTAGAAAGAGAGATTGTGTCCCAAGGGTTTCCTAGCTGAATTATTGTTCTTCAGTCAAAAAGTCACAGTTTTGGTTAAGCTAAATGATTTGATTATATTGCAATGTTTTTGGGCAGAGAACCTCAGGCACATATTATAGGTAAAATAAAAAAAAATAATATTGAATAAGAAGAAAGAAACCTAGATTTAGAACTAACTAAAAACATAATTTAAATTTAGCTCCGCTTTATCTAACTTTCGAATTGACATTTTGTCAACGCATTGCTTGCACGTTCATTGCATTTTTTCACGCTAATGAAATAGAAAAAAAGTTCATTCCATTGTTGATAACCACAGCCAAACGCAAACTTTCGAGCGATAACCGGCTCACACAATTCGCCAATTGGTCTGCTCCAGCTGAACATCTTATTCTTCTTTCATCACTAAGAAAGAACGAAACCAAACACTGATCTGGATATGAGAGCTTTCTCTCCCTTCTCTCGATTTGTGCCAACCGAACGCTTGGCGGCCTTTGAAAACATGACACGATATACGGCCCTGAATGTCTAGCTTTGCTGGCATCTTTATGAAGTCTTTGTGCATTGGACGATCCATAAGTTGCTTTTGGTAAACCGAGCTATCTGTTTCTCTTATAGGTCGTACACACCCAGGCAGGCTGCTGCGAAGCGCTGAGAAATGGTCCGTCTAACGGGTTATTTGACTTAGATGCGCTGTTTTCATCTTGTTATTCGAGCGTAAAATTACTGTGTACTTTTCTGATGCTTTAAAATGTAAAATGTTTATGGTTTGCCAACTTTTGCACTCATTTGTGCTGTTTTTATCTTCATACTTCCGAGTAAAATTGCTGCGTACTATTTTGATGCTTTACAATGTTGATTGATGGTGTGCCAACTATTGCACTCAGTTGTGCTGTTATCATCGTGACATTCATATGAAAAATTACTGTGTATTGTTCAAATGGCAGATGTGTAGATATGATGTTCTGCCAATGATTGGACTGAAATGATCTATTGTATTTCACATTTTTTGCAAAATTCGCAAGATGTTTATGGCATGATATTTAAATGATTGAGCTTCGTGTATTAGACACTCATGGGTTTTTATTACAAGATTTGTACAAATCATTGCGAATTTTTGTTGTAGTTCATCTATTGTGTAGATCGCAATATTTACATACGTTAATTATTGTTCGTTACTGATGAAACGTTTATTCTTTGCAGAGTGTTACGTGCTGCAAAAATTACCTTTGTATTGCATCAATTGTATCGATCATAATAAAATTTATATGTATAATTGTTCGCAACTGACACTTCTGTGGCGACTATGTTTTGCTGAGACTGTTTCGTGTTCCATGTCGTGTAGGGTATGTGCGAGGATGGCTTTGCTACGAACAATGTAATAACAATCATTAGGCTTGCACTAATGTCTGGTTCCCATTGTCCTGGTAACTTGGTAATTCTGTGCCTGCTTGTCTTATTCCCCAAAACCAACCAGCAGTTACCCCTAAAATGGTAAATCTGAGCTTACGTTCGTACTGAAGAAATTTTAACGGCCATGCGGCTCAGTTTGTACTGTTTATCGCTTCAATCGTTCTAACAGTCTACAGTAGCTAGGGATACACTAGTTCATCACTTGCTTGTTGTTGCCCTTTGATACATATCACTACACTATTGAATCTGCAGGTTTTTATTCTGGCATAGAGTTGTACCCGTTAAATGTTCTACATTAATATGAAGAAAAAGAAAATGGGATATAAACGTAGGTAAAAGGTAGGAAAGAGAATAATCTGTTGCACAAATAAACTTAAATAAATGCCTACACTAAAGTTTGTATCGCTGTCTGTGACTGCTAGAACTATCGTAAACGACTGATAATTGAGGCCTTGACGTGAAAATTTGGTTGAATTTTTTTATTATGCCTTCCTCCTTTCTGGATTCAGCTTGATGCTTAGAACGCAGTACCAGCGTTCTTGTTTAATTTAAGATTTAAGTTTTCTTTTTATCATATACAAGACAAAAAGTATTAAACATGAATATCAGTCAAAAATTGTGCTCTTTCTTTAGTTTCTAACTGGTTAACACTGACTACCTACTTTGGTAAATTCGCAAGTCAACTGTAAAACTTGTCCCATGTATTAGTTTTCAGGATGTTACTTTTAAAAAATGAATACCTTAAGATGCAGTGCCCTGATTTGTCGGCACTGCATCCATATGAAAAAATACATTATTTTTCTTTCATACTTTCATAGTTGACTGAGGCACTAATCAAACCGGAAATGGGGTGGTGGGAGGCAGTGCAGTTGTCATGCGAGTTTTCCGTCTATGACGCCATAGCCGATACAACTTGGGGTCGACTGCGCCCGTGCAATTCACTATACCCTAGCGGAGATTAAATTTTATCACCTATATGATTTACTTGTACAAGTTTGTTTCGTTTTAAATGTCGTTTCATGTCTCATTGGGCCTACATTTCTCCACTACAATACTACACGGTCATGGAACCTGTGAAAGTCCTATACTGTATTATTAATTTTAAGAATATATGACAAACTAACTGAAGGTATTAATGTAATGTTACTTTTAATTTTTATCGTAGATTACATCACAATCTTCTTCGTCTGTAGTGAAATGTGTTTTCTCATTTATCTCTCCAACCGTTTTCATAACTTTTTGAACTGGAATAACTTCCGAACTTTGAGGAGGCCAGTCTCACTCGGTTTATAGATATTTTTCTAACCGTTCCTCAAAAAGTTTCAAATTAGATTGATGTCTGGACATTGAGTTGGCCAGTGCCAGACAATTACTCGTTTTCTCTTACGTAAAGAATACTGCTAAATATGCTAACATTCTTAACATGCTTCTAAACATGCACCAATTTGCGTTAAGGTGGAAAGTTGGGTAGAGACTCTTGTGTTCATCCCGAAAAATGTAGGTAGTGACGGATATTGAAGGTGTTGCAGTTTTTTTCCGTGAGAAAGTTGATGAGGCAATGTCTGAAAGTTAAAAATGGGAAAAAATTGTTTGAGAACCGCCCCTTTTCACTATTGGCTAGAATTAAGTAACTAACTGATGCAGATAACGTGCTTCATCTTCAAATCGCCGATTTCCCCATAAAAACATATTTTACTTATAATTTGGATAGGCCTACCAATCATTGGATAAAATCGTTGCTGAACTGTAAGTCAACATTAATGACCCTATCTAGAGAACGATTTCATCATGCTTAGCTTCATATTTATATTTTTCATCTCAAGATTCCTTTAATTTAATTAACTTATATTTGTATATCATGACTATTAGTGCATCTATGCTTTTTCTCACTTCTACGAACTTGGCAGCATTTTTCCTGACAACCACTCAGCATTACAATGTAAATTTAGGCATCTGAATCATTGCCGTTACCACACATTAAATAGACAACCACTGTGTAGACAACTGTGATCGAGTAGGGATGGGTCCCACCTACAGCGACATGCTATTATGTTTATCAGTCTACTTATGTCAATGACACAAATCAAAACATGTCAATGACTCAAATCAAAACATCGATCGCGTGCCGGGAAACAATGGTTGCGGCGAACGTCAAGTGCTCGCTGTAGGTGTGGCGAGTGTTCTAGAGACGCAGTCTCGAATGGGCAGGGTAACTGAACTAGATAAGCGACTTGCGAGCTAATTTCCGAGGAGAAACTCTAAGAGTTCGTCTCCAGGCTTCCGACCTTTGCTCCCTCGCCCTCTTCAGAGGCGTGCGGGGCAACGATCGACAGACAGTCCGACCGGTGAAACTGGAAGGCAGCGGATGCTGTTGTCTTGGAACGGCTGCCTGGTGTAGCTGTCGTGAGGTATCTCAGCCACCTGGATTCCACAATAATTGCTTCTCTTCTGTGTATCAAAGCAGTTTTTAGTTTATGTACGTAGTTATTAAAGAGAATGCAATTCGAAAACTAGAAAAGGATATTGTGAGGTAGATAAGTTACCTGGATTCCACAATGATTGCTTCTCTTCTCTGTATGAAAGCAGTTTTTAGTTGATGTTTTTTAGTTAATGTTCTTAGTTAATGCATGAGAGAGTCATCATTAGGAGAGACATCCTTAACAGCTAAGGATTCCTCCTCCAGAAGTCGCACACTCTTAACGGCCAAAGCCTCCGAGGCTTCTCTCTTCCGCTCCAACTACACTGTCTGACATCTTTAACTCCGCATATCAGAGGCTATTGATCGTGATTGCGTGCATTCATGATCGTCTCTTTTGCTGAGAGGCTTTTCCCTCCTCTTTTTCTTTTTTCTTCTCTTTTCCCCAGTCTTTGATATCCTACTAACATAATGGCAATAGCTCATAGAGGGACGGGGCGTAAGTTTCGGTGTCTCTTTGAGAATGAGCCTGTTGGTTCGTCTACTGCCGCCTATCTAATCTAATGCTATTACTAAAAAGCATGGAATTCGGAACCTAGAAGAGGTTATTGTGAGGCAGCTTAGTCACAGGGATTTCACAATAATTGCTTCTTTTCAGTGTATGGAAATAGTTTTAGTTAATATACGCAATAACAAAAGAGCATGCAACTTGAAATCTAAAAAAGGTTATCATGAGGTAAATTCGTAACCTGCATTCCACAATGATTGCTTCTCTACTGTGAATGAAAGTAGTTTTAGCTAATATACGTAATTACTAAAAAGCATGCAATTTTAAATTTAGAAAAAGTTATAGTCAGGTATCTTAAGCACTTAGATCCCTCGATATTTGTTTCACTTCCGTGTATGAAATAATTTTTAGTTACTGAACATAATTAGGGGAGAACAAGCAACTCAATTTCTAAGATGGGCTGTAAAGTATCTTTTGCCACGTTAGTTTCCTTATTTACTTCCACTGATGGAAGTGCTACTTCTTAATGTGCTCCTATGTAATTATGCAGAAGAGTTTGTGATGTAACTGCAAGAGAGAGTCATGATCTAATGAGGTATCTTTCCAACTTGGATTCTGGAATAATGGCTTTTCATGTTCATGAAAGCGCTTTTACTTGCTAAACTAGTAAATTGCATTTGCCTCCCATTTTAGAACAGGTAGTTGCCTAAACTTACTGTCGAAAATGACTTGCAACTATTACTGGGTTTCAGGGCCAATATTTATAGGTTCTTCAGATCGTGCACCACTGTATAAGCCTGCAGTTTTACTAGCGTAATGACCGACGAAGATATTTAACGTAATATAATTATAACAGATAATTTAAGATAAAATATAAGATATTTTAACGTAAGCGGCGCAATTTAGATTTCAGGGTGAGACGGTGTAGGAATCAGCAGATGTAATTCCCTTACGCGCCTGATATGTATTTTGCTAGTTCCTGGTGAAGGCGGTTCTCCCGTGTCAATATTCGTACTTTACTAGGGAAAGCTTCAATATTTGTGCAGCAGTATCTTGTTATAATCTAACTACCATCTTTTTCCACCTGCGTGTTTTCGATGTGCTTACACCGTTCCCGTAAGATTTTCTTGAGTTAGCATCACATTTTTATGTATCTTTCTTTGCCGTAGAGGTTTGCATTGGCCTTCGCTTGCACCTGGTTGTCTTCTTGCTGTTTTACCACCTAGCTGTAAACCAGTATTGTATGTAAAATTTTGTATATGTTACCTGCTTCTAAATTGTATTTCCCTTCTTGCCTTCGCATTCCACCAATATCTGTATTAATAGTATTTTGTGTAGCATTCTGCAAATGTCATTTCCGTTTTACTTGGTTCTTCCTTTCTTCCGCCCCATCCCAACACTGTGTACCAGTTTTTTGCTTAGAAGTCTTGCAAGGGCCGTCGCCTTCCCTATACCTGCCCTCTCCCTCGCAGACGTGTTATCAAAATCGCGCATGCGTTCCCGGTTTCTAAAATATGGTTCATCGGCAGTGCGTCGATGTTTTGAACGGCTGTTATATGTTTGTACCATTACAGAGCTCGCACGAAATAATAAACGAGGAAATGGCACAGTTTGTTAGAAGCTCCGGCGCCAAGAAAATAGAGGAGCAAACGCATCCGCAGCTCTCCCTTTGTTGGTTAACTTTGGCGTAGTCGCTTTTTAGAAGCTGAAGGTTTTGTTCACAGCTTGGCATTTTCTAAAAAAGGATTGATGCTCTAAGAAGTTTTAAGAGAATTTTTCAGCTGGACAAATGTGAGGGAAACAATACTTGAGAGTAGTAAAGGCACTATGAGATATTGTCGTACAGTATTGTGTTAAAGACTCTGTAGTGTCCCATTTCAATTTCCTTTTTAGGCTAAAAATGATCACTGCTCCCCAATTTATGCTCTTGACGAAGAAACTTTGTTCTTAATGACAAAGATTTCTTTGGAAGTATCAATCACTGAGAAAAAATTTTGCCTGGGGTGATGCTAAAGTGTAAAATGATGGCAATTAATTTTTTAGGTGACAGTTTATGATTCCCCATCACTGAATTTTTCATAAGACGATATTGAGGTATAGATAAAATTTTGGAAGCCGTTTATACACACATCTCTGAATTTCGGTATTTGCCTTATCTGTGCAGCTCTGTGCATTCGATTGTTTACCTGATTTTATGATATGAAGGTAAGCATCAAATGTTGAAACATGTTACAATATATTGACTAGTACTAGTTAATTTGGCATTACATTGATACATATACGAAACTAAGTGATAGTATTGTTCTAATATTATGCATGAAGAGCTGCTTTCATAACACTGTATTCAGACGTACTAGGCAAAACAGAAGATATAACGGCGACTAGTTTTTATTAATAGTTTTCCCATTGTCAGTGTGCTTCATTTAGTAGGGGGAAAATAATATTTACATAAAAGTTCACACCTACTTTATGACTGTTATAACATTTTACGCCGTTGTAAAAACTAATTTATTAAAGAAAACTTTCAAAATGAAATACATATTTGTTCCTCTGTTGTTACTGTATCAGTAACCCGCGTATTTTCATTTCTCGTCTGCGGTACACCTCGTAGGTGGTATACAAGTATCTATTCATATGGTGCAGGCGGTATCGTCTTAACATTGGGCGGTGCAGCAACCTGAACTTTTTCTATTTTGATAACTGCCAAGAAAACCAGTTGGAATTCATTGACCTCGGTGAACTTAAAATCGCTTTTCATTGGCATAGAATGATGCTTGTCCCTCGTTTTAACAAGTTGGGAACAGTCTTATCGGCTGCGAGGATGCAACATTTCGCTGTAGAGCAATGGAACTATCGTCGAGACTTCAATGACATTAAGGCTTACACTGACTCCCTTTTTACGACGATCACCGAATGATAAGAACAAGCAAAGGTTAAATGAACTTTAGAGGAGCGTCACCATAGAGATAGTGTCGGAGATTTTGTATAGAAGTGACAGTTATGTGCTCTTGTGATGTCGGCGTTTGAAAGGTTAAACAAGTTGGCGCTGGTTGTCAGTGTCTTGCGCGGGAGCTCTTCCTAGAATTGGGAGCCTGATTGCATCGACCGAATACGAGGAATTGTGCGCTGGTATTTGGAGATAACATTGCTACCATCGAGCTTTTTCGTTCAAGCTCCCGAAGATCGAAGTCCCACCATTTCAATTACTGGACATAGCTTGATTTGCAGGAAGCACTAATTTTCAGGTCTTCCATATCTCCCCAAAACAGGCTTTTTACATACGCAAAACTTTTCCTGGAAGCTGGAGATATGTAGGGCTGACACCGTTCTCAGGCCCCGTCAGGTATGCCGCAGTTGTTGGAAAAATTTTATGTGGTTGGAAGGTACGTGCCATGACTTCTATATTAAATCAATGCTCCTCTCCACCTGGATCAAGGCTGTGACGCCGAAAGAAATATGGCACGGTTTTCACCTATACTCGACTCAGGTGGCGGTAAAAATAATTACCGTATGTATGAAAAATATTATGGCCGACAAAAAATCTTGATATTAAAAGAAAGAACTACTTTTGCGTTTATCGTCCTCAATCCTGTGTCGGTTCTGCTGACTGTGTGCGATAATTTTTGAAGTGTAAGATCCCAAAATCATTGAGTAAGTTTGGTTTTCAGGCCTAATTAAGTGACTATACCGTTTTGACCTCCACTTGGAAAACTTAATTTGCCAAGTGTACGGTAACCGCGGAAACTTTTACCGAATAATTTCTGATAAAGATTACTGCACTAATGCAATCTGTCATCCAATCATGATGTTGCGGTACATGACACTGCTCTCTTTTATGCCGTAATATACATTAGAAAGAGCGCGGGCGACGAGCCCCCAGTCAGAGCGCCAATGATTTCGTGGAAAATGCGCCTTCTTTCCGCTGTCACATTATGTTGCGTTAATGGCTGTCATGTGGGGAACGCTTTTTGTTTTTTCCTCTGAGTTTTTCTTTCTCACGTGGCACAATAATGTTCTAGAATCGACCATGGAAAATATTCGCGTCAGGAATTGTTAACAGGAATAAATATACCTCCAGTGAGGTTGAGTGTATGTTTTTCATGAATATATTTATAAGGAAATGAGGGATTACTTGTTCAATTTTTAAGCAGAGATCTTCTGATAACTGAACTTTACTATACATACGAGAATGATATCACATTGTTAATGAGATTAGATTATATGTGAGACTAGACATGATGACCATTAGACTCATTCCCAAAGAAGAGACGATATGTAGGTTTCGGTTTCTCCACTGAGCCATACCCATTAATTACTTTGAATCTCAGTAAAACTCATGGGTTCCAAATGGAGAAGCTTAAATTGAGGCGATGGAAGTATCAAATCAAGTATACAATAATGGTTCTAGTCCTATGCAGTGTTTCAGCTTTTTCAGAACACCACATTGGTAGATTTACTATTCCAATCCTATGTTATGTTTTCACTATTTAGATCACCACAGGGGTGGACTTATTAAGCCAGTCTTATGTAACGTTTTTACTATTTTAGATCACCACATGGTTAGATTTATTATTCAGTTTCTACGAAGACTATCAACTCTATTGGAGATAGCTCGATAGATGTATTTGTATATTTATTATTCCAGTTTTATGCAAGTTTTTCAAACGATTCTAGAGCACCATAGATAAATTATTGTCCAAAAGATTGCAAGTATGCGCGTATAATCGCTTCAGGGCCTAATGTATACATAAAGAGGTCGTTACAAATAGTGATATTCCTACTAAAAGCGCTGTTCAGCTCTTTCGTTCTCGAACTAAACATGAATTTTCATAGGAATAACAGTACTTGCAAAGGTCTTAAATGGGCAAAATGCGCACGAAAGGATTTTATGCCAACACTAGAGGACCTATAACTATTTCATTCCAACTACCGCTGCTTATAATCGGTAACTACACATTCATCCAAGTCCAATACCACCATAAGGTGTTCTGCTTAACACTTCATTTTCAGGAGCTATCTGTACTCACTTTATTTTCATGCTTTTCGCCTTTGAAGTTTTGAATAATGACGATGAACTGGCAGAACATCACTGGCTGTTAACTTGAAAGATATATATTTCTTGGTAGTGTTAGTCTCCTTTTTGCACTTCGTAGCTGAAACAACTGACTGGTACTCGACTGTTGCATATTGGCATATACGGTGTACATTGCACCCTCACCTATTAAGCTTTCGTAATTCTAATGTTCATCTGTGAAGTGAAACCAACTAGTAGATCCCAAGTTAAAACTAGAGCACTCTGAGAGCGCATACCTCCGCCAAGCGAGGCAACGGTAGCAAAAGTTTCAAATTGGCTCTGAAACCATAATTTTCTTTGTATAAATTCCAAAATTTATTAATTTATGTTTTTTATAGTAATAACAGCTTGTGCAATTTTCTTGAAGATTCGCTCACAACTTTTTGAGTTATACTGCTAACAAACGTTATGACAAACATGAGTCAAACATACAAACGAACAAACCGATCTGCACCAAAATTTAATCATTCATGTCTTTCAACATTGCTAATAACCCCTAACAATTTCATAAAGATCCATTCACTATTTTTCGATTTATTGTGCTAACAGGCATAAAAGAAAACACAGTGACAAACGAACGAACAAGCGGATCATTACCAAAATTTGGTCATTTATTCTTTGTTATATACCTAACAACTCATGTTAATTTCATATAAATCCATCCATGACTTTTCAGTTATATCATTGAGAAAACTGAGGCAGACAAACAAACAAACGTATGGACATATCTTCACCAAAAGTTAATCATCTGTTCCTCCTAACATACCTAACAATCCCTGTAAATTTCGTCCAAATCGGTTCAGAATTTTTTGAGCTATCTTGGTGACAGACAGATAGATAGATAGACAGACAGACAAGCAGCCAGACAGACGGACAGCCAAACACGACGAAAACATAACCTCCTTTTCGGAGGTAATTATAATCCAACTGAAAATAGCAATAAATTCACGCTGTTACTTGCCTGATTGATTCAAGTGAAAATTTAATGAGAGAATTTACTTTTCTCCAGTAATTTAAATGAAAACGACATTGATTCAAAGTTATTCCTTTCATTCAGCCAGGTGAAATTAATAGTGATATCAACGTAGTGTTTCAACACACGATGGCATCGCGAGCTATAATTCCATCATCGATACTGTGTAGAGTGGAAGCAAAAATATTTTATTATACCCTCCGGTACGGTTGAGAACTGGTTAAGGACTAGTCATGTCAATTAAGAAAGACACTATATTTTCCGCCTAGAACTTCTTCAATGTACAGTGATACGTTACCGCTGATAGCATATCTTTGCTATTGTCTATTGTTATTCGTTAAAACTTCTCGAAAGTAGCTGGTTGTTTGTTCCTCAGAGAA
Source organism: Parhyale hawaiensis (assembly GCA_001587735.2). Taxonomy (NCBI): domain Eukaryota; kingdom Metazoa; phylum Arthropoda; class Malacostraca; order Amphipoda; family Hyalidae; genus Parhyale; species Parhyale hawaiensis. The sequence continues at coordinate 16,807,248 of LQNS02278125.1, read as the reverse complement.
CTGTAACAGAGTAACCATTAGCTCAGATGTTCAAACAATTTTTTGTTATCTCTCTTGACGCAAGTGCGTTCACGAATTGTTAGGAGCACTGAAAAGCATCTCCAATGAAGATGTGAAATGAAACAGATATATGAAAGTTGCTTAGTTATAAGGGTGAATGTTTTAGCCCCTTAAACGAAAACATTTTTATCGTGGACTATATTCTACCTCTTATACTTCCCACGAGATCTTAAATTTAGCGTATAGCTAGTCTTTTAGCGGAATTGATAATATTGCAAATTCGTAAGTGTTGAAGTGCATAGTGTGAGTATCTAAACAAATGATCACATTTTAACTAAAAATCTAGAAATCAATATATCTAATTTGGCTCGAATGCTGAAAAATATAACCTATAGAGACCACCGAAACTGTTTTGTCACTTTCTTTATTGCGTTTTTCTTCAAAAACTGCATCTTTAATTATGACGTTAAATGCTTGAGTTGAGTGATTATATTTGATTCTAAGCCGTATATGTACTGTGAGTCACAAAACTATTCGTAACCTGAAAGGTGTGTTTTAAGGAATTTATTGCTTATGTCAATACGTCTAGTTGACACACGGTGGTATAGGGTTCAGTTGCTCAGCAACATGTGCGCTGCCATGTCTTTTCGCATTTTTTAACCTTAATCTACCTAAACAGCATCGGTTACGGGCTCTTTTAAATGGACAGCTGTCAGTACACTATTGAAATTAACACTCTAGGGATTAAAACATTCATACTTAAGTCACTAGCTATACATGTATCATACTCTGCAATACAAGAAACCTTATATAGAGCGGAGAAGGGACGAAGACACCTGTAGTCCTCAAAAGTTAACCGATGGCTTGGGCAGAGAGGCTGAACTTGTAGGCCGGAAACTAAGGGGAAGCCAGCTAATAGCCTCTGGCCTCAAATTAGGACAATAGCCATTGTGGAGTTGCCAGGCTTGTGCAACATAATAGTTTCCACTGGACTAACTAGCAGAGTATCCTTTAGAAAGTAAATAAGAAAGATGCTATTCCAGTAAATGACAGCACGATATACTGTCAGTTCAGCATGGAAACGACTGGAGTTGCATAACAGTTTTTATTTTCTTATAGCGTAACTAGCCCTAGCAGTGCTTATTTTCTTATAGCCTAAGTAAGCTATAGATTGCAATAGCTTGATAAGAGTACGGCTGCTGGGCATGGGCAACTTAATAAGGTCCAGTGGACCAACTATAGCAGCGTATTCTTCTGAAAATGTTAAAAAAATGGTGTACAACGCAAGGCTATACTTTTACTTTAATATAGAAAAGAGATGAATTGCCGTGTTTTACCGACGCCAATTAAGTAGGTCATGCTTCAGCTGCAGGTTGTGTGTGTTAGCTAAATAGCTTAAAAAGTTTTGGACGGATCTAAACGAATTTTACATGAACTGTTCAGACTCTTTCTTACTAGGAACAGCTGATTAAATTTTGGTGATGATTTGTCTGTCCGTCTGTTGGTTTGTGTCTCTGTCTACCATTTTCTCTTTTGGTTAGGTTATTACGTTGCTTGGAGGATGTCTGCTCTCTCAGAGTGCAGAGCTAGTTGAAATATCAGACTTCGGTGGATAACTGGCAGAGTAATCCTTAATTAAAACACGCTATTCGAATAGGGAGGCGTGAGATGGTATTTCACTGGAATAATACGTGCAGCACACGTGTTCATAGAGCCTAAAACCGGGGCCACATATGCATTCTTACGTCCAACGGGATACCAGAATCAGCAGCTCGTGGGTCGCTTCGCTACGTATATGAAATCTGTAGCATAGATACGGTAGTATAAATGACGTCCGAGTCTCGCATCTCGCAAGTTGTGTATATGCATGGTGTGGTCCAGGCCTAACAGGACAGCTACAGGAACAGCTGTCTGTTTAAGCTACATAGATGAGAACTGAAGTATATTCAAATTATTGCTGACGCCATTGGATAGTAACTGTTGATCCTTGCTCATTATTAAAACGCCTAGCGAGCCCTGTCCATAACTCCGAATGACTTCCGACGAGTCACGCCAAAATTGAGTTTAAGAAAGCACTATTTGGAATGTGACCAAATGATATCATTGGGAATTCATAGTTAAATCAACACCAATGTGGTGATGTGCGGTACTCACCTTCGTCAGTATTGTGTTAGGCACACATTTAGCTACTCGCTCAGTCGAAGGGCGGTTTTTGTATGCACACCACACGCTTTAAAATTGCTTTAATTTCTATGGTAGACGCACGCAATTGCGGAATTTTCTGTAACTGCCCTCAAATTATATAATGAGCCCTGCTTATTTCAGTCATCGTTCCTAAAATTCACCAGATAAGTACCTTATTCCAAGCACCTGACATTAGTTAAGGCTCTAGTTTATAACGGTACAACTAACTTTCGTCTTAAACTTAACGATGGCGCCTCATTGAGGTTTATTATGAAAATGGTATTTATTCATGAACTTTTAGAGTGACACATGCTTCACACGATATCGCAGCACCAATACGGCTCCAGTAACCTCTTGAAGCACGTCGTCCAAGTCACAATGGGATGAATAACCTATAGCTTTAGTGAACTATATGCAAGTTTCAGCTTCTCCAGATCTTTGTACACTGGACACTGTAGTCTAGGCTAGCTCGACTCCAACAGCCGCTTGCGCATTAGCTAGCACAGCGTAGTGTGCGTTTGCTTACAAGTTTGGATCCTGTAACTGCAAAACAGGATATACTGCGCTGTAGCTCGCTTAATTTTTGGTGGGCTTAGTGATTTTGAGACAGTGTTTGGTTGTCCGTTAGGGCCTTTATCATTTATCTCTCGAATCATTGTGTCATTCTCCTTGTAATGGCACTATTTGAGACATCGCACATATGCAAGAGAGTGAAACAAAGTGTTAAGTTGCACGATGGCCACAAACTCAAATTGATTCATAACATTTTATGGAATTAACTTATCCCGGGTAGCGCCTCTTTATTATTAGCAGAGCTGGTCTTACGGTAATACTTTACTTTAAGGCTAGGACATAACTGACGATTAGCGGTCCCCATTTGAGGATCCCAGTCCTCAATGTTGTCTTTCCCGAAAGATAAGTTGGAGGTTTAAGCTGGTTTTGTTAACTTAAGACATTATCTAAAAAAGAGCTTCTTTTGATTATTGTTATACTGCAAATACTCCACTAAGCAAATACAGCTGCAAATATCTCGATGATACGGCGTGAATTTGATAGACAGGGCGAGCCGCCACACCCCCAATTTCGATAACTGCTGACAGCGGGGCGAATTGGACTTGCACGTCCCGTGATAAGCACTCACGCATTGCCGCATGGACTGCTTGGCTGGACACCGATAGCAATAGCAAAAAGTGTTTATTTGGAACAAAATCACTATTGCAGCAGTAGCTTCACATTAAGCTCTACTTCGACATTGTTTATACAGTATCATATTAGATGTTGGACTCAAAGAATGAAATAAAGAAAAGACAAGAAGGAAAGCAGTTTCATAGCTGTGACACAACATGCGGGTGTGGCATGAATAAGTGAGTTCACATTTTTGTTTCCTTTTGTCATACAGCATCTAGCTTTTTCCTCTTTTTTTTTTTTCCTTAAATCACCGTTTGCAAGAGCTAGAGAGACTTAAGTTATCATCTAATAGTTATATAATTTTTATTGTATTTAATGCTTGGTTTTGTCCAACTTTAGCAAGACCAACGTCGTTTCCGAGTTGCCTGCCCCAAATTTATATGCCATTGAAATTTTCCATAACAATATATATCCAAGCGGAAACTGAGTTTATTTTTACTGTTTAGTAGATTCATGCCTTTAAATAAATGGTTAAAATAGATTTGTGCCGGCCTCAACTGATGCTGTGTGAGCCACATCTAACATGACCATAATATGCATAAACGTATCGTTGCCGCACTTTGTGGCTATCGGGAATGACAACCAACTATATCTACAGTGCACGTTACTGGTTAAGATTAGATTATCCAGTCCAGCAAGTTTTTGAACTTTATGAGCTGCATATGCTAGCTGTAGAAATGGCCGGGACATTTTATTGAGCAGCTTTGTCTCCCGCAAGGTGAAGCTCCATCTGGGAATACTACTATATTTACTATGTTACAGGTGGTGTGGAGTCGGTATTTTTGTTCGGAACAATAATAGTTAATTCGTTACTTATATCCTTTCTTTAGTCTACAGCTGGCTAGAGTTTAAAGAATTTCCGGTCACCATCCGATGACGCTTCCGGTGTTTCGATAAGTACCACTTGTAAGACAACTGAATGTCCAATGTGCACAGAGAAAAATTCACTTCCGATGTAGGTAATTGTGAATGTGAGCAGTCGCATCCGTCGGCTGCTCATGCCACCACCGGAAGACATCTTCTTTCTGAGCTTCTGACTGTGTTAAATATGAAATCAATGATGAACTGCATAAACATTCACTTCAAGCTGCAGTTAGTGGAAGGCACTAAATCAGTTAAGGAGAATTAACTCAAACATGAGCAGATTTACAGCTTAGTGATGACGATATTTTCTAAATTGGTAGAAAAGCATAGCGCGCAGCTATAGAGAAATTAACAACATTCAAAGCGTATAACAAAACGCACGTGTTGCTACACAAGATCAGTAGATTTAGGTGGACAAAATAAAGAAGCGACGTTGGAGAAATTGCCCTTTGAGCATGAAAACGGCAGTTGGTTCTTTAGTGTAGCCTATGATCACGTCTGTCATATGAATGCGACAATGAGATATATAGCTAATGCAATGCTTCCAAGCAAAACTACTCTGAATTCTCCTTTCGAAAAGTAAAGAAGGGGTACAAAATGACTACTTGAAAGTATCCTGACTTGTTGATCATGGAAGACAATATGTATAATCGTATAGTTAAAGCGTTCATCCTCCGGAAATATTTGATGTAAGATAGCTTCCAAAACGAGCACTGTAGCCAACTATTCGCGTTAGATTTTGTAGCAAATAGTGAAGAAAATGCTTGTCAATTTGCACAATCTGTAGCTTTGGAAATCACCAATAAAATGCTTCGTTTCCAGCTTCCCTTCTTCCTCTTTTAATTTTGCAAAATTACACATTAGCAACATTGCATTTCTGAAGTACCTCGATCGGGACCTTGGATCATAATGAACATGCACGTGAGTAGCGTCCCGTTCTATACAGATAGAGAAATGCAACATTTCCGCTAGAACTAATAACTGATTTATATTTTATTTCTTCTTTTATGTACAGCATCTAAACTACATTTACCACTATGAGACTGACTGAAATAAATGAACGTTTTTTTTTATATCGACTAGTAACAGACTTTGTCTCTCTCTCTCTTGCTGATTTCTAGCGCTCTACTGTATGTAGTATTACTATCTGCTACACCATTACCTAAAAATTATTACATACATTGTCATTCGCACAAAATGCATCTTCCACACGTCACTATACTCACTTGCAAGCGATGAGGTATAATCGACCATTAAATCTCCTTGCTTGCAATTAACTAGGCCGGACAGACAGATGTGGGAACACAGACTCACGCAGCCAACTTCTACTTATGCTGCAGTGCGCGGTAATGACATACTCAGTCTTTAATTTCTTTTCTATTACATAAAAATTATATGTCATTATACTTATACCGTATAAATTTTATATACAGTATAACGTAAAGGGCAGCAACCCTAACGCAGGCACACCGGACCTCAAACAAACTAATGTTGTGTAGGAATATTCTTGCTCTAATAAAGACTGCAAGATCCGAAAAACTTTCTTTGTACATCGGCATGACCACAACCACGACGCTATGAAGGAGACTCACAAAGCATTCCCAATTCAAAGGAATTCGAGCACACACGCAGCCACATCACAATGCAAATTTAACCAGAGAAATACTTGTAACAGGAACGAAAATAGTGCCTGGAACCACCAACAACCAGCACCTGTAAATCACGGAATCTCTTCTCATCCGAAGTTTGCAGCCAACCATCTATGGGCAAACAACGGGAGCAAATTATACTAAAACTGCACGAGAACAGCAGAACCCCTGAAACAGCTACAGACCAGCCATTAGACAGGCCGAGCATCGCGGCTCACCGACCAATCAGCAACAAGCTTCAACACCCATACGCGCTCCCAAAGTCTACAAATATAAATCAAAGTGCCTCACATTTCAAATTTTAACTGACAGCTATACAGCGTATACTGCAAGACTCACCTTCCTGCTTGAAGATGATCTCTGGTTCAGCACTGGCCAACCATACCATCAGACAGCACATGAAGAAATTATTTTTAAATATCGACAGTCACAGAAAGTTAAGAAACGTATGGTAAATATCCGCTGTAGCATTATTTTTTAACAAATAATGCATAAAAGAGAGGCTGCTCCCAATTTATCCGCATATATATATATATATATATATATACACACATACAAAATAGCGTACTTATAAACTTTTTATGAAATAATTATTCACTAGGTCACTTACTTCTTACCTCTAGTGTATCTAGAGCAGTATACCATAAGATGAAATATACGAAAATATCCTCTGATTTACTAATGGCATACTCCGTCTTCTACTTCTTCCATTTGGAGCTTTTCTATCACAAATGCATTACCTGAAAAAGATACAGATACTTTCACCTAAACTAGTGATTTATTCGGGGTAAGAATCCTTGCTTCAATAGTACTTACGCCTATGCAGCACTTTCTGAAAAATATGAATACATGTTCGAGTAAATTTTAATATCTATCTAGTCCTTAACTTTTCCCTTCTAGAGCACTTATACCCTTCAACCTGTTATACCCAAGGGCTTTCGGAAGCTCCAGCACCTGTGCAGCCGTTCCAACTGGTTCATCAGTCCATCCTGTCCTGTGCTCGCGCGCATCCTGTGTACGAAGAAATTATGGATCTTTGTCCTAGTGGCCTTGATCCGGAACCGCTGGCGATCCAGTGCTTCTATCGCACTCGTGTTCCGCACGAGACAGGAAACTTCTAATGGCGGCCACTACCGGTGGTGCTACTTGCCCTCCAGCGTGAGTGTGGGTGCTGCGGTGTGGTGCTGAGCATGCTGCTCCAGCCGCTACCGGTGCTGCTACTTGCCCTCCAGCGTGAGTGTGAATGCTGTGGTGTGGTGCTGAGCATACGTTTATGAGTGAACTGAAGATCCTTATCAAAAGAGAACCAACGTGCCCACTATCACTGCTCAAGCAGACGTTTCAGATTACTAGCATTCAGTTATTAGTCTTGAAAACGTATCAGCTACAGGTTGTTGTTCAAAGTATTGGTGAATAATGCCAATGTAAAGTCTATTGAAGTAGTGATTACGTCTCAGTAAAAACCGGGTTGCAGACTGGGAATATTGTATTTTTAGTAGGTTAACCTATTTAATACACAAACTTTCATATTTTGTACTCCAAACTAGGTCTACTGCGCTGTCGTTTCGATCTGCACAATCCGAAAAAAAAATGTAAATTCTCGCGCCTCCACACAAAATGGCACAAATTATCGTTAAGCATCGTTATCGTTTCCACGACCTCTTGTATTTCTTGAGAGAAATATATATCGCCTTAGTATGAGTACGTTCTAATTCTCATGTCGAAATATACCGTACTGTCCATATTGATATTTACTGAACTTAAGTGTAGAATTAACACCGCCATATTATAGGGACAGAGAACGTGATTTTTTCCCACTTAGCGAGCGATGACATAATTTAGATGTCGACGAGATACTACCTTCAATATTACTGAGATGTTAAAAATTATAAATAACTGCTGGCTTCCTCCTCTACAAAGTTTATAGTCAGTCATCTAAGATACATACATACAATTGTAATAATGGATCGAATCTTGGGAACGTTTTACTGTTTTCGCTAACAAATAATTTTAATTTTGCCCTAATTTCTACACGAATGGAATGTCGTTGATCTTCACTATTGCTGGTACAATTGTTGCACTTAGTATGCGATTCTTTTGAAAGTACCTTGAAGAATACCTCTCACACGACAACCATTGCTGGAAATTACTCTCTTCGATTAGTGATTCTACTAAATGTACAACTAGGAGTACGTTGCTACTAGTGTTGAGTATTGTCGGTATTACTCACTGTCCTACACAGCGATTCTAGAAAAGATATCAGGGGACATATCGTAGATTTTGACTTTGTTGGTGCAACACGCTACGTTTAGTAACCCTGCACCTGAGGTAATGCGGCTGCTAACGTAATCGAGTCGCTAAGCACTGTGTCTGAATGCCCAGCCTTCTCTCCGCTTCCTCATTTCAACCTTGATTATCACTTTATAAATTTTCAGTACTGTTGGTACAACTCATTGTGGTCATTGGTCCCGCTAATGTTGGTACAACTCATTCTGCTCATTGGTCCTGCTAAACGCTTCTTGCGCTCTGCGTCTACTGATTCTGCTAAAGTTATCATGGTGAGAAGCAGGCGGTTGCGTCTGACCGCAGCCGTGTTCTCTCGCCACTGTTTTTTTTTCTATGTGCGCGGGATCGCAGCGCGTGCGCTTCCCACAGTTCCGTCGACGTTGGTTCGGAGCTTCGTTGCGGCGGAACGTCAAGCACTAAACTGCAATTATCCCCCTCCGGCGCGCCGCTCCTGTGTCAGAGCAATATCTTTTTTTTTTGTTTGTTTTCTTCGTCGTAGTTCGGTTAGAAGCCGTATCTATATATCAATTATTACCTCCGCCAAGGAGGTTATGTTTTCGTCGGATTTGTCTGTCTGGATGTCTGTTTACCTGCTTGTCTTTCTTTGTCTGTCCGTCACCAAGATAAGTCAAAAAGGTAATGACGGATTTTGACGAAATTTACAGGGATTGCTAGGTATGTTAGGAGGAACTTTTGGTGAAGATCCGTTTAATTGTTTGTCAGCCTTATTTTCTCAATGCCATAACTCAAAAAGTTACTGGCGGATTTTTATGAAATTTACATGAGTTGTTAGGTATATCATAAGGAGTAAATGATTAAAGTTTTGTGATGATCTGTTTGTTTGTTCATATGTTTGTTGGTGTGTTTGATTTTATGTTTGTTAATGCAATAACTCAAAAATGTTGAGTGAATCTCTATGAAACTTACAGGAATTGTTAGTAATGTTAAAAAATATGAATGATTAAATTTTAGTGCAGATCGGTTGATTCGTTTTTATGTTTGAGTTGTGTTTGTCACAATGTTTGTTACGCAATAACTCAAAAGTCTTGAATGAATATGAAATTTACAAGCGTTGTTGATAATGTTAAAAGGCAAAAATGGTTAAATTTCGGTGCAGATCGGTTGATTCTTAACTATGTTTGAGTTGCGTTTGTCATAATATTTGTAACGCAATAACTCAAAAAGTTTTGAATGGATTTTTAGGAAATTTACAGTTGTTAGTAATGTTAATAGCTATAAATGATTTTAAATTTTGGTGTAGAACGGTTGGTTCGTTTGTATATATATGTTTGACTTATGTTGGTCATAATCAATTATGAAAGGATCTTCAAAAACATTTCGCAAATTGTTAATACTATTGAAAGGCACAAATGATTAGATTTTGGAGTTGATAGAAAAAAAATCATGGTTTCAGAGCCAATTTGAATTTTTCGTTACCGTTGCCTTACTTGGCGTGGGTATGCGCTCTCAGAGTGCTCTAGTTAAATATTTAATACTTGTTTTCGTCGACTTATGTATTTGTCAACCATTTAGTACCTTCTATTTTCGTCGTCTTGTTCTTATATCAATCCGTTAATATGCTGTGTTGTTATCGCTTTATTCTTTGATCATTCATTTAATACTTTTGTGTTTAGTGCCTTATTCTTTTATGAATCATTCAATTTGGTTTGTTTTTGACACTACACTTCTTTTCATCCATCATTAGTGCGTTTTATTCCATTTCACTCTCTCGGTGTATATGTTTTGTACACAATAAACGTTAATGTCTTTAAGGTAAGGTCTGATTTCATTGCTAGTACAATTTATATTGAAGGGTTTTTTCCTGTTGTACATTTCTTTAAAAAAATTGTATTTATAAACTTGTAACGGTAAAAAGTTCTTAGACCTGGGAAGATTTAGTTTGGGTTGACTGATATGTTGCATAATCGTTTATTTAGTATAAAAAACTGCCGTGAATAAATAAACCTGAACTTTTTATATCCTTGAAAATTTTACTCTTGACCAGGTATATGGTTCAATGCTTGTAATGTTGTGGGGTTAACAATGATGCACGTTAATAGCATAATGTTTAACAAATAGAGGGCGTATATACACATACAGTATGTATGCATTGTATGCGTAAGGAATATATTATGGGCATGAACATAAAAAACATCCTTTTATTATGGAGCTAAATATGTGTGGGTAAGTCGGTATTTACAGGTATGTATGTATCATAAATTCATGCATAGACTCTTAGGTCCCAATGGCCTCTGACGCTAGCGGCCAAAATGGGAAAAATGGGATTTTCCCAAGAGTTATTATGAACATGGCCAGACACTGTCATGCAGGCAAGCGCCCAAGTGCGTTCCCGCCGTATCCAAGATACCTTCTCCGCAAGAAAAATCTTGGGTGCATTGGAATTATTTTTTCAGTATTAGATAGGGGAAAAGAATAGCTTTTGAGAAAATCCCATTTTTCCGTTGCCGACTTTTGGCCGCCGGCGTCAGACCTAAGAGTCTAGTACTGTTGCGGTCTATGATTCTTGATTAATCTATTTATTCTTACAGTGATATGTACAGTATAATATTACGAACAAGCTGATTGATAAGTTAAAGAATAAAATGCATGTTATTTACAAAATAGAAAACTTGTATCATAACCTAAGGGTCCCGAGTGCCTTCTCCGCAGGGGATGTAGCATCTGGCAGCAGTTCCTGCTGAGAAGGTTAGTTTTGTAAAGTTAGGTAGGCTCTCAATACTTTCCCTTTTGTTTCGGGAGGTGGGCTGCCGATCGAGGTGGCTGACCTATTCCCGCTAGACTTCTACTTTCTTGTATTTCGTTTCCTTCCCCTGTGCGGCGTAACTGAGCGACAGCGTTCAGCCGCNTCTACTTGCGCCTTTTTCCTGTCAGTAGCGCACTGACCACCCTGAGACCTACCGGCAGAACAGCTGAGACAAAAATCATTGAAAATTTAAAACGCGCCCTAGTCGGCGCACGAGCCTGTGGTTAAACACGGAATAGTTCGGCGCGATATAGGCACTGTGCCACTGAAGCGCTAGTAAAAACTTCTACTACTACCATGAACAAAAAACTGTGTGCTAAAAAAACAGAAAGCGATTGTAAGAAACTTTCTATCAGTGCCTCAAAGCAACACACTACCAATGAAATTAATTAAATTAGGAAATACTTGACTCCATGCATGACTACTTGTCTAGTTACCTGTCTAGTAGGTGTAGGACACCTTATCTGTTTCTTGCATGCATGAAATACACAAAGCTTGAATTGCACATTATTAAAAAATATTACATTTGTCAGTTAAAAGCTTCTTTATGCCTGCCTAAACCCACCCTTATTCTGTGCTACATTTTGCTCATTTGGGTTTTTCTTCAGTGCAGCCTACCTGACTGTTTTCTATAATTTTTCAAAATATTTTCAAGCATTAACAGTTTTTCTTTTTAAGGACAGTGAAATGTTAAAAAATATTCCCATTGGAACCTCCCCTCTTATTTATTTTATGTCCATCTATTCTTCTTGTTTTCCAATTTTGTGTTATTTATTTTGTTTCGCATTTTTGCTTTTGTTGTTCATCACTAGAGTTGCTCAATTATTTACGGCGGCGTTCTCGTTTCACTACAAAATGTGAATAAAACCACAGACTATATAGACGCTTAAAAAAATAAAAGGCTTCTATACACTACTGTTTTTTCCGGTCAGTTTTCCGGTCAGTTCTTCCGAGCTTATAAATGGAAGTACAGAGCCAAAGAAGACACTGAAAAAATAAGATAAGCTACATCTGTATTTATGTATGGAAACTTGAGCTACAAGCTATGCAACGGGTAACGAACAAAATGCATTAGTGTATTGTAATTTAAAAAAAAAAACAGAATTTATTTCCTACTACAATTAAAAGATGCAAAATATTGCAGAGTGAAACGCAAGTAAACATGAAAGATATTGAAACGAAAATGATGTAACCTAGGTAAATGAGCGTACTGACAGACCTTTACATCTCATTTTAGTCTTTACACGCCTTTCCATCAATGCCTGTTGGATGCTTTTTGTTTTTTAATGCCAGTTGTTTTGTTGGAACATTAGCTGCAAGATTGGCTGGTTAAACCCAATGGTTTAAACCAAATAATAAAAAAAACATGGTTTAAACCAACCAGAAAACATGTTTTTCATTTTTATTCAAAAATATGGCAAAATACACAGTTTTACTTCTATTAATATTTAAATTTTATTTACAAAACTAAAAGGATGAGTTACTGTGTTTCTATTTAGGAATCCGTTTGACTGCTAAGACAGATTGGGTTAACTATTCTGCATGTTTATTAAGAACCTATAACTTATTAAATTTTGTGTTATTTCAATTTAGAGATTCATATCTTATTATATTCTGATAAGCTAGCAGCTACTGAAAATTAGAAGTAGTAGTTATAATTGCTATCAGATAGCTAATGAGCTCAGGAGAAGGATGTAGCCATATAGCTATTTCACTTTCTTCAGTTCAATACTTTGCTTTTAATTAGCTAGTTGCTAGCTATTTCTATCGGGATTTCTTTGTAGTTTGCAGTGTTTCTAAGCTTTTCAAAGGATTTTATAGCTATATCACTTTCTTTAGTTCATTACTCTGTTTTCAATTAGCCTATAGCTAGCTATTTCTGTAAAGTTGTCTTTGTAATTTGAAGTTTTTTTTCAAGATTTTCGAAGGATTTTATATTGAAATTGTAATTCATAGCATCTCTGCAATTTGGATATTGAATGTAGCCATCGCAAATACAGGTACTCGGCTAACTGCTTTTTCTTAACCCTTCTTCTTGAAATCATTCTTCTACAATAGGAAGTTGAAATGGAGTGACTAAGATTGTTGATGATTTGCTAGCTACATGTTTACAAAGCAGATAATCCATTAAATGTTGGATAAAATTCTTAGAACTAGAAAAAAAACAAATAAACCATCAGTTTTTGGCTTTAACCCAAAAAATCATAGTTTTTGGTTTGTACAAAAAAAACTGATTATTACCAACCCTGGTTAGCTGTCTTCCTGCATTGGGTGGCGTGTGAAACGGCTAACATTTTCTAGTCGTAATTTTATACGCATACTGTATGTCAATTATGCCTGGGGCTGGTTACCTATGAGGGCTAAGGTCCAGAAAAAGTTCAGATATTTAAAGTGAATTCTCGTACATTGAATCTATCTACATTATCTAACTGAGTTTACGTTCCATGATGTATTTTTAACCCCTTAAATGTTAAATTTGGCCCTATTTAAAATATGATAAACAGGAAAAACTAAGCTATATTGTATTGTGGCATTGCCTCCCACTTACAACTTGCATTTCCCCACACAACTTGCAAATTGCACAGGAGCGAATTTTTTCTTAAAAGGAGAATCAGTAGCCACAATTCTCCATTAGTATATAAGCGAATTCCCGCATAATGAGAACCATGTGTGTCCATTTTTCGTATGGGAAATGTTGACCAAATTAATTATTAAGTACGAGTAGAAAATATCACAGATTTTCCCCCGTTCAACACAATATAACATGTCTGATGAAGACATTGCAAAATACATGGATAATAAGTTGATTATTGTCAATCCACTGGGTACAGATCGACCCTTTGAAAAATTGCACGAAACATCATTATTTTTTTTACTTTTTTTTAATATCTGACCGGGCAACGAACAAAATACATTAACGTAAACTACTAGCAATCAATTTGTGCAACAAAAAAAAGTAGATTTCCCATTTTTACTACAAAACATTAACATAATGAACGACACTCCGCAATCCGTATATCATGCGAGCTTAGTGTGGAAGGGGATACGTCTCTTGCCTCCAACACAATTGACTTCCGTTAACGATGTCGTATAAACATTAGTAGAGGATCATTATTGAATCAAGTAATGTATTGGGAACCAATCGCAGCTGTCGTTAAATAAGATATCGGACCCAAGACAGAAAGACCTGATCGCTGTCTTTAAACTTAAGCCTCAGCCTGTCATACGAACGCCGTTTGCATTAGAGGATTTCCTCTGAGGCGAAGTTTTACTGCCAACGAACGGCTCTCTTGTGAAGCTGTAATACTTTTTTGGCTCAGACACAGCGCGTTTCAGCATCTGAATTTTTTTATCAGTTCAAAGACAACGCGATTCGGCGGAGGAAATAGTTTTGTCGCTCAATGACAACGCGTTTCAGCAGATGAAATAATTTTGTCGCTCAAACACGAAGCGTTTCAACGGCTGAAGTACTTTCCTGGGCTAGTAAAATGCGGTTCAGCAGCTATAATACTTCTGTAGCTCACATATATTACGTTTCAGTAGCAGAAATTGTTTTGTATCTTACGGGGAACGAATTTTAGCTGATGAGATAGTGCTACCGTTCAAAGGTCATAAATTTCAGTAGCTAATGTAGTTTTACACTTCAAAGGTAAAGAGTTTTACGGGCTGGATTAGTTTTGTAGCTGGAGCACCGCACGTTTCAGCAGCTTAAATAGTTTTGTAGCTCAAAGACAGAGCGTTTCAGCAGAGAATACAAGCGATGTTTTTCAGCTGAAATGGGTTCTGTCTTACTCTTTAGATACGCTGCGCTTCAGTCAATGGAATATCCTTTATTCCTTTTTTATGGGAGTAAGTCACATGTATTATATAACTTCCTACAACACAGTATCGGGCAGCGTCCATAACCTAGTATTACAAATATTACAATGGATTAAACAAATTATTTATAAGTGCCGGAAAGGCAACATGAACGATAAATCGACAATCCATCACGTCGAAATTAGTACGTGGTATTTCTATCTAAATACTTCGCTTCATTTTAAAGTCCGCCTTTAACTCCTTTAAAATTTATCGTAATTCAAGAAGTTCTCCCAGGCCACAGAATCTTAAATTTCCATTGAACGGGAAAGAAAAGGAATTCCAATTTTCTTTGAGCCCGATCTCGTGTCCATTTTCTTCGATAGTTGTCAGGGTCATAATTAGAGCAATTTGTGTGGCAGAGGCGGGAAGTCGGGTCGAGGGGTCAATTGTTTCTCTTTCCATAGCCGCTGACTGTGCTGGATCCCAGTTCTTCGTCTCAAGCGGCACCGAGATATTAAGGTCTATGTGCCTTGTTTTATGGTTGAATTGTTCTTCATTAATATATTAAAGTTCACAGGAGCTGATCGGAAAAGTCCTGGATTTATTATTCCCTATTGCAGAAATCAACTGCACTATCATAGCTGGTGTGCCTTGCGTTATACTGTAGGTGAAAGGTTCTTCAGCAGTGAATGGTATTTTAAAGTTGACAAGAGGTGCTGAGCAGAAAACTTTATGAGATGTTCATTTTTTATATGTTAAGGTCTATGTATCTTATTTTATGGGTGAAACCTGTAAAGGATTGGTTCTTCGGTAGTATGTCACAATTGCTCTGAAGTATTCGGAAGAAATAGGATAGAAGTAATGTTTTTCATTTGAAAAGAAACTAAGATAGTGAAACCAAGTGTCTTATTTTCTGAGAGAATTTTGTGCAGTATATAGGTTTTTCCGCTGCGCACTAAGATTACGTGAACTACTGAGAAACGTTTAGAAGAAATATTGCTCTTTTTCTATTGCAGTAGGCACTGTGGCTTCATTAGTATACAGCCTATGTGCGTCGCTTAATACATAGGTGAAATTTCCATAGAAGATAAAAAAAATAATGGAGACTAGTTTCATGCAACATTGACATATTCAGGTGTGCCTTACTCTGTAAGTGAAATTGATGATGGAAAACCTACTCGAAATATTCATAAAAATGCCGGTGGATAGTGATATAGCTCTCGTGAACTGCTGAAAAAAAACTACACTATATAAATTACATTTTTATCCGAGAGTACACCGAGGCATGTAAGTCGAAGTTTGTCTTTGTATTATTATTAAAGTTTATGCAGGGAACGTGCTTGAATATTGTAGTGAAATTCGCGTGAGCTGCTGTAAAAAGAGTCTTAGAAATGCCCTTTTCCGTCCCAGGAGACACGGATATATTAAAGCACGGGTACTTTCCTTTACTTTCGAAAGTTCATATGAGCTGGTGAAGAAAGAAGTACGTAAGTGCAGAATTGTTTTTCATGGCAGGGAATAACCGGGATACTTTAGCCTGTGTGTCATGTTTTATAGGCAAAATTTGTGAAGGAAAGTTTACTCGAAATTTTACAGTAAAGACACCAAGAGCATTTTATTATTAAGGAAAAAAAATTTAAGTAGATATTTTCAGAACTTTATCTGTTATAGAGAAGACGGTGAGGTATTGATTGGGTATTAGAGTGGTTTCCCTTTCTTTACAGAAACAGGCCAATCTAAAACAGCGAAGCGAATTTAATAAAACAAAACTGAAAAATTTTGTCTTCTATCAAGGTGCCCACCAGATGGTGCAGCAGATATGCATTGTTTTACTGGTGAAATTCCTAATGAAAAAATACTGCCACTAATATGAATTGACGTGAATTTTCTCACATGAAAATTGATTTACTTGTTCTATTGGTTAAATTTGTGAATGAAAGGGAAAAAAATGAAATAAATGTTGACATCAATTAACTAGTAGAGATTTATAATTTGTTAATGTTTGTTATGTAGTTGGTTAAATTTTTTTGAAGCAACAACAACCAGAAAAATGATTGGTGTCAGTGTACTGGTCTGAAAATAATGTTTTGCTTGCTATTTTCTTAGTTAAATTTGTATAGAAAAAGTCGAGCTGTTAAATTTAATTGATCTCAATTTACTGGCATATTAATCAGGCTTTGCTGGACTTCTCACAGTGGACAGTAAAACAATTATGCGTGCACTTCACGATGGCTAAGTCTGCTGAGGTAAAGCGAAGAACCTACTTGTGAACTGAACGTAAACAGAAGCAACTAACAGTAACAACCTTTCTCTCTATCCGATTCCCAGTCAGAAATAATGGTTGTGATTATAGTAGAATATAGTGGTGTATGAGAGATTGAGGTCCATTATGGATGATGAAACAATATGGTAGATATGTGTATCGACTAAAACATAATGTTGATTTGAGTATATTTAGGTTGATATTGGTGGAGGCAATATTGGTTGTTTAAGGTTGGTCAGAAAATGAAGGTCGATGGTAACACATGGATGTTTGAAGACTATATATGGTAGAGCATATGCTAAAGCATAACCATGGTAGGTTATCAACGGATTTTCGTACGTACGATCATGAGTGGAATTCCTCCCATTATTGGGGAAGAATATTTTTGGATTGCCATATGTTATAATATGGCTAGAATTCCCAACATAATCGACCAAAATAATATTGTATGACTATAAGTTTGAATGCAAAACATCTAAAAATTCATATTACAATGCAAAAATTGTGCACATTTTCAGTTTTATTTCTTCCTGTTGATGAATTGTAAAAAATTACAGGATATGTATGGACGCTAACCGCCTTGACATTATTTTTATTAATTGTTTCCCGATTTTATTAACGCTTTACCACTTTAGCGTAGTTACCCATCATTCTTATTTGTCTGTTGTATCCCTTGTCAAACAGTATTGCAATCTATGGTCAAATATTGCCATCTATTTTTATGTTCATTCAGTTTATATCTGTGAATTTTATCAAGAAATTATTCCCATTAGCTTTATGTAAAAGGATATCAAGTTTCATGATATATATATATATATATACAGTATATATATAGCCTGACGTACCCTGACAACGAGTTCGGCCAAAATTCATCAATCGACTTGTGACTTTCTCTGAATCGTGTAGCACAGCTCTATACCGGCTTAGAGTTAAAGAAGTCGCATATAAACATGCGTTAACTGCTCAGACTGGTGTAGCACAGCTCTATACCGGCTTAGAGTTAAAGAAGTCGCATATAAACATGCGTTAACTGCTCAGACTGGTTCAAGCTCCTGCTCCAGCATCGTTCTAAACTCTAAAGTGTAGAGCCTCTGACCAATCTGAGCTGCAGGTCTAACACATACGTATGACTTAAACTATTTCTTTTTTATAAGCAACTAATCATCAGCAAACAAAGCAGGCATCCAGTGCATAATATGTCAACAGTTGAAAAAGTTTATCTTGGTAGAATATAGTTGTATTATTTGCTGAACAAAATTGATTTTGGTTGCCAATGTGTTTCTTACGGTTCACTATGGTAGATCATAGTTGTGCAGCTAAAACCTTAATGGTTGTAATTGGGTATATATATGGCTGTGAATTATAGTTGGCAATATGGTCGAAGGTTGTGACATATCTCTCACACAACTTTTCTATGGGTTATGCAGATATATTAATTGTATGTGTATTGTAATAAGTAAGTCTTCATTATTGTAATGTATATCTGTGTGTAATAAACCTATCAAACCTATCTCTACCATAATGCACCTCATAAATTGTTGAATATGGACGATATATCGACAATAAACAACCAGAAATTTCGACCATAATCATCGTTGTTGCATACCATAATTTCTGACTGGGTTACATGCTGAGGTGCCTATGCACCTTTTTTGTTTTACGTGCCATCGATGTTCAATATTGCCAAAGTTACTCTTTTGAAACTTTCGTTTCTAGTCGAAATATTTTCAGCTCATCACTCGCATTATCTAAACATGGATATTCACGAATTTTCCTTATCTCCAGTCTTCGATCACGCCAACAAATAGAAGTATTATCCTTGCAGTCCTTATAGTATGTGTGTTTTTATTTCACTAAGATGAATTTTTTTCTCGCTGAAAATAATATCACATACATTATGTAACATTTTAAATAGCTTTACGTGTGTTTTTTTTTATCGTGTCATGTCTTAACACCACACTTCACTTAACCATCTTTATTGTATATCTGAGAGTTTTTTCCTGAAATCTTTGTGCCTTCAACCACTCTACATTTCAATATATTTTTTGAGTTTTGTTCATAATTTATTTCATCAGAGTAGTTTGTCTTAAACTATTCTGCATTTTATTCTGCTTACTGCCTCACGTCAAATCATACGTTGCCGATTTTACCAAACCTTAAACCACACATCGGTATACAAAGTAACTAGCTACATGCAATATGTAGTTCCTATTTTCGAAAAATTATCAAATATATTTGTAAAATTTCCGCAAGTAAATAAACTATTTTTTGATATTAGTGCTTCTTAATGGCTACACTGCAGCCTCACGTATTTCTCGCGCATTCTCACATGATAGTTTCTGATTTTCCCATACTTCAACCCACATTGCTTTCACCACATTTCCTATACGCTACCTCAAAAGAAATCGTCATTCTTTTGTCGTATCTTAAACCTCGGTCGCACTTTTGCACGCCTAGCTGCATGTCGACTTGCCACAAGCGGATAATTCGCTCGAATTCTGCTTGCTTCGATGAAAATTTCAACTGAAATGCCATTGCCTGCGCTCGCAATTCGCGCGGAAATGCACTTGCCTAACCTGCTAAGGCGATTACTCTGCTGGCATGCGGGGCACAGAATATGAGATTTTAGGAGCACCGCTCCAGGTAGAGCGTCTTAATCGTCTTACGGTGTCGCTCCCGATGTTTCGTGGTCTCTTGTGACCTATGCAGAAACATTGTTTGTGAATGCGATAGATCTTGCTGCTTAGGAGGCAGTTTTGTTGTAGGAAAACATAGGAAACTGATAACTGGTGACGTGTTAAACTGACGTAATGCTTTCGAATGCGGTAGTTCTTACGGCTTTGTGATGCAGTCGTGTTAACAGAACTTATCGAAGATGAATGTAGTAGTAGTAGAAGTAGTAGTAGTACAATTTTACTAGCACATCAGGGACACAACGTCTATATCGCGCCGAACTATTCCTGTGGTTTAACACAGGCTCGTGCGCCTAACAAGCATAAAATTAAAAACAGTGACGAACGAACGAACTAACGGATCTTTACAAAATTTGGTCATTTACTCTTTGTTATATACCTAACAACTCATGTTAAT
>LQNS02278125.1:16772869-16787131 GCA_001587735.2 Parhyale hawaiensis | reverse complement strand
GTTCCTCCTAACATACCTAACAATCCCTGTAAATTTCATCCAAATCGGTTCATAACTTTTTGAGTTATCTTGGTGACAGACAAAGAGACAGACAGACAAACACGACGAAAACATAATCTCCTTGGCGGAGGTAAATATGTGAAAATAAATACGGTGCTGACTTAGAGTGCAATAAATTTGGTTGTCTTAGGACTCTTTCGATTGGCTAGTCAAAGTCGATGAAAGTCAAGTCCACTCGACCGTAGCCTTAGAATTGAGTTTTTGTTTCGCCTATCTGATTGCGTTGCAGGTGTAAATAGCAGCCCAGGTACGCTTGAGACGGCTGCGAAAACTCTATTTTACTCAACACGATTGAGTTCTGGTCGTCCCATGGGTAACTGATTTGAAAATTAACGCCAGATATTCGATTCAACGGGGGGACGCCTAGAGTTTCGGACAAGTAAGATTATATTAAATCAATGTGACAGAGTCAATTGAACGATCCTATAGAGGCGTCTTATTGTCAGCTTACAGAAACGAGAATATATATATATATGTACCTTGGGAAGATTGNGATATTCGATTCAACGGGGGGGACGCCTAGAGTTTCGGACAAGTAAGATTATATTAAATCAATGTGACAGAGTCAATTGAACGATCCTATAGAGGCGTCTTATTGTCAGCTTACAGAAACGAGAATATATATATATATATGTACGCTGGGAAGATTGTTGAAATATGTGAACGTATTGTAGATTAACGTCAAAATACTTATATGTAAATTTATCACTGGTGATATTAAGAAAAATTTTTCGAAGGGGAATAACATTGATAATTACACATTCATGCTTAGGTATACGTATAGTATAAATTATGTCTTGTGAAGATGATGAGAGAAAACCATATTAATGTTTGTATATATAGTAGCCGTAGAAAAAGTTTGATTTATATAAGGTAAGCCTTGCCAATTACAAGTATTTCCAGAGCTAAAACTTAGATTTGTCATTAAAATTTAGATTTAGCATTTATCAAGGGGAATTGTTAATATTAGTTTTGTTTTTATTTCGAAAATCTCATCTATCAGAGCTTGCAGCATAGTAACTCAAATTATGTATGACTGACCAACTGAACAACACATTGCTTTTCTTTCTATGGCATCTTTCTATCGATTAAATTTGGCGCACCACGGCTGGCTTTCGTTGTTCTCTTTAATTGGTTTCTCAGTCTCCATCGAAATAAATCTACGGGCTGCGCACTGATAGTTTCACAAATTTTTAGTTCCAATGGTAATAATTTTTCTATATTTCGGCTAAGGTGAGCACTTTTAGCTTCTTACAGCCACTCACGGCCCAGACACAAGAGAAAAAAAGGCTGGAGGTTTGCCACCTCCGTTATGTTTAACTTTGGTTACCGGGCCGCAATTGGCCGGAAGTCCACACCACTTTGTCTCGACGTGTAAGATGGCGCCATTTATTGCCTGATAATCCCTAAACATTAGGGATTTTGCAGATCATTGAAACAATTATTTATTTAGGTATTATTTTTTATCAAAATTTTTAAAAGTGGGTTGGTCCTTGCTGTGGAATGAGTCAGTGTCGTCAAAAATTTTACTGCATGTTATACCTATTGTTTCGTCTATGGGTATATTGGTAAACAGGGAAGTGATGTCAAAAAGCTGGATAAGAATGTGTTGGGTTAAAGTTGAAGGATTTTGATACGTCTTTAAATTTATAAGAGTTGCCCATTGTGTACAGATTAGTTATTGAAGGTTCCAGTAATGGAACGAGGAATTTAGAAATTGGGTAAGATGGCGTATGATTTGCGGCTGAAATTGATCGTAAAGCCCCTCAGAGGTAGAGGCTGGACCATAGGGTTAGGTTTGTTAGGTTCGGCCAACCTATGTTATGAGAAGCAGCGCCCCAGGGGGATTGTATAGGTTACCTTAGCCATTAGCTAGGCTTTCGGGACGCCTGTCTTTCATGCCCACTTTGCTTCTTTCCATCTTCTTCATACTCATACTGATGATGTTTTGTTCTGTTCTTCCTCTTCTTTCCCGTCTTGCTGTTCCCATGCGCGTTGACTCGTGCATGGGTTCCACGTTTCGCTTGACATTCTTTATGTCCCTTCTTTCTTCCTCTCTTTGGATCACACTGTACTCAGTGGGTAAGCAGGCTTAAACTAGAAATATATGAATAATTGGCCGTGAAGGGATATTAGTTTTGTATACTTTAGGGAGACTGTATATGATTCTATGTGATGCGCCAGAGTTGTTGAGGGAGCAGCAGGTCGATTTAGTAAATGATATTTTGGTCTAGTATTTTTTTCAGGAACCTATGGATATTATCTATGAATGTGAGTGTGAATTTGAAAGGATTGCTATATTTTCATATATAGACGGTGAACTTTGTATGTCGTGAGGATTGTGTTCATTTTTTGACCGTATTCATTCCTATTTATAATGTCAATACCTTTACCCTTGTACGGCCTACAAACCACAACCAAATTTTCTCTGCTAAAACTTTATAAAAGAGACAAATAAGATTTTGAAAATATAGGAGAGAACGGTTTGCTGTGCGAGGTCTATGTGCTATTGTAACTCTCTTTGATTTTGTTTGTTACTTCGGCAAATGAAAATTAGGACTGAGTGGTTGGGACTTTAGTCTGCTTGCTAAATTTTCGAAACAAATGTAATGTCTATAATAATTGGGTTTGAATACAAGCAGGCAAAATTCCACGCCAAATGCCAACAAAAATTTGAGGCGTGGCTGAAGGGTTACGTTAGAGTTGTTAAAAGCGACGTTGTCTGGGTTATAGGAAGTTATTTTAGAGAATGCGCCTAATGTGTCTAGTATTCGACGTTTCGTGACGCATCTCCCATCTTCAGAAGTGTAAACTATAACGTCTAAAAAGTCGGAAAGAAGTGTTTGATTTCAACTTGAGTAGGTACGTACGGGCAGAGATGTGGCCAGGGGGAGGCATATGAGGCGCATGACCGGAGTACGGAGTTAGCTCGGAAGGTCCTATACGCACTTGTCAAAACCTTCAAGTGCCCCAACGCATTCTTATCCAGCTTTGACACCACTTTCCTGGTTACCAATATACCAATAGTCGAAACAATAGGTATAATAGGTATTATATATAGCAAAATTTGACAACACTAATTTATTCCACAACATGGACCAACCCGCTTTTAGAAATTTCTTTACCCTGGGCATCAAAGGATTATCAAAAACTGTTTATACCTATTCTTGCTTGATATAGTGTATGGTTTTGTATCTGTGGTGCATTCTGCAATAAATGCATTTGTTGTTGCCATAGAAGTTGCCGTGGTGATCGTTTCTTGATGATAATTGGCGGCATCCCCAACTGGAGATTGATGGCACTTTACTTCGGGAGTCTAGCTCCTTGGAGATTCTTGGTGTTGTCTTTGATGAGAAGCTTACTTTTGAGCCGCATATTAGGAGCTTGGTGTCACGCGCTGCCACTAAGATTGGACTCCTGCGTAAGGTGAATTCCATGTTTGGTGATTGTCAGGTTGCCCGTAGATGCTTTTATGCGTTTTTGCTGTCTGTGTTGGAGTATTGCTCACCGGTCTGGGCTTCAGCTGCTGACACTCACTTGCGTCTGTTAGCCTGACTTGTTAGTTCAGCCAGCAAGCTGTGCGCTGATAATGATCTAGTGAACCTGTCCCACAGGAGAAGAGTCGCAGAGCTATATATGTTTTATGAAGTGAACAATAATGAGAGGCATTTGTTGTATTCTTCTCTCCCTGCCCTCAAGGTTTTTGGGAGAGCGACTCGTGCTGCGCGCGGAGCGCCCTCTTTCACTTTGGAGGCTTTCAGATGTCGAACTAATCAGTTCTGTCGGTGTTTCGTTCCCTGATCGGCTAGGATTTGGAATTTGTTGCCTGCATCGGCTTTTGGTCGTATTGGCCTGCAGGCGTTTAAGTCGGCTGTTAATGGGTTTTTGCTGGATTTCCTTTAGCTGCGTTTTGGGCTTCCCGGTGTTGCAAGATGCTTCATTTGGGTTGTATTACCTGTCCGTGGGAGCTCAAGCGTGAAGTTTTATTAATATTAATAATTAGAATGGGGTGCCTGAAAAAAAGTTCCTCTGGCTTTAACAATACGGTCAGTTCGAAAAATCTGTTACAACCGATACTTCCTGTGTAAAGTTTTTGAAAAATTACGCTCATGTATCCTGAAAAAGAAAATACGTGTAATTATGCAAATTGATATCATACTGTGCAAAGCCTAAAAAAGGAGAACCTTGTAAAATGTATAAAAAATTTTATATAAAGCTTACATATAAACATTAAATTTTGTGTAAGAAGTACAAAAATATGTGAAACACAAAAAATAACTCTTATGTGCAAGACGTGTAACGATATCGATAACTATTATGAGCACCATGAAGGATACACAATTTTTTTTTAATTTAGTTGCTTTGTGCCCCCTGTGAAGGATATTGCTTTGCCTGATCATAACAATACCTATAAAACCACTTACTTTTCGTCACCCCTATTATTCTGCAGACATTACGGTCATTAAAATATTTACTTTAAATTGACTTGAATGAGTCGCTCTTCGATCAGTGTACTTCGGTAAGTATTTAGTTCTTACTACAGTAGTTACACGACGTCAGCTTGTTCAATTTGTCTACCATGGAATCCCGGCTGCAATATAATTGTTTTCATAGTTACAGATGAAATGTAAGGAGTATATGTAAAATCAAGTATAAATGAAAGAAAACGATAACTTACCCTACGGGTGCTGGAGATGAAAATAAAATACAGTGGGTTTCACTTAATGGAACCATTGGGTAAAGCGAACAGTCGCATAATGGAACAAAATTTGCTGGAAGCGAATCCAACGCTTTGTATTACGTTGAAAGCGGTTTGTTTATTGTGGTAACGTTTCGCTTATACGGGACAACATATTATAATTAATTTGCCTATAGTCAAGATATAAAATATTGAAAATAAAGTAATTTTTCAATTGTGAAAAACTATTTGAAATTAGATGGTATTCATAAGTTAGAGTATAGATCACTATATAATTAAATTGATGAATTTTCGAGAATGTTGTTGTTACTGTAACAGGTGGCCTGGGCATCGCCTCTATTTCAGTAAGTCATTGAGCTTTCAAAATAAGCGTCTACTACTTTGAATGCGAGTAAGTTATTAGCATTTGCCAATTTACCTCCATGATTACATCGAAGAAAAGTTAAAAATAACATTACCCGAGAAAGTCTGTTGATTAACAACCTATTAGCACAGACTTACGTAAAGTTGCTAACTTCACTTTTTATGAGTAGCTGGTTATAGCGTCTAAATCCGTTGGTGACGAAGTGGCCACAATCGACTGCGTAACACGGGCGGTAATTTGTTGTGGAAAATCTCTGCTTCTATTGCGGAAAAACACAAAAGCATTACGTGGCTAAGACATGCTCCTTTCTTTTTGCACCGCAGTGTAGACTTTACAGACAGTTGTAGCTCATGGAAAACCTCAAAATAATAAGCCTAAAATTTACTCTTCATTTTATCAATGAACTTTACTCCTACAAGTATTGAACAAGTCTACAGCTTAGAGCTCTAAACCTGAACTTTCAAGTGCTGGCCAATCTAACCAATGAAGGAATTGTGATGGATGCTCTAGGCTACTTCTTAATCTTATTAACAAACGGCTGAAGAACGATCTCATAAGAACATCATTATGGAAATAACTGTAGATGGTCATTTGGTCGGTAAAGTGTTAAGAAATTCGTTTCCAGTATAACGTATAGTCAGTAGGTCGCTCTCACAGCTACCCTCAAGAGAATGGCGGAGAATATCAAAATATAGCAATGGAAAGTTTCGTAACCATAATCAGCTTCGTCGTTATTTTTTTTCTCGAATTATTATAATTGAGCTTCCTAGAATTTTTCATTATAGATAATTTTAACCGACGGAATGAAAATAAATGCAAGCTTACTGGAACTGGAATGAAATCATATAAGCAACTTTCAACTTCCTGTTAAGCATCTCAAATAATTTATTTTTATGAGTTTTTCTCAATTAGAAAAAATACACTTGAATGATACAGCGTTGGCAAAAATTGCATTCTATGTTGGCAAAAAGTGAATGGAGTGTACCTGACAGACAATATATTACCTACATCATCTTTTCAGACATCTCACTTTCATTCTTCTTTGTAATATTTTGGAATCGTTCTAGCGAGCTTTCAAATGAGGATATGAAACTTTCAGGTTATGTTACATCCTTCAGGAATTGCAGCTCCATCATGAGCCTGAAGATTCAATAGGTCTTTTTGTCAGTTAGTTGTTTTGAATGGGGTTCTAGCAATTTTATGGGCGATTGGGATCATGACATAGGAATTGCCAATCATTTCTAGTAATGGGTATCGGCAATTGACTGTTATCACAAACCGATCTTGATTTTTTATTTATTTCGCTATTAAAAGTTTCATGCTACTGAGACAATCTGAAGCATGGAACATTTTAGAATTTATACAATGGACGCTAGCTGAACTATTCTGAGCTTACACGTAAATTGGGTAGATAATCAACGGAGTAAAGAGACCGACTGTTCAGAGTGCAATGGAATGACAACAGGCAAATATACGCAGAACCGTGGCTGTAGCAGTTATTTTTGCCAACTTGATTTCTTCCTGTCAATACAATATACTTATTATCTTAGTTAACTTTTATTTATGAAGCAAAGAATTACTTAACAGCTATGTTATTGTGTAATTTTGATGCTAAGATATTTATCAGATACCCTCGTTTAGGTTATTATCCCCTACTTCGAATATCATTTCTATTTTGATACTTTGTTGAAATAAATTATGAATATTATAACTCACCTCATGGATTTTTTGCTGAAAGCAAAGGAATAAAGTAATGAATGATTTGCACCTTACGCAAGTTAACATAGGTGAAGAATGTTTGAGAACAATAATTCAAGCTGCAAAGACTAAATCACAGCTGTGTTCATCTTTAATTAATGCAGTTAGAACTAATGCCCGCTGATTTGCCATGAAAGCCAGCTAACGCTGAGGCCACTATAGGGATAACACAAACTTTCGACGGAGGAGTCAAGGGAAACCGAAGCTACGATATTAGGCGTCCAATCATATCCTCCATCAGGCGGTTACTATGACTAAAATTTCAGAAACACAGCATCGTGTACCAAATTACCCATACACATGTGATGTATGGAGCAGCTATTTACTCTACAGTACAGTATCAGATCGAGAACTGTCAATTATTATTCCACCTTGCATGCGTAGCGGTAAACATTTTCAGCGCCATTCTGCGTTTTTCACTGAGCCAATTTTAATAAAATCCATAACATTGCGTTCATGTCAATGCTACAACCACTTAAAAATAATAGTAAACGCCTTTCTGAGTTCATTCCTTGAACCTTGTCGGCTCCGATGACGTCATAGGCTGATGCTGGAAGCTGTTTTTTTTTCTAAAACGCCCATAATTATTATTTATCGTTAACGTTCGTATATCCTGGGAAACTTATGTTCCTTTAAGTTGGCAGTTACCAGGCATCCTTTACAAGCATATTAGCAACGAACGTATCATCAATGAAGAACTATAATCACAAATTCTTCCCTGTAATTTTTACTGCCTGGTACAATCGTTTATTAAGAGGCCTCAAGATTTCCTCCCATTCGTTTTTTTTTCGTAGAAGGTCTTGAAATTTTTTGCCGACACTGCACTCCCTTTGAGAGTTCCCGTAACTCTTACTGGCTTTCGTATCGTCTTATTTAACTCAAATTCCCCGAAAGCTTTTGTCAAGAAACAATCTATGTTATAATTCTGCTTGTCTCCGTGAGCGAGTTAGTTAGCTAATTACTTAGTACGACCGTGACGCTTTCGTCAGTATTAGATAAAGAAAATTAGGACTTCCTTGAGGAATCTTTGATACGACCTGGGCGGGATCAGTAGGAGCAAGAAGAAGTCTAGTTCAAATTTAAGCTGCTACTGCTCGCCGGTCTTAGGTAGACGATTCCCTACCTGACTTGGAACATTTTGTAACCTTCATATGCATGATACGAGTACCTACGAAAGCATCACAAATGAGGAACAAATATTTTGTTCTGTGGAATCTCTACAGCTTCCAAGTTAGTAGCAGTTCAATTTGTTCAGTCGCAAGAGGTTGTCTGTTTTTTTTGGCCAAAAATTGTTACCTTCTTTAAGGACATCTATACTATAACTAGAGGACCCGCGCTGTCAAAATGCCGGAGAAGAATTTGTGATGACCTTCTTCATTGCACGTACTTTCGTTATTACAACTGCTAACCTAAAAGCATCTGGATATAAGGGTTTACGACGTCACAACTGCTGAACATCGTTTTTTTTCTCTCTCTGACATGGAGAAAATTCATTGCAATCAGCAACGGTCAAAGTTATAGTTTGAATTTATTATCATGGATACGGTAGGGTATCCTATTGGTCCGATGGTTTTTGCTTAGGAAAAGCTGTTTCGTCGACCATTGAATTAAAGTTGGATGAATAACTGATGCAAGCAACTGAATTATCTGTGAAGAGAAACTAAGAATTAATATGCATGAGGAAGCTTCAGATATTTTCAGTGCTACGACTTTACCTTCGGGCATGAAAGAAGTGCATTCAGACATAAGGTCGCCCCATACTTTGCCATAGATTCGATTCATGGAGAAAGTACTACTCTTACAAATCAGACTAATCATTCGATATCTTCATTGTTTAAATTTTAACTGTCGCTGAAAACGATAAGTTTGCTATCATCTGCAGCCTGGCCTATTTTCTACCAATCAGTTTTACATGAAGCTTCACAGGATGATCATGGACAGGCTCCAACCTAGGCTAATTGCCGCCTATCTATTTTCTTAAAGCGGGGTAGAAAATAGGCAAATAAATAAACAAACAAACAAACAGATAGATACACTTCGGTCTCTTCATTATATTGTAGATAAGGATCCACTTTCGCCATCTTCTGCAACCTGGTCATCAATCTCTATGAAAACGCAACTTAATTAGAAAATCTGAAATCTGGCCTATTTTTCGCCTATCTGATTCAGATTCGACACGTAATATATAAAAGTAAATACACGAAGCGTTTTATTATATTAGGACTAGTGGACCCGTGTGCAAAAAAAATCATGCAATAATCGACATGTTTGCTTTCTTCTCTAACTTGCCGTTTCCACATTTTCCCGCTCGCGCTTATTAGCAGCTCTTATTCCTTTCTATAGTCTTTCTGCTTCAAGTCTTTCTTCTCGCTGTATCGCATAGGCGCTTCATCTCTCTCCATTCGTAGCACGTCTTCATTCTTGAGACTGTTGTAGTCTCGTTCTTCGTTTACGTTCCCTATCCTCCTTTTGTTAATCAGATGTGCGTCTTCCAAAATAAAATCTTGAGTAAAACACTGCAATAAACTCGCATGCCTCACCAGTCAACTTATATGCAATGTGAGTTCACCGTATCCATGATACTGTCTTCCATACTGAAATATCTGCTTCAACGAAGTGCTGAAATTTTGGCCTATGAGGCAGAATCTGCTCCCTCAGAGAGACAGTAAGCTAGAAGAAATAATTGTCTACTGCCCGTGAAATAATTGTCTACTTCCCGACGCGTCGTGAGTGCTCCGTTAATCATCTGCAGAATTTATACGACGAGACCAAAGAGAAAAAAAAGTATAGAATCGGATTCCAGAAGCTGCATATATAGTGTTCCGATTTCAAGAAGTGCTTCAAGCAAGAAGTGCATTCAGATAAAAAGAAAAGGATCCCACTTTTGCCATCTTCTGCAACCTGGTCATCGATGTCTATAAAAACGCAGCTTAATTACAAAATCTGTAGCCTGGACTATTTTTCGCTTGTTTCCTTAAGAGCGGAAACGAAATAATGAATAAATAAATACTAGAAGAGCTTTATTATATTAGGAATCTGCTTGAGGCTCTATCCGTCCGTACGTCCGGCCGTCCATGTCTCTGCACGCTACGCTTTTCAGTATAAGCTATCGGACGCTTCCGCTTCACTTCAATAATTGTTTTGCAAGAAATTCTGATTTTCGCTGGATGGAAGCTCAACCATAGCTATCTTCTTTCGCTCGCTCTTGAAGAAATTTTCAGTCAGTTTTGAAGCAAACACACGACGTTCATGTTACACGTATCATACATACCGTACCGATTTTCAAATCTTGTAATATTCTCGTAACTGGGGTCACATAACGATCCAAATATGGTTAAAATCGTAGCCAGAATACACTGCAATGCAAGCTGTTCTGAACCACTTCATTTTAAAGCATTGTAGTAGTGAAAGCGCGATGTTTAAAGAAGTTACGTAAACTGACAAAGAAGTGCTTTCGGCGTTATGAATCAATTTTTTTTAAATGGGCTGAGTGTTGTATTTTGTGGGAAAGCTATCGCACATTAAGTGTAAAGCCTGATCCCGCAATAGAATTGAAATCATCAAAAAGACCAATGAAAAATGGAAATGTTAAAATGTGAAAGTCTAAATAATGTTATCTTCAAACGATGAGAAACAAAGGTTAGCGAAGGTGTGTAAATTTAGAAGAAAAGTACCTACGAAGAGTGAGATTGCTATATTTGTTTTTATGCTGCCCTTATGTCTCTATCATGATATACAAGGACGAAACTTTAGCGGGCAAAATATCAGCGAGATCCACCGGTGATATAGTGTCAAGATATGTTGTGTAGGGTGACTTAGGCTGGATTTGCTACGACTTGGCATACACAGGCTACGTTAAGCCCACTGCGTACGAGTCAGAACACGGAAGCGCTTCACGTTCTTGGAACAGATATTTCTGGGCACGTGATCAGGGTTGAATCTATTAAGACATGTCGATTCCTAATGTGTGCAGTAGCAAATTGGAGCTCATTAGCAGTTCAAAGAGAGAGTCTAAACTGAGCAATTAAGTGGCCACGCTGTAGCGGAATAGTTGTTGCGGCTCGGAGTTCAAGCAGTTTTTGAATACAATTATATTAGACAAGTCGAAGCTGCATACTCAGCAGCGGAATGGGAGGGACTAGCTCTTCTGTCCCCCCTTTAATTGGTGCTGGTGGTGATCTTGTTGCGGACCCTACTGCCAAGGCGGACTTTAGTTGCGCTACTTTGATGGGAAGCAGAGCTGGGACCGGGTGCGCATTCCTTTAGCTTGTGATCCAGAGCCGAAGTTCTCCGGCTTTGTTTTCAGACCTTCTGAGGTGCACTGCCTTCTTCTTGACCTAGACCCCTATGGGGGCACTGAGTCATCGGGTATGTTTCCTCTCTTTCTTCGGAAGGTTGCTGGTGTGC
This sequence comes from Parhyale hawaiensis, assembly GCA_001587735.2. Lineage (NCBI taxonomy): Eukaryota > Metazoa > Arthropoda > Malacostraca > Amphipoda > Hyalidae > Parhyale > Parhyale hawaiensis. The sequence continues at coordinate 16,775,843 of LQNS02278125.1, read as the reverse complement.
TCGCAGCCCCTCTTGCCTCTGTCTTCCGCCTGATGTTAAGGCTGGGCTCTTTACCGCAACGTTGGCGTGTCGTTCATGTGACGCCTGTTCCGAAGGGCTCTGTTTCATCTCAAACCTCCGACTATAGACCCATCTCGATAGCACCCGTTTTGTCGAAAGTTTATGGTTGGATCGCTTTCTTGAAAAGCAGAGTACCCTTCCCCCAACACAGTATGGTTTTCATAAGGGCTTGGGAACTTGTGATGCTCTGCTTCACATTTCTCGTGTGTTGTAGCTGGCTCTTGATGGGGGTCATGAGGCAAGGTTAGTACAGCTTGATTTCAGTGCTGCTTTTGATCACGTGGATCACCTTGAGCTGCTCCATAAGCTAAGATTGTTGGGTATTGGTGTTCAGCTTTCGCAGTAATTAGTCAGTTTTATATCTTGCAGACGTCAATGTGTAGTTGTTGATGTGAAGAGGAGTTTTTGGACTTGGTCTCTGGTGTTCCACAGGGTAGTGTTCTGGGCCATTTGTTGTTCATCGTATATACAGCGAACCTGTTTGATCTTGTTAATAATTTACTTGTTGGTTACGCTGACGATGTTACTTTGCTAGCTGTTTGCGATAAGTCTAGTGATGGGTTGAAAGTTTCATAACCCATTCAGCGCGATTTGGAAGTAATTGATTCCTAATGTTCTAGGTGGCGAATGAGGTTAAATGCGGGCAAGACTAAGACCGTGCTCGTATCTAGGTCACGTACAGTGAGACCTCCTTTCCCTGCACTCATAATGAATGGTGTGTCACTTCCTGTGGTTGATAACTTGGTAATCTTGGGTGTCAATTTTGATCCAAAGTTGACGTTTGAGCCCCATATTCATTCGGTTGCTTCACGTGCGTTGCAGAAGATTGGTCTTATGAGACGTGCTTGGAGGGTGTTTGGCTCGGTAGAGTTGACACGTCTCTGCTTTAATTGCTATGTCCTCCCTCTTCTGGAGTACTGCTCTGTAGTCTGAGGTTCTGCTGCCGATTGTCATCTGTGTTTGCTTGACAAAGTTGTTCGTCGATGTGCGTTCATGCTGGATGGTGTCGTGTCTTGTGATCTGGTGCATCGTCACAGAGTTGGTGAGATCTGCTTTCTGTATAAATTGTATAATTGCCCTAATCATCCACTGTCTGATTTTCTTCCGGAGCCATTTGTTCGGGTGAGGTATACTTGGCGTACTGGTGCTCTTCATGAGTTTGCCTTGCAACCGTTACGATGTCATACTGGTCAGTGTTCTCGTTCATTTTTAGTTTGGAATGGTATTGATGGCTCTATCTTTGCTGGTGCGGGTATTGGCAGCTTTAAGCGATCTGTACACAGAGCTATTCTGTGATCTCGGTTCTTCTCTTTCGTTTTTTTTTCTCTTCGCTCGCTATGCTCGTTGCTTGGGGGTTTGTTAACCTCGTGGAGTTTCGCCGTTCCCACGTGGCCAGTCTAGTGTAATCTAACATTGTGTCGATTCTTGTAGGCAGCAGAATTGAGGTTAGACGCAATTCGTAAGGATTCGGGGACACGCGCTATTTAAGGGGTAAGTTAGCTTGAGGAGTTGCATATTAGCTAGAACTAAGGGAGTTATAATAGCGTAGGTTAGGATTGCTCCATTTTAAGAAAGTGACACTATTAACTAAACGTGAAATTTCCACGAGCTCCGGTAATTCATTATTAATTCTATTTTAGCAGTCGCTACAGCATTATTTAATTGGTATAGACTTTCTTTTGCTAACGTCACAACGATGGAATAATTAGTTGAGTCAGCCCCTTTCAATAAAAGCAATTAGATGATATTATTCTGATGGCGTGGGAGTGCCTGGTGTATTACAAGTTGCATATATTTTTATTTATTTTCTCTTTATTGACAGAACGATCGATGGGGCGTATAGTCAAGAAAAACACATTATTGGCTTGCGTCAGTTAGGCTAATTAATAGCAAAGGAATGTACGTGTAGCAGTGCTTACAGTCGAACCATCAGAAAAGTTAAGCAATAGATTCAACTACTAGCACGTGTCTTAGATTAACTATTTCGCTAGTACCGTTACATGTAACGCCTCATAGTGTTATTTCTACCTGAGAGCAAATTAGTTGATGAAAGAAATGATTAATATTTTGAGTCGTGGCTGGTACCAACGTCACTTAAATGGTAATACTCAAATTTAGGTGCACTACATGCTATGAGAATGGTGTTCATATTCTCTAGCTGAACAACACACTCTGAATGTTTCTGTTCATATTCCTTAGCTGAACAACACACTCTGAATGTGGTTGTTCATATTCCCTAGCTGAACAACACAGTGTGAATGTGACTGTTCATACGCCCTTGCTGAACAACACACTGTGAATGTTCTTGTTCATACGCCCTTGGTGAACAGTACACTGTGAATGTTTTTGTTCATACGTGCTGTATTGAAGAGCACACTGTGAATGTTTTAGTTCATACACCCTTACTGAACAACACACTGTGAATGTTTTTGTTCCGATGTCCTTACTGAACAGCACTCTGAGATTGTTTTTGTTTGTACGCCCTTGCTGAACACCACGCTGTGAATGTGGGTGCATTTATATCTTTGATGCACAACACGCTGTTGGAGGGTTACCCCTAAGCTCTTGCAACGTGACACTACATGTGGGTTGCTACTAATCCAGTGCTACAGCCCTCACGGGTTGTTACTAATCTAGTGTTACAACCCTCACAGGTTTTTACTAATCCAGTGTTACAACCCTCACGGGTTGCTACTAATCCAGTGCTACAGCCCTCACGGGCTGCTAATATATATAATCCAGTGCTACAGCCCTCACGGGTTGCTAATAATCCAGTGCTACAGCCCTCACGGGTTGTTACTAATCCAGTGCTACAGCCCTCACGGGTTGCTAATAATCCAGTGCTACAGCCCTCACAGGTTGCTAATAATCCAGTGTTACAGCCCTCACAGGTTTTTACTAATCCAGTGTTACA
>LQNS02278125.1:16745822-16772069 GCA_001587735.2 Parhyale hawaiensis | reverse complement strand
ACAGCCCTCACGGGTTGCTAATAATCCACTGCTACAGCCCTCACGGGTTGCTAATAATCCAGTGTTACAGCCCTCTCAGTTTTTTTACTAATCCAGTGTTACAACCCTCACGGGATGCTAATAATCCAGTATTACAGCCCTCACGGGTTTAATGTGGTGGACCCTTTCCCTGCCAGAATATACATGGGCTTTACGAACCTAGAGATAAACGTGAGTACCTTTTCCGCAGGAGATGTTGCATCTGGCCGCAGTTCCTGCTGACGAGGTTAGTCTAGTAAAGTTAGGTAGGTTTTGCATATTTCCCTTTTTCTTGCACGAGGTGGGCTTTCGATTGAGATAGCCGGCCTAGACCGCCGGGCACCTCTACTATCTCCTGCGGAAGGCCACGAGAAGGGCCGTCCAGTCGAGTGCCTTTTTTCTATTCTTTGCGCCTTTTTCTCGCCAGTGGTAGCGCACTCGGCCAGGAAGACTTTCCAGCAGGAATGCCGAGATAAAACATCCATATACTGATGCGACATAATAAACTCAATGTCACTGCTTGGATGAGGTCGTATGACGTGCGGTGCGGTAGCATAAGTAGGAATATAATAACAGTCCGTTGCTGCACAACACGCGCTATTTTGCTAATCCCTTGTTAGCGAAAACTCAATATATATGAGACCACAACTTCTACTTCCTTGCTGCACAGCATTACTTTTTGAAAGGATGCTCTACTACTTATTCGTTCCACGTTACACAAACCACTGTCATGTATAATACTAATTCCACACGGAATAACGCAACATTTTCTGTGTTTTTGCATGTGCCACACACTTCGTAAGGGTTATAACTTTCCTTCCTTAAGTATAGGTTATTACCTTTCTTACCAAACAAAACAATTTGCAAAGAATAGTAGTATGTAGTAGTAGTAGTAGCAATCACTTGCACTGCACCGCATCATGTTCACCGTACACAGTAGCATACTCACTGTCCCACACCCCTGGGGGAGCGTGTGATCTTCAATAAAGTGCATGGCTGCGCTTTGGTTGGCCGCTGGCAGCTTGGCGGGCCATAATCTGGACAGGTTACCCGTTAAAACACTGAGCTATAGACCAAACTCACGGTACCTCCTAACCGCTCTTCGTAATTAGCGGTATACTCTAATGAGATTGCGCTGAACCTTCTCCACTAATTCTTACTTAACTCCAAATTTTATGAGTGTGTTAGAGTAATACGATAGCATCCAGAGTATGGATAACGGCATTAACTATAATGAATGAAAATTTTCTGAAAGTGCCGACAAATTGGAGTTATACTGTACATGCACGGAAGAGCGGAAGGTGAAGTAATGGATAAGGAATTCGGCTGAACGAAAAAACTGTAGGCATTTATTCGCTTAACAGAAAACTGTTGGTTCGCAGAGGTACATAGAAAGACTTGAGTGATGTCTACGTGATCGGAAACCAAACTTAGTATACCAATTAAACAATACAAATTGTTACATGCAGATTCTTGGATCTTTGTACTCTCTCGCACTACAGTTAAATGGATTTTGGGGAATATGAAAAAAGAGTTCACTGTGATGGGTATGACTATAAACTCTGAGTACTATTCGTCATTAAGTCAGTTACGTGTGCGGGAATAATATCTACCTGAGAAGTAATGTTCGAATCAGTTACTCTATGCTCACGTTATGTATACAGAAATACTTTCCTATTTCATGTTACAGGCTCCATTGTAGATAATTTATCTAGATTAGCTCCTGTTTTGGATTGCACCATAAATATAAAGACTCGATGACCGTGCACCCTTATTAGGAAAAGCACATCCACGGGTTCGTGTTGCACGTTAATACATATGTAGCTCGGCCCAGAGGAATGAAAGAGCTAGTTGCAATCGACTATAGATTGTTGGAGCTATGGCGTCATAGACGGAAAGTTCAGATGACAACTGCAATTTCCTAATCGGCCTGTTACTGGTTGGGTCAGTGCCCTTGCAATGGACCATGAATATTAGAAATACAGACTCTGCAGTCCCAAACATCACAAGTCACCTTAATCCCTCGCTTATAATCAAACCCAAGACCCCGAGACAACGAACGTAAGGCTCTAACTACTCTGTATCCCCGCGAATAGCAATGAGAGTAACGAGGTATAACTATAATTATGTTAACGGTAAAAAACTCTAGCAGCTATAACACCTGTTGGTATAAACATTGAGAAGAAAATTTATGTTATCAGTAGTCGCTCCTATATAAGAGACAACTGTTTTACGCTTTGAAAACCATGACATATCAAGAGAGGAGTTTTTGAGCATAAAATGACCTATAATATTTGTTCTTTGCTACCTACACTTGCTTCATACAAGTGGGAAAAACTAGATTAGTAAAATACTTGACTTCCCTGCTGATGTACAAATACCGAGCAGCGTAACCGAATGCACGATTACAATGAAACTGTAACCGCTGTTTGTGCGAGACTGCAGTGATGTTGATTATGTGTTTATCAGTTTCTGGAAACTACGCATTTCAACTGCAACGTTACTTGAAATATTGTCTTATGTATCCAGCTGCCTTTTTTAGAACAGGCTTGACAGCCGGTAACTTGCGCATACATTCTTTCGGTCAGGTCCATTATCATCGGCACCCGATGTCTCCAGAGTTTCTTTCTTTCAGGAACAAAGGAAGAAGGTCGAGAAAGACATCACCGACAAAATTTCGTTTATTTTCTACCTCAAGCGGAGTTTACGAAAGCCATCTTAGGAAGTCACTTTAGTGCCGTAGTCTCAGTGTATGCAGAGAACTTCTTGCCATTAAATCGGTGGCAGTTGCCATTGAGTGGCAGCTATAGAGAGGCAGTCAGGAAGTTGAGCAGATGAAGGCATTTCCGAAGTGTCCAGCCAGCGACTGAGAGGTGCAAGGGAATGCTGCCGACAGCAGCGAACCTCCTGAACATGCAAGAAGGAGGAGGAAGAGGACCTTGACATCTTGATCTCTGAAACAATGTGAACACTGGCTCCATTGGAAATTGAGCTGCTACTGGAAGGGGGCTTTTTCCTGCATTATGGAACATCAGGTGTGAGGAGCACAAACCGTAACAAGAGGGTTGCAGTGCTCAGAATGGGGTTACTGGTGGAGCGTTGGAAGGTGCTGGGAATCTTGCTTGGTGCACGATGCCTGGTACGATGGTGCATTGAAGGCAAATTATACAAAATACTGTTTACACTGCACAAAACGGAGCTGCCAACGACGAATGACTTTTTCCTGCTGAATGGGATGTCATGTATAACGTTGTAAGAGAGTGGAGACGTGCTACGCATATTTCACATTTTACAAAAGGTGTGGCAGCTGTTCTACATCATACACTCGAAGTTTACACTTGACGATAACAATTGGCGTTGTCTAATAAATACTTTGCTGGTTTCTGATTCAGTGCAATACATTTAAGGATGGTTATCGAGTCTCGTATTGCACGTTATAATATTCCTGATAGGTATTAAAAATAATTATTAGGAACAATAAAAAACTTAGTCTACTCTTCGTGTTTATGTTTCACTCTGTGATCATTTTCCCTCTTTTTCTTTTAAATTATTCTACGGAGCATTGCTAGAACATGAAAGAAAATCGTCGTATCGTGGTGAGTGAATTTGGCCTTCTGAGATTATTCCTCCCAGCCGACAAAGCCTTCATGATGCGAAAAAAGACAATAACTTATTGGGTATCATATTTTGGACTTATGTACACACTGCACAGACACACTCTACTTGTGCCACTTTATATATGTCTTCATTGTTCAGATTTGCAGAGCTGGGGTCGCTCCAGTCTACAAAAACGCCCCAGCCAATAACATTTCATATGTTTTCCCAAATGTGCAGCGGGACTTCCTTTACGATACATCAAAAAGATAATGCTTCCTTTATTGTTTCAAATTGGCAATTCTGTATGAAACAAGACCATTTTGGGAAAGGCCTCGTGAGGCTAAGAATTCGGCTGGTGTTTTCTGGAAGGAATCGACAAAGTTGCCAGATGTGAGTGCGGTTTGTAATTGCGCCTCCGCTCTGATGTAAGGAGAACATAAGTTGTCCTAGCCCCGCTTATTTGATATGGCTTCAGCATATGGTTCCTCGCAGCTCGTTCCAAAAATGGATGAGGCATTTCTGCCGACTGTCACAGACTTGGCAGTCAACGCTCTCTCTCATCCGTCTTTTTTTCTTTAAATTAGAAGAAAAGCTTTCCAGGTTTTCAACAAATTAGAGGAAATTTTTTTTGTGCCATTTCAGTAGATTATTAAGAATCAAGGCTCTTATTCACCATTTTTTCAACGCAAAGAAAACTATATAAGTTCGAACGGGATGTAAATAATATTCGGTGAGTCATTTCTTCAAATTTATAGACGAGGCAGAAAAGTCTTTCGTTCAATTTTTTTTTAGCTCAGAAAAAATCAATCAGGATTTAGCACAGCATAGAAAATTTCCTTGATGCATTTCTAAAGGCTCACACAGACTTAATTAGATGTTAGCATTGCTCTATATATAGTATATGTATGCAGTATATATAATTTGTTAAATCTTTGTGCTCCGCGCGTGGTATTTTTCTGATGTCCTAAAACTAGGGTCTAGGGTAGTTTTTAATTTTGTTGTGTTGCAAATTAGCCACCTTGTTCGTCCCTTAGTGAAGATATTCAGGTCATAACGCAATTTTATAGTCTAGTTTTTAAAAACTTCGTCATGTACGCTTGAAATAACGAGATTATCCCTAGCTCTATTGTCCTAAGGCAAAGTTTGAGTTTGTAAACGAAGAGTAGAGTACAAACTAGGCGCAAATATAATCTAAGGAAACGAATACGTAGTCAGTGCATACATGTTAAGATAAGGAAATAAGGAATCAAACAAATTAATTATGAATACAATGCAACTTTCCTCCTGACCTCACTGCAGTTCGTGCTATACTTCTACTTTTTTTTCTTCTATCATTGCTCTTTTAGGTTAAATGCAGTATTAACTACTGCAACTGCTCACAGTTCGTTCTATGCCCTAAAATTTGACTCAGGCATCCAGTTCTCATACCACTTCAAGCGTTGTGCTTTATAGGGGTTTCGTGTTAATAAACCTTCTCATGATAAGAAAACTTTTAACAAATTGTATAATTTCTTAAATGTCATTTTTGTAAATAGTTTAATATTTTTCTATTTTTTTTTTTGTAATGGTCCTAGAAGTTGTACTGTTCTAAAAATTGCTACTTGTGTACAAATACCCAGGAATTAGGGGGAGGGACTTAAGTGAGGTTGCATCAATGCAAGCATTCCTGATGGTATGGACATTCATAATTTTTGTATGCTATTTAAGTATCCCCAAGATGTACCTTTTTACCGGTATTAAGGATATCGTTATTATTTTTCATACCGGGCAGCATTTTTACGAGTTGCACCTTTGCAAGCAATATTACACTGGATTGAACGTTGTATATAATAATTTTTCACGTTTTTTTCTAAGTTTCCATAACTCTGTAGCTCTATAGATGATCTTCTTTCTTTCCTTCCGCAGGCCCGTTGCTAAGCTCTAATACACAGTAACTTCTCACAAATGCCTTTAAATTACTAATTTAAATCCTATCCTTCCATTGAAGGGCTTTTTTGGATGAATTTAATCCCATCTCCTCGCTAAGAGCTCTATTAACTTCCTCTCAATATCCACTTGAGGAAGTTGGTAACCTTTTAATAGCACCCAGTCTTTGCAAAGATTCACCATAGCTCGATCACTGGCATTCCTTATGACTTTTGTGGGAAGTGCTCAGAGGGACGACTTCCCGTTCATCCCCCTACACCAACTTCATAAAAGAGGTAGGGGAGCGATGTAAAATTTATTTAGTAAATCTATATCCCTTTATATAGGCTGGGTTTCGGAATCCTGCGTGATAGTTTCTGGCAATATGAAATTGGAGGCTAACTGTTAATAAATAATATTGGAAGAATGGCATGTTTTTAATTTATTTTAATGAAAGAAAATACCTTAATGCGAACACGGGTCAGAAAAGGATTGAATTTGGGCGATGATTTGTCAGTCTGTTCGCATATCTCTCTTCCATGTTGTTTTTTGGCTTCCCGTTGCTGGGCGAAATTCTGTGCTCCCGGGGTGCAGCTTTAGTTTCTTGGGACAAAAAGAAGTGAAACATTTCGCCTCTGCTCAGCGTAGAAGAAATTCAGCTCAAGAAAAACACACGGAATGGCTAAAGGGAACAACGAGGACATCGATTGAAGAACTTGCAGCGAAACGGAAACCCCTAAATATTGTATAGGTCCGCAGCGCATCAAACTTGGCAGTGCCAGAAGTACCATCGATTCCGTTACCAATCCAATCTTTGCCTACTAGATGATGAATATTCTCCTATCTAATCCGTCATGTCGGGACGTGGAGATCAACAAACCAAGCAATTATGAGCAGCTGCAACAAAGTGTGTTTGAGGGCGATGGTGTAATAGTGATAGCGACTACAGAAAATAATTACTTTCACCCTTCTTCCTGTTTATGTTTCTAAGAATGTCTTTCCCTTTATCTTCATTCCTCTTCTATTTTCAAATTGCTCGTTATGAGTTCAGAGAAAAAATTGGGTGTGGCAATGAAGTGAAATTTAATATGAATACTCCGTACCTCTAGGTGTACTGAAAAAAAAAAAGGTCTTCAATTTTATAGTTCGAAAAATTTGGTAAGGAAAAGACCCCTTTCCGTTCAGCGGATGAATTTTTTGCATATCAAATTTTTCAGAAGGTGACACAGTATCTCCAACAGATTGTTTTAGTGTATAGTGGAACTTACAACCGATTATCCTCATTGAGAATCATTATACAGTGTATGTATGTGCTATCGTGTTTTCGCTGTGGATCACAACAACATTTTCTCAACTCTCGCTTTAACTACAAACATGGCCTAATATTTCTTTATACCGATTGATGCCATAAGCTCACTCGTTTTGTTACGGATAGCAGTACTGTAATTGCAACGGTTACGAACAAATCTCTCCACTGTAAACGTATTTTCAGAGCTCTCACAGCAGTGTCCAGCAATAGAGATGCCCCGAAAATTTCGTCGTTTTCCCGGTCTGGCGGTTTCCAAGCAATTCTCTGAACTCTATTTAATCGAAGAATTTAGCCTCTTCTCGAAAGCGTAACCAACGTCGGGGCTTCCTTCCAAGTCAATCCGAGCTCAATCTCAGCAGTCATTTTAGACACCAATGGGCCATGTCACGCCTATCGTCGGGCCTCGTCGGGGCCTGGGACTGCTGCGTGAAATTGACGCCCACCGACAAATCACTGAGAATTGTCCACTTGCGAAAATGCTGAAAATGTTATTGGTGCTGAGTTTGTAAATAGTTATGTCTTGCTTTTTGTTTTGTAACTGACGCCTAGTAATGAATCTCAGAGAATTGTCCACTTGCGAAAATGTTGAAAATGTTATTGGTGTAGAGTTTGTAAATAGTCTTCGTTGTGGTTTTGTAACTGACGTCTACTAATAAATCGCTGAGGTTTGTCCACTACTGGAAATGCTGAAAACGTTACAGGTGTCGAAATTAAAAATACTTATGTCTCGCTTTTGTAACTATAGCGCCCACAAATAATAAATCAATGAGAATTGTCCGCTTGAGAAAATGTAGATAGTTATGTCGTCATGTTGGTTTTGAAACTGACACGGAATAGTAAATCACTGAGAATTGTCCGCTGGTGAAAGCGCTATAATTATATTAATTGTTCTTGATGTAAAGTTTATTGATGCGAATGGATTATATATTTCTAGCGAGCGTGTAAAATATCTCATATCAATACTTACTAGCTGTTACACTTCTCAGAAAATTGGCGCTGAACAACAAATCCCAGGGAGTTTTTCTTGGCGAATAATCAGAAAACAGTATTGATATGTCGTTTATTAATAGTGTGGTTGTTGATATGGTGTTTATAATTAGTGTAGTTTTTGATTCATGCTGATTATGCACTCGGAATCGATCAATAAATTACCGAAAATTCTCCATTCGGTGAAGTGAGGAAGATTCTGTTGATGTAGACCACGTGAATACTTCTATATTTTCTACGATATTCTAAAAGTAATGTAAAACTATAACCTACAGAAGCACTCACTATTACCACACATCCCACAATATTAACGGTTCACGCACAGCTAGAATGGGATTCAGGGCAAGAAAAAAGTTAAAGTGTGCAGTTCAAACTTTTAAATAGTGATTTTTCTCGGTACTATCACTAGATATAATGTATCTATTTTTTTACTATTTCAGCCGACCTTGTTCATTGTGCGAAGACACCTTTGTACATTTGATGTGATGAATTTGTTATATAGAAATTTGGCATCAGTGTAGTGTGTTACTTGCAGTTATTTTTATAAGCGTAGTTACTCGATGACGTCACTTACGTGACTCCTGCTGCTTTTATTTTACTTTTTTAGTTTAGTAAAATTGCGCGTAATTTTGCAATCAAACTATATTGAAGGCAGTAGAATGTTCATAAAAACATTAGCATTTTATAAAACAAGTACAATACACGACTGAAGAGAAGATTATTAAAACTGAAGCATTATCCATAATTGAAAACAAAGGAAAACTGTAACTGTTCGAAAACAGAAGGTTTACGTCTGAGATTCCAATAGTTTCAAGCCTATTTATTGCTAGCAAAATATTTGGGGAACTAATGTCATAACTATGAAAATGTTAGTTGGAGTGACGTATCAGTAGATTGACAGAATGGGGCTGTTTCCACTATGCATCATAAATGCGTGTATTCTGGCACTAATGCAGATAAATTCAAAATATTGGTGGAAGTTTCACTTTTTCTATCTGGCTTTCGACCTACATTCATATTGTTATATGCGCAAAAAATGAAACATTTTAACCTCTACTTCTATGTCACAGCTCCTGTATCACTACTGCTGCTATATGGAGATTTGGGAATCAGCACAATGGCAGGGATTTACTATTTCCTAAAATGGAGCCAATGCAAGTAAAGTGTTTCCAACTTCTTGATTTAAAAGTGAAAGAAGCTGAATTCTTTACCATAGCAGTTTAGAGCTGAGAGCGTGTGGAAGGCATAAGATCTAGAAATCCTGGACGAGCGCTTGAAGAATCGCTTTCACCATTCTTTGAATGCCTTCCATCTCCGTTTGAATTTTCAATAGTTTGATGAGGTTTTTGGGGAAAAAATCAGAGTCAGGTTTTTCTCGTAAAACTCTGAAGGAGTCGCAGCTGAGGCTCCGACTGACCCGACGGCAAGTCTTGACCGACGCGCATTCTTCCTTTCAGAAAACTTCGAGTTGAGGGTATGAACTTAGTGAGGGGTTTAAACGAGTGCTACTTTTTGGTGGAATTGGAGAACTTTCCTCTTCCATTTAAAGTTTCCGGGAGTGACAAAATGAAAATACATTCTGAACAGAAGGGCCTCATGTCTTCCAGCGATGCTGCCTGGAGAGATTTGTTATCACGCTTTCACAATATACTTTCTCCTAAGGAATGGAGTCATTTCGCGAGCCGTACCCTAATGCTTATTCAGTTCAAGTGGTAAGCCCATATTTCTCTTCATCTGAAGCATGAGTGCCTCAAACGACCAAAGGGTTCACTGCAGGCCTCACATACCTATATGTTGGCTCAACTGATATAACTAAATAAAAGCCATGCACAGTACAGGTTGAATTGCATCAAATGAAGTTCACTCAAGACCTTGTACAACACAGATTGTCTCTGATGACATGACGATTCCCTGAACACTTTGTATCGGTACAGCACAGATTGCCTCTGATGCCATGAGGATTCACTGAAAACCTTGCACAGCACAGTTTGCTTCAGAGGACACCCATGGGAATTTCCAGAAGACCCTGCACAGTACATGTTGCATCTGATGACATGAGGATTCATTGAAGACCTTGCACAGCACGGGTTGCCTCTGATGACATGAGGATTCACTGAAGACCTTGCACAGTACAGGTTGCCTCCGATGACATGAGGATTCACTGAAGACCTTGCACAGTACGGGTTGCCTCTGATGACATGAGGATTCACCGAAGACCTTGCACAGCACAGGTTGCCTCAGATGTCAAGAGGACCCATTGCTATTCATGAATGTTCGCCGGCTCGGTCCTTCCACTCTGCACTGGGGCATCATAAAGCCATTGCAACAGCCTGCCGACGCCATTGAAACAACAGTTTGGCGCGTTAATTTAGATTTGCTATTGTGCATCAGGAAGCATCCGATCATTCCTCCTCGGCCATTGTTTCTCCAAATGGAATTCAAATCGTACCGGATGCATAACACCTCCTAGCCCCCATAGCCAAGTCATGACGGGAGTTTCCTAAAATCTAGACGACAGCACAACCAAAACATTTGCACGAGACCCGAGCAGCAAATTAGAGCTGGACCTGTCCATGGTTGGTGATGTGTTCGCCGAAGTAATATCATGACTAACAGTAGCTTCTTAATGGTAGTTTGATTATCACATAGCCCATGAAGTGTGAAAACGCAGGAATGTTAGTTTCTCTGTCGATCATAGCACGTGCTGCTGCCTCAAAAATAGAACTTGTGATGTAGCCACGTAACATTAAAAGTGTTATGCAATGAAAATCAAACTGCTTGATGTAAAGTTATTTTTCCACGGTACATTACCTTCAAAATATATATGGATTAAAAGCTGAAAGTAACAGTCGGTGACATGCTAGTCTCAGAACATCCCGTACTAGAGCACTCTGAGAGCGCATACCTCCGCCAAGCAAGGTAACGGAACAAAAAATTCGAATTGGTGCTGAGACCAAAATTTTCTTTATGTCAACACCAAAATCCATCATTTGTGCCTTTTGATGGTATGAAAACTTTCTGTGATTTTCTTGAAGATCCATTCATAAATTTTTGAGTTATGCTGCTAACAAACATCATGACAAACATAAGTCCACCATACAAACGAATAAACGGATCTACTATAAGATTTAATCATTCAAGTCTTCTAACATTACTAACAACTCCTGTACTTTTCATAAAGATCCATTGAGTAGTTTTTGAGTCATAACGCTAACAAGCACAAAATCAAGCACAGTCACAAACACACGAACGAACAAACAAACGAACAGGTCATCACAAAAGTTTGGTGATTTACTCTTCGTAATAAACCTAATGACTGATGCAAATTTCATGAAAATCCGTCTATAACTTCTTGAGTTATTGCATTGACAAAAATGAGGCAAAGAAACAAATAATGGGTGGACGGATCTTCACCAAAAGTTAATCGTCTGTTCCTACAAACATACCTAACAATCTCTGCTAATTTCATCCAAATCGGTTCATAACTTTTTGAGTTATCTTGAAGCCAGACAGACAGAGAGACAGACGGACAGAATAACAGAATAACCGACAAAGAGACAGACCCGACGAAAACATAATCTCCTTGGTGAAGGTAATAACTGCACAAATCTAAACGTTGTTTTCATTAGTCCATTGGTGAATTAATTATCGGCTGTACGATTATGATCAACTTTTTTATTTCCTATTGCGTTAAATGCAATGCTAATAACTATTCAGACTTTAAAATGCTACAAATATTTTTATTGCTTGCTTCTACGGTGGATTTTGTGGTCAGGAAACTTGCTTCTAAGCTGAAAGTCTCAACTAGGGAGTTAAAGAAAAACGTAAGTTACCGTGTCATTTAACTACACAAAAGTTGTCCCGTGGGGAAGATTTCTTCAACGTTGAAAGCCTTAACTAGGGAAGTGAAGAAGACCGTAAGTTACTGGTTCATTTACCAGCATAAAGGCAGCCCAGCAAAAAATCTAGACAGAACCATAATCATTCTTCACTGGTGTCGGCCTGCATGCTCACATGATCAAGCATTATGTTGTTCCAGAAGCTGCACAGATGGGTTAGAGTACTGGACGATCATATCATCATGGAACTGCACCTCGATCAGCAGTAAAGATAAGGCTAAGCAAACACTCACTCTAATTTCTGCTGGGTAACTCTTCAATTTACAGCTAACTCTTGATGTTATCCGTATGACAACCATTGAGGTCAATTTGCAGACAGTGTTGGCAGACTTCGCTTTTATAATGTCATTTTCATAACTCTTCTCAGACATATACGGAATGGAGGTTTTACGAGAAGTGACATGCTACTCTTAATCAAAGTCCAAGCGAGAATGCAATATAGCTGAAGTTCAGTAAGCTGTGATATGTTTTTCTCTTACTTTGAGGACTTACAACGCCTGCCATTAGTTTCCACCAGGGAATGCTGCATGTTCAGGAATGTTGCTAGAATGTTAGCACCAGAGACGTACGGAAGTTTCAACAGGGATATACTGTTTAGGAGGGATGAAGGCGAGACTTGATGTCACGGCTGCGTTTGTACTTTAGAAAATTATCTTACAGCATAACTTTTGTCTTGCCTGATCAATGTTTTCAGGATTACAACAGTACTCGTTCCGATTTTAAACGACCTAAACAGTGCCCGTCCTCTGCATATTACCAATAGATAGGTTTCTTAACTGTGTACCCTTGATATTAGTTTTTTCTTTTCAATTTCAGATTACTGATATTTGTAGTCTAATTTTTAGATAATTGATTGTATTGGCCTTAATTTGTCTTCAATTCTTTATTTATTTCAGAGTACTGATGATGGGATGGATCCCGAAACGTTTACGAAGTTTTTATAGATTTTTATAATCTACGATGATTGCTTCAGTTACCTTCAAATCGTTCACGAGCAAGTTGGCCTTTGACTAAATTTGAAAGCACAATATGGCGAAAAAAGTGCTGCGAAGCTTTGTGTTAATTAATGCTAATGTGCGATTTCTTAAGGTAGAATTATTGACTAACTCGAAAAGAATAACAAATTACGTAGAAAGATGAGAATCACTGCATTGTATTGTAAACGCTGTTGTATAATTTTAAAAAGTATTTCGTAACATAATTTTTTAATTGTAGTAAGTTGCGCTGATTAATTTATCCTTGTAGATTTGTTTTTTAGATAAAACTTGCTGTTGTTCATTAAAACTCTAATTTTATGTATATATATATATCATTGCGTTGTCTAACCGTCAGGGCTTTTGATGTGTTTGGTGTGCGAATGATGCTATTGAAATGTTCATAGCAACGTAATTGGCTCACCCATTGGCAGAGAGACAATGCGTGTGCTAATATCCTTTGCGTTTAATTAGTGTCTGATCTAAAAGCTATTGTCAATGCATTAGCTTGCGCTAGAGTTAACTATTGTGCATATTATATTGTAAATGTATGTATAGCGGAGTCGGTACGTTGCAACTAATATGCGTATATTTGGTCTAATGTATCGATCATATGTGTGTGTGTGTGTGTGTGTGTGTGAGACCTCTTCGAGAGCAACAACAGTGCAGTGCGAATTGATTGCATTCGTGCCTTTATCGAAAAGACTTAACCAAAGATCTTGCATACTGTGCTGTACATTATTGTCTTCTTCAATCGTCATTTCTTGCCATGCTCACGTCATTAAAATATTCTGCTCTTACTGGCAATTTTCATTGCATTCTTTCTCTGTTTCCTGCATGGTTTGTTGCAGCATATGCGCGGTATTCCTCCGTATGTCGCTTCCCGTATTTAAAGTAAATTGACAAGTTTCTATTCCCTTTCCTAGTTTGAGATACCGGATATAATGACTTGGGAGACCTCAGCTAATAATTATATTATAGTAGGACAATTTTGCAATTAATGTCTTTACTAATTTTCATTTTAATGTTCATAGAAGCTTCAAGAGTGAGGCTTCAGAGAAACTTTTCAAAGATTTCGTATGTATCCGCTTAATTCGGTTCCTTTTTGCTTTCATCAAATCTTTACGTAGGACTGCGATGCAACTCGAGAAGTTCTCAAATCCCCTTCTTTGCTCGAGGTAATCTAATAAAATTAATTTTAACTTGTTCTGAACATCAATCTTAATTGAGCGCTTGATGTAGGTACCTGTGTGGGTCAACCATCAAGCGTTAATTGCAAGCCAATTACGCCTAAGAAAACCAATCACTTGAATTAGACTGGTAAATGAAACGCTCACGTTTTGAACGTCGGATAAGTTGACGCTAATTGGATTAGATTGTTATGCAAATCGCAGAACCTGTACGACACGCAGAAGAAAAAAGAAGTTTTCATGGGCTTTCATTCATACCATCTGTCTAGTTGTCTTTTCTGTATCTGAACAACCCTTAATATCGGTGCATCAATTCTTACGTATGTTACACGACTATTTATTTACAGTGGACTCCTCGTGAAAATAGATTAATATACAATTCGTTGCTAACGTATTTCACATTTGTTTGCTGTCGGTGCAGGGATCGGCATTTTTGACTAATTGCTCGTATACAATTGAACGACTGAGGAAAATGTTCTTTACGCTTTAAATTTTCGACTTTATTTATGACATATCTGATTTGAAAAAATGTTATTGAAACGTTGTAGCCGCCAAGATTGGCGCAATAGGCAACTCGAGGGTGTAATCGGGCGATGCCTACTTCTTGTTCTACATTTTCAAAAATTTCAATTTTGTGTTGGACAATAGAAGTTGCTTGAAGATTTTAATCCAATTATGTATAAGTTGCGCAAATGCATGCAAATAAATGAGTGTCTGTCATCGGTTTCAGTCACCGACATAGACGAATAGACGACCCGCAGGAAGGTGTCCCAGAATGTACTTCCTTCACATTTTATGACTTAGGAAGAAGGTGTTTAAATGGGAGAAGGTAAACAAAGCTTCCGTCGGAAGGCAGCCGAGTAACAAAACATGGGTGCGCGCCGTTCCTTTTCTCGATCACAGAACTTGCGCTTGGCTCCAACCATCGCCCAGTCTCCTGTCGAATGAACCTGACAGGCGCACTGAAAACAAGAAGCTAAATATCGCTGAAGTAGGAAGAAACACGCTTTTATGGTCCCACCTCTTGCGTGGACGAAAATAGGTATTCGTGTAAAATGGATGAAGACGGATTTGTTGCGCTTCGTTTTGCTAAAATCAGGGGTTGTTGTCCTTAGTTGCATTGTTATGTTCTCTTACTAAAAGGTTTGTTACAGGCGTTAGGCGTCTTATTTCGTCTAAATTAGTGTTTCTTCCACTTTAATTTTCTTAAATTAGCATTTTTCCTGGTCTGTCTAAATGGCTTAACTAAATCATGAGTTGCTTAGTTTGCTTAACTAAATTTGGGGTTTATTACATGTTCAGTTGGTCCAACGGAAATGCGCTTTTCATATAATTGGAAAGAAGGGGAGATGTACATACTTTTGCTTGTCTGTAATATTGTAAATTAAGTACTCAATGAACTGTAATTTTTTAAGAATCATATTGGGTTTGGTTTTACCTCTGCCATCAGTCACTAACATTTAACCGCACTCAGTTTCCTAATCTGAATGTATTTTTTTTTTTTTTCTGTGAATACGTTAGTGAACTTGGTGATGTTAACTCGCGAGATATATTTCTCACAAACCAAGCTTATCTTAACATCAAGTCCTAGCATATTTGCCAGTAGCTGAACACAATACACATNTACAGAGGTATTTGTAGGAACTCCGTACTTTTCCCCATTAATCCGAAAAATGCTCACTTGTTCACATAGCATTTCGAACAGTAATGAGATGTTCGGATTAGGGAGGGTTTCGGATTATTGAGGTGCGGATTCGAGGGGTTTTACTGTATTCGTGTAAAATGGATGAAGAAGGATTTGTTGCGCTTCGTTTTGCTAGAATCAGGGGTTGTGGTCCTTAGTTGCATTGTTATCTTCTCTTACTAAAAGGTTTGTTACAGGCGTTAATCGTCTTATTCGTCTAAATTAGTGTTTCTTCCACTTTAATTTTCTTAAATTAGCATTTTCCTGGTCTGTCTTGCATGATGGCTTAACTAAATGTTGAGTTGCTTAGTTTGCTTAACTAAATTTGGGGTTTATTACATGTTCAGTTGGTCCAACGGAAATGCGCTTTTCATATAATTGGAAAGAAGAGGAGATGTACATACTTAAGCTTGTCTGTAATATTGTAAATTATGTACTCAATGAACTGTAATTTTTTAAAAATCATATTGGGTATGGTCTTACCTCTGCCATCAGTCACTAACATTTAACCGCACTCAGTTTCCTAATCTGAATGCATTTTTTTTTGTCAGTGAATACGTTAGTGAACTTGATGATGTTAACTCGCGAAATATATTTCTCATAAACCAAGTTTATCTTAACATCAAGTCCTAGCACATTTGCCAGTAGCTGAACACAATATACATAGATATATTTGACGTAAGCGTCGTTATTGCGTTACACCTTGTTATTTCATCTATCATCAAGTTATGGCCCTATTTAGTATTTCATGCCTAGTTAAAGTCAGTACATAATTCTCGGTACGCATTATTGCCAATCTAACTCAACAGGGGCACATTTGTTCTTGGAAACACTCGGGTGTAGTCAGAATCATGCCATATAGAGTCAGTTTTCCTCAGCTAATTAGTGGACAGTAATAATAATAATATTTATTTCTCATCTGGAGTGATACAAGTATATCTCATTGGGAGTCTTCTGCGGAAAAATGTAGTTTTCCTTTGAATTTCGTTTGTCATTCTAAATGATAAAACTATTTCGGGTAGGGTTATTTCAAGCTACACATAATCTTCTGTTTCCCATCAATTTACTCCAAAGCGCAAATGATGTCAAGTAAAGTGAATAATTGTGCTAACTTAGTATTTATACCATTCAATGGAATAGGCCTTCAAAAGCTGAGCATTATAATTTGCAAATTGCACATTATATCTGTGCATGATTGGGTTTTCCCAATACCACCATATTACTGCTACTGCTCAACTAGTAACAGCTGAACCGAGTACACGTAAGCGACTCCATGTTGAGGCACTCGAATATTTTTAGCCGCTGTTTACTCAAAGCGTATCGTACAAGCGTTAAAATGCCGAGCGTCCGGTGAGACACGAGGACTTCAAGTGTCCACCCTAATGGACGGCAGTTTGTACAGTTCAGGAGCTTGAAATGAGTCCCTATTCATCAATATAATTGATCAGCAAACGACCCTGTTGAGCATGGGCGGTTGTCATTCGTGTTACTTCTAGTTTCGATAGCATTTAAAATAATAACAAACAATATGAATGTCGCTGTCGTTTGCGGTTGGTTATGGTAAACGAATATAAGAAAATACAGCCATATGTAATGGTAACAATAGTAGTCAATGCCATTTTGCTATAGAAGAACATTAAAACACTTCATTATCTAACGTGGTAACTACATGATCGTTAGAGGCAGATCATGTTAATTGCTAGCTATAGACAAGAACCGGTAATCATGTCTTGCGAAGTAGAAGAGGCTGCGTGGATCAATTTGCTAGTATTCTTTTGAAGTCATTCAACATTGATGACTGCCTGTGGGCTATCGAGAGACGATATCGAAAATTTGGTGTCATACGTTTGTCCTTTGACTTTTAAAGTCACCTTCCATGATTATTCTTATGTAGGGAATCCTTCACATTTCGATCAAAAAATAACATGAAGCCGACCAACTCAATTTGGTTTCGTTCCATTAAGCTTGCCAGTTTAGCCATACAGCAAGTGAGCAATTCCTTAACACGATAGAAACTGATAGAAGTTACCTCTGAGGTGGCCAAAAATTTCGTTAGAGATTTAATAAGAAAATTATATTGTGAACAGACGTACACTCACATACTGCAGACTAAAAGTTAAAAGAAGGGTTTAAAGAATCGAGAGCTGTTTGAATCTACACGGTATTACATTAACGAAGAATTTACTACTACACTTGATGGTCCTGGGGACTACATTGCTACATTTTTCTTTCGCAAAGTAGGAAATTGTTTGAGTGCTCTTCCTCCGTATCCGCGTCCTATTAACATTCTCAAAGCTCACACACAAATGAAGTAAAATTAGTCCCATAAAAGAACAAAGTCCGTATGAGAGGCTCAAATCTATTCATGCCTTGGAGACGTGCTCAATTTAATGTCATAAAGGCTAACATTATCATGGAGGGACTCCAGGAATTTTTGCTCCAGAGTGGACGACAAGAGCTGGCGAATAAAAGCATTTCTCCAGGTCTTGTCGGCTTCTATGTAGTGGAAAGTTCCTAATCAAGCTTAAATGATATGGCTACCTTGATAGTGCTATTTTGATGAGAATCAATATATTCGTCAAAACATTAAATGAATAATTATAAGTACTTGGTAGGGTGAAATCTATATTTTTAGATTACGTTGGTTAACGTATTCATAACTTCCACTATGATATGCGTTATTATCACGTAAGCATTTTCCTATCTGTTACCAACTTTTTGCACAGTTACATGTAAAGTTAATCATAAAGTCCGACCCACGGTATTAGTCTAATTTGATTTTTCTTTAAAACTATATTTCCTGTAATATAACTTGATATTTTTATTTTATGTCGCAGAATAATCATGTACAATGTTCATAATCCTATTATTTGAGAAATTGTTTGCTTGATACCATTTAAAAACTTACTGTTATCTAATCCACCCTCTATTTCCTGAACCACGATATTAGTCTCAGGTATCAAAATTAGTTAAATATGATGAATAAAACACAAATTAAATATCAGTTTATCTATTAGTTACTAAATAATACTTCAAAACGTACTTGGAACATATTGTAACAGCAAAGAAAGCAAAACAAACAAGAAACAATAAGCTCATTTATTAATGTAACGGCCATTACGTTTTATGACCTCAAAAAATGCGGTCATTAACGGAATGAGTCAATTTCTTAATAGTAGTACCATCGATGGATCTTGCAGCGACTTGTATGGCCTCCCACAATTCTGTTTATGAAGAAAATTGCTTACCCTCTGTATAAATTTTGCGCTTGATGATAGAACACAGATTTTCAATTGAGATCAAATCTGGAGAATTGGGTGGCCACACCATCAAATTCTGGTTTTTGAACCCCAAAGAAGCAAGGTATTTTTTTGTAGCTCTAGCTGAATGCGAGGGTGCATTGTCTTGCATGAAAACCAGCTTTTTGCGAAGATCCAAAGTCTGGTCGTCGATCCAAGGAACAAGACAATCATCGAGTAGGGCGCAATAATTATCAAAATTGATTTTAACTCCTTCACAGACCATTGTTGGACCTACAAGTTTATCATTCCTAATCCCAGTCCACAACATAACACCACCACTGCCTTGTTGGCGGCGGAAACGATGGTGTTGCTTGCCCTGAAATCTGACCCATCCTTTAGACCATCCGACTGGGCCACCGAGAGTCGCTCTGGTCTCATCTGTGAATAAAACACACTTCATATATTGTTTCATATAAGACCAAGCCCACTCAACTCTCAGAAGCATGTGCCTTTGTGTCAATGGAGGCTTTTCTTCGGGAGATTTTATATTTGCAATAGCCCCCAAGATTCGGTTTTGCGTAGTTTATGGCACTTCATTCAGACCAGAGCGTTCAAAAATTGTTTTGCTTGTGCCTTCCGGCTTTTTGAAGACTTGACGTTTAATTTTTCTAATATCCCGCGTGTTCACAGCTTTTATTTTACCTTTATCAGACCGTGTCTTCCGCTTGGAAGGATCCCTCAAAAAACGTTGAATTGTTCTAACATGGCGGCCTAAAATCCTGGCAATAGACGCACATGAGGTCTTCACATGAGGTTTTTTTATTTTAAAATATATTTAGTCTAAAATACAGTCATG
This sequence comes from Parhyale hawaiensis, assembly GCA_001587735.2. Taxonomy (NCBI): domain Eukaryota; kingdom Metazoa; phylum Arthropoda; class Malacostraca; order Amphipoda; family Hyalidae; genus Parhyale; species Parhyale hawaiensis. The sequence continues at coordinate 16,752,408 of LQNS02278125.1, read as the reverse complement.
GGATGGGCTTCAACGCAAAGGAAGTACCTACTGAAAGCAATATTCTTTTTAATTTTCAAGACGTTTGATGCAGCATACACAAAGTTAAGTCAATTATGAGACGCCTTTTTAGCTAGTGCTCAAAATGTCACCTGTAAGCCAATAAAACACCACCGGATCTTTCAGAAAAATCCGTCCAAATTTTAAAACGGTGGCAACACCGATTACGCTCTAAAATTGGCAACACTAATCTATGCCACCCATTCTTAGTTATGTCGACAATCAATAGTGAGGATTTCAGACTGTTAGTCCAAACGCTACGTAATGGAATAGTCGAGACGCTCAGTAATCTGTGCATTTGTCGTGCAGGCCATAGTAGTCCAGCCTGGATTTGAGAATCATTCCAGTATATTATGCAGACAATTTACGATATCTGTAAGCCCTTTGATTAAACTGGCCAAGATATCAGACTAAGAAAAGGTTAAATTCGTAAACCCCGCTGCTTTGCGGACTCAAACGAAGCACTGAAGCCAATCCAACCTTTCCAATGTCAACATTGGCTACGAAATAATCTGTTATCAACCCTACAGTTCACCGGGCAGTGAAAGACTTTGGTATGTCCTCCCATGTCTGAGTGGCTGCTGTGGACCCCGCGACACTTTAGATCTTCTCCCATTGGGTGTCTTTTTCATGTCCAAACAGAGAAACGATATTTTATCGCTTCATGAAACAGAGGAGAGACAGTGCAACATTTCTAGATCGCTAAAAATTCCAAGGCAGACAGACTCCAAGACGATCAAAGGATTTCGAGAGCTTGGCCATGAAGGTGATCGTCCTGGGCGAGGCAGAAAGCGATCTGTCAGAACATCTCGAATGCGAAGAATCATCAAAAAGAGGGTACAGTAAAATTCGGGGTTTTCAAAGAGAAGAATTGCTCATGACATTGGAGTTAACCGCGAATCAGTTCGTGTGATGGCTAAGCAGGACTTGTAACTCAAGCATTCCAAGCTCTGGAAAGTGCAAAAGCTTACAGACGCGAACAAAACCGTGAGGCAGGAAAGATGTCACACGTTGTTGAGGAGGGCCGTGGGTGAATACTGGGAGCGGATTCTTTTCATCGATGAGACGTTCTTCATGATAGAACAAGCTCGCAACCCTCAAACTGACAGGGTTTCGTGTCAACATCCTTTCGAAAAATCTTACGTTCAATATCGCCTGAACCTTCGATCAGTCATGGTTTGGGCTGAAATTCGCGCCACTGGCAAAACTCCTCTCATTTTTGTTTGTGAAGGAGTGAAATTCTATCAAGAATCCTATCGAAATGATATCATGGTGGCTCTGGTACTGCCCTGGGCTCAAAGTCACTTTGGCGACCAGCACTGGATCTTCCAACAAGATTCTGCTCCAGCTCACAGGGTAGAGGAACTTAGGGCTGGTGCCGCATGAATTTTCCTGACTTCATAACCAGTCAAGAAAGGTCTTCGTACTCGTCTGACCTGAACAATATGGGTTATTCCATTTGGTCGATCTTGGAGGCCAAAGCCTGTACCTTCATCACGAAAATTTGGACTCTCTCAAAAAGTCCTTGTTGGGGAATGGTGCAAAATACACGAGGAAGTACTGCGGCCCACAGCTGAAAACTTTTGCAAGCCCTTAAAGCTCTGTGTGGAAGCTAAAGACGGTCATTTCGAAAACTTTTTCTAAGCTAGGTTACTAAGTAGTTCATTACCTTCTTGTTGAGACCATGTTTGCTACTGTGATAGCAGGTATTTCCTTATGCCTGTGTATGTATACGGTAGTAACTTCCTCGCAGATATATTCGGTCGGGTTGCAAGGACTAACTACGCCATTACACTGCTTTTGTTCCGTTGTTTATTGAAATATTCGTTAAAACAGCTGTCTCCGTTATTTATTTTGTCACCCGGTAAATGGCCAAAATATTCAGGAATGAATTGGTAGTCTTGGCTGACTGCGATATAGCATTGGCATGCATAAATACCAGCTGATGTCTGCGTGCATGCAGGTGGTAGATCATCCAGCCACAGTTACAAGTCTTTGTCCAGAAACCTGGTGTAAAATTTGGGTTTTGCTGGTGATCCTAACGCATTCTGGGTCTCGAAATGTTCCTACCACCTCGTTCCCAATAACCCTTACCCAACATATCACCCCAGCACTAATTTTTTGTGCCCCAATGTAACAGGATATAAGGCCCTAGGAAATGTTCATGCGTTGGCCTATCCCTCAAGACTATCCACCGGAGCTCGAGTATCATCTGTGAAAAGAACATTGCGAAAGTTTGTCTTCACGTATTTTTCAGCACGGGAAATGTGTGTCTCCTCGTGGGATTTGAAACAGGATGTGTATGGCGATGGGATTCACATTTTTGCCACCTATTTTAGAACCATGCAACGGGTGTTTTTGGATTCAGGTCTGGGTCCAGCAACATCATATAATTCAGCACTGATCGCTCCATGGTGACTTTGTACCTGCCTGGATAATTTTCGCATGTGCTTCTGGCTTAGGTTTCTTCTGTATCCTTTGTCTTACTTATCCTTTTGATGGGGTTCTTCAAATGCGACTTTAATGTTCTTTCCTCGCGTCTCAGTTCTCTTACAATATCCAATCAGGGACATGATTTATAACGCCTTGGACAAACTGTGCCTTCTCCTCATTAGTCAAACATGGTTTCTTTGACATATTCTCACAGCTGCAATAAGCGTAATACATGAGAAAATCAAGCCTAACACATTAATTTTTCACACAACTTTATGTATTCATCAGTCATCTTTATAATTTACAGGATTTTTTTTATTACCCGTAGTAGGAATCTTCTTTATATAGCAGCTCATTTTGATACCGTATAAAGTATAATACTAAAAATATAAAAAAAATGAACTTGTAATGATGCAAATTTATTTATTCCAATCACAATAATTAATTACAAGCCGTTATTGGCAAAAAGAGGGATTCAGTTTGCTTTTCTTATATACGCTTTACTTTTATTTAATAATTCTGTAATGGAATAGTGCAGGCAGTCCTACAATAGGTATTATTCTCCAGTTACACGAAGTTGCAGTACTAGTACATTGCTTCATTTAATCATTATTGACATTCAAGTATAAGAACTCAACTGGGTGCAGAAAGGAGAGCATGGCAAAAGCTTTCACTAAGTTGAGCACCACGATGGTTTATACTAGTCAAAAGCTTACTCATTCATTGACTAGCAAAATAGCACGAGAGGTTAGTTACCACCCAAGAACCACAGCCAAAACATCTGAGCTTGCAGGAGCCAGTAATTTCTAAGTCAACATTACGAAGATAATTAAAGCATGAAGAACCCAAAGGTTGTTGGCCGAGGGAGGCAGCAGCATTTTAGGTAAGACTCATTAAACCTGTGTACTTTACCAGGCACATATGGATAAAGATCCAGCAGAGCATCCTGTCTTCAGGCCCTATAGTTCAAACGAGACAGTGGTAGAGCTATATGGTCACAGACGGGTTGGTTACTTTTGTTTGGTGACAACAGGTGATGGTTTCATTCAAACGCACCTGTGATTAGGTGATGAAGTTCGGGCGTTTATCCTCCATGGGCAGGGGCAGGGGGTGGAGCGCCACCCACTTCAACATCACAAAGCTACACTATATGTGAGTGACTTCAGGATGCAATGGCCAATCACAACCGTGCAATTAATAACTGAGATTGGTGAGAAAAAACTGAATATGTTATTTGTTTTTGCTAAATATTTCGTGAGAATCAATTTTTTGAAACGTTGCTGTATTTCATTCAAGAATGCTATTACAGCTTTTAATGTGAAGATATTGCATTTCTGTTAAAAGTCTCATGACAACGGTTGTGATTCTGACTTGCATATAATATGCTGCATATGCACGAAAAACATTGCATATTTGCCACAATGCATACAATGTGTACGTGTATAGTTTATGCAAGAACGCTTTGCATATTGTATGCAAGTGCATAAATGTAAATGTATGTTGCAAATTTCTCAGAACATTTGCATCTATGCGAAGTCACAACTTAGTAGGGTTGTGACCCTCACTTGCACATAATACGCTGCACGGCAAAACTATAAGCATATTTTGCATATTATATGTACTTTTTGAACATTGTATATTTACCACAATGCATACAATACGCAAGTGCCTTTTTTATGCAAGCATAATTTGCATATAATATGCACGTGCATATTTTATGTAAGAACCCTTTGCATATTTTATGCAAGTGCATAAACTATGCATCCTGTGCATATATGCTTCTTTTTTTTAAGAAGTTTACATATATGTAAAGTCGCAACCCTACTGCATGATGACGCAATTGCATAGTATTGTGTTTTATCATAATGCGGTATAACAAGCCTATGAAATTGTCATCAACATTCTCCATACAATAATATATCACGGTGATGATTTACATAAATCTCCAAATAGCAATACATTTTATTTGTATCTTCCTGGTACGAAATGCTTTCCATAAATTTGGTAAATAGAAAAGGCGCCATCAAGCCACAATGTATGGAAGTATGTTAATCGCTCGATCTTCCTTGGCTTTTTATTAAATTAAGCTTGCAAGACCTGGAAGTGGAAAGAGGGTAGATGTTTTGAAGCTGCATGCAATGTGAAACGCATTCTTACCAGAATGGACTGTATCAGGGGAAATTAAAATAATATTTAGAGAATGCATACTAGTCAAGACTGCTTTAGTTGGCTGTACAGTCATCGTTCGAAATTAGAAAGAAAATTACATTATTACGGAGGATATTTTACTGGCCTCACTAATAATTCTATCTTATTACCGGCATGCTTTATTTGTACTGTGTATATTGTAGTAAAGAGAGTAACGGTTCTTAAATTACGATTATGCTAAGAAAATTGCTCTCCATCATACATTAATAAAAAATATTACTTGATTTTAGGAATTCCTATGCCTTAACACAAATGAAAAATATATTATATTAAAAGAGAGTAATCTTCAAGGCGCGCACGGAGCAAGCTCTCAAACTACAAAAAAAAAAGTGTGCTGTAGTTTTTGAAGCTCAGAAATTATATTCATTTGATTTAACGGTCATGAAATTCTTCATGGTCATGAAATGATTCATCCCTATGATAATTTATTGGAAAAATAATAGTCATAATTTAGGCCGTTTTTGTTTTAGAAGTTTAAAAATGTTCATATCCTTCCTGAAATTTTATTTTAGAAGTTTTAAAACGGTTCATATCCTTGCTGAAAATTTGAGCACTATATCAGAGGATATAATCCTTCCCCTGTGCAGAGCAATATTTCGCCCTCGCGTACGTAGAGGTCGCTGTTCAATTTTGATCACCGCATCTTCGTTTGACAGAATAGAAAGAGTCCAAATGCAAGACAAAATTAATACCCTAGCTGCGCAACAAGCCATGCGATTGCCGCTTCCGCGAGTTCGATCTCATCTCTCTCGAGCAAAGACGATTCAGGACGTAACTTATAGAAGCGGTCAAGTGAATGCATAGTTTGAAGCTGTATCTATAGTAAGACTCTCCGACCGAGACACTGATAATCGTCTGCGCAACATTGGACACACACTCAAACATCAACGCTGATGAACTTGGCAGTGTCAGCAGTTTTTTCCTACTTAAAGTGAACGCTCAAAAGAGACCTCCATCCGAAGTTGTAGAAGGGTATGTATATACGTATGCTCACCACGTTCAAAAATCGTCGGGTCAATTATTGGGAGTAGCACCCTTCGCAGTTTCGTACTCTGCCTCAGCAGAAGCTTTCAATTGTCAATAACGCTACTTTGCGCCAATACCTTTATACGTAGTTAGCGTAACTTGTCACTGCCGCAACTAATCTGCAACGACTGATCACAATAATTATTGTAAGGTCACCCATGCACTGGCAGCGATTTTTCGTTAGACGTGTGTATACCTTTGTTAAATTGGCATCATGACAGTATAAGTAATGGCATAACGGCATTGACTCGTCCTCTCGAGGAGTAGATCCGCTGATTCGACTATTGCTGTATAATTTAATTGAGAAGTTAAATAATAATTCATTCCTAATACATTAATTCATTGCTAACCGGTTTATATATTCTAATAACGAGTAAAGTGGGTCGCCGCTCTGAATTGGACATCAGTTATTACTATTAATATTATTGTATTACGTTTACATTAGCTTGGGCATGCATTTTCTTCTTCGAATTGTCTAAATTATTTGATCCGAATAAAGATTTGTTTCTGTAATAGGTTATATGATTAACGGGATCACCACAATATATATATATATGTATGTTATTTGATAGAAATATGCTTACGGAACGGCTAACATTGTTCCTTAGTTTCCATAAGTTCTAACATAACTCCCTTTACTTATACTGATGCAAAGTATACCGTTCAGCTCTACGCACCAAAGGCTTGGCCAAAATTACTCTACATTCCAGTCGTAGGATATTACGACTGAAATTCCGCCAGAGTCTCACGATTTTCTCGGAAGTCGAATGCCATCATTCAATATCCACAGATTCGTTTCGCGCACGCACTTCTAGGGAAATATCGCAATACAATCAACAAGACTTTGATGTCTTATAAGAAAAACATCACAAGCGTTGCA
>LQNS02278125.1:16723487-16736646 GCA_001587735.2 Parhyale hawaiensis | reverse complement strand
GACGATCCTGGACCAGCATCTTTATAACGATGGATTAATTTAGAGGCGATAGGCAGAATAGATTGGGACATCGTCGTTTCAATTATCTCTGTCGTCAAATTGGAAAAGAAAATGCTTCAGTGACTTGATTTGAGATGCCCGTAATGCATAAGATATAAGCTTAGCTGAATGTTTTTGGGTATAGACATAGAAGCTTAAATGATATACTTTATTTATTCAAATTTTACGCTGTTCGTAATTCTTATTCGACAGATATCTTTTATCACTATTTCAGTATATCATTAGTTGACATTTCCTTAGCAATGTTGTGTATTTTCAAAGTGGTGAACTGGGTAGGTTGGTAAGAAATTGCCATTAATATCTGTTTTTACTCAAGTGTTGATACTATCTGTAGCGCATAGTGCAACTACAGAATTCTTGTGGTGTTCCGTGGATGGTTTCCATGTCTTATTTGAAACACTAGATGATCCTTAATTTCTACTTTTTCTATCTTTAATCGTCGTAGAGTTGTTGTAATTGGAAAACTTACACTTTGAATACCTATAGTGTTAAGTAATAGTGGATATATTACCGGGAAATTAAAGTTTTGACGGTTCAAATCTCTCTAGACAATTTTCGAATCCGTGGTATTTTGTGAATTCTTTTTAGTTTCTTGAAAAATAGTTCCTCCCTGCATATCTATCTCATACACTTGAAAAAATGCAAACGGAGAAATACCACAACTTTTGAATATGTTATCAGAAATACCAGTGCTTACATGCAGATAAAGCCTGGAGTAGCTGGCATTGATACATGAATATAATTAAAGTTATATGGCAACCCCGTCAATAACTACAGGGTGATGTTAGTGTGAAGAAAACATTGTTTTCTTGACGCCATTTTTTTAACAGCCGAAAAACTTTGATTGTGTATGAGACATGGTCTATGCGAAAATAAGGTAATGGCAGAACTGCACTTCCCAAAAAAAAAAAAATTTCTCTGGAAAACGCCGGTGATAATGATTGGAACTTGGGAGATAATCCATAATCGATGGCGATTATGTAACGTAATCCTATCTTTATAGCTAAGATATATAAAAAGTTTCCCACCATAAAAAATTTTGAATGGTAAATTGCCCATACTCGAGATGATTTTCATTGATATTTCCATATATACTCAACTTCGTCTCACCCGTATTTGCCTATCATTTAATTTATATCATAAAATGTTATATATTTCACGGCATTGAAATTTCTTGGTGTCACTTCTGACATGAAATGGCTTCAGAGTAAAATGTCGGCTTTTATACTTTACTCTCGCTATAGCTGCCTCAACAGAAAGCACACTGCGCGATATATAGTCATTTACTCATCTTAAGTCTTTGGAGCTTGCAAAAGTCTGACATTCTAACTAATGCTAGTTCATAAGTTAGAACCAGTCTGTGCACTTGAAGCTACTTCATGTGAAACTTCAGGTCTAATTCAATGCCGCTTACCTTAGTAGCTTAGGAGAGGCTGGTGGCAGTACAGTATAGGCGCTATACTGTGGCAGTGCTGCTAAAATCCATATATTTTGGTACATATATATATATATATGCGTGTGTGTGTAGGTTGACAGGGCTGATCGACTAAAAACTTGTAGCGCTAAATGATATGCAAACATTGACATTATTTCATGCAGCTTATTTACAATACTGTAATTCCATTAGAAAAAACCTAGAATGTTAATTGAAAACTTGAACAGAAAATTGTGATGAATGAAATATAGGAACGAATATTACATGACCGAATAGCAAAAGACACTTAAAAGTGATGGGTGATTGGTAATCTTCTTGAAAGTTAACGCGAATTTGAAAACAAAATACTTAAATACCGTCATGGCGTGAGCGGAAAACAGAATTGTCAAAATTTCCTTATCTCCGTAAAACGAATGAGGAAGCTTGAACATACGCATGATTCTAAAAGCATAATTAAGATTCATTAGATATGTCGCTTATAAGCTCATCATTACTTGTTAGTAATTTGGTCGATTACTAAAGGAAGACCAGAGCTATTATTATGTACAAAAGCCGATGCGTAATCTTCCGAGAATTGTAGGAATTATCAAAATCATTGATTCCTGTTTGGGATGACACTAAAAATTATTTTAAGGGGAAGGCCACCCAAAATCGACTATATTACTACCTTCTCCACCTTGATTATCCGTGTTTCCAAAGAATTTTTTTGCTTGGGTTTCGGCGATCGTGTCTGGTGTACTTTTAACAAATTTGTATGGTTAGGAAAACACTGGCCTATATAATTAGTAACTATTGTGACGTATCATTTGTGGGATAGATGATATAAGCTACATTCATATTTATTTTTATTCCATTATCAGTTTGCTTAATGAAGCTTTTCATAATTATAAAAAATTCCGTAGGTTCAAGATATCACCTTTTGTACGCTACCTTGCATTGCGAGAGTCGTACCCGACAAATCTAATTTCGTAGATTGCACCAACACAATGTCATTACAGAACCCAAAAACATTGAAAAGAGAACAAATCTGTGCGAGTTGGTGCGTGATCTATCCTTCGAATTAGCGGAATCAGTCTTGCCTAACTTGGCCACCACTGGAGAAACAAGTTCCAGTATCGGTGGGCCAATAAATCAATTAGGGTCCAAGATTCCAGTGCCTCTGCCAAACAAGAGATTGCAATGGTAGAGGCTTGGACCAAGCCAAGTGATTGCTGCCGGGTCAAAACTTAGGGCCGAGTAGCTGCCCATCTGTGAACAATCTATCGTTTTCTTTGACAGTAGAAATGAAAATAATCATAATAATAAATCAGGATTGCAGGTGGTGGTGTCATCCTGAAGGAGAAGAAAAAAGAAAAAGAAAGGCTTTGTCTTGCCAGTATTGAAAGGTTGTAATGTCACCATGCAGACTAAACTTATGGGTGCGAACAATGAGTCGTTCTGGTTGAAATTAGTGCAACACTTTTAATGCCCAAAATTACGAATACAGCCATTCAGAAAGAGGCGTGCTTGTTACTCGACAAAAAATATTGTTTCTGTGGGAGTCAAAGTTCCTCTATCTATGGCGCCACCATGCAGAACAACTAAATGCTTTTTATTCGCAAAAACGTAGTTTTTGAAAATCAAAGTTGCTAGTGCTGCAGTGCGAACAAAGCCGTCAGTACTTGTGAAGAAAGGTATCCTTCGTCATGAACTGAAAAAACGTTTCTTTCACGCTTCCAATTGGCTGAAAGCTAGCCGCGCAACGCGTCACTGACTAGCTCTTTTGGCACGTTTTATAGAGGCCTGTTCGTGCTAAAATTAATTCTAAGTGGAACATTAATATTTAACAGTTGTAATGATTTCGGTTTCTGGTCGCATAACCATCGGGGCAAATAGCGATAAGGTCATTGTGAGGTCAAAAAATTATTCTGGCCTCAGGGGAGTTAGAATCACTATGGACAAGAAATGGGTGCATAAACTCTTAGAACATTTATTTGCGGTCATTTCAGTGTTTGTATTGTTTTTCTAAGTTAATAAATGAATGTGTGAGGCCAAAATCCTATTTTACCCCCAAAATGACATTATCGCCATTTGCTCCAAATAGTTATATGCCTGCTCTTTGTACAGGACTAGCCGTCATTCGGAATGAATGGTTAGTTTTACCAGTTTTAAATGGTGCATTGAATAATTTTTAAAAAAAGTCGCAAGGATGCCCTGAGATAACTTTACCACAAATATGGATCTCACGCTTCAGGCTCCGATACCTGAGGTAAAACTTCAGCTAATTGAGAACTTGTGCTGTTCCTGATCTTACTTTCCTTAAAAAAAAATCTCTTTATGTTTTCCTACCTGTGCGTTTTTCAACAAATATTCATGTCAATTTAATCAGCTGAAAGAGTTATAACCTCTGTAGTGGCAGTCTGCAAACAAGGAAAGTTGTACCGACTTGCAACCTTTTGCTCACTGAAATTTGACTCGTCCATTTTTCTTTTTAAAAATATTCACTGAAAAAGCATCGTTCGCTTCATTGCACAATAGTAATGCGCCTAAAGCTTTGAATAATACACTAAAGTTTTCAAAACATTTGGCTCGGCTTCTGGATTTGACACATCACGTTACTTTTGGTTTTCAAAAATTTATAACGATGTCATGACGCCGTGTCAGCAACGGTTAAGTTATGTTGCTATTTCTCCCCAAATTTTTTGGAGTTCTATCGGCCTCTACTAGATATTGATAATTGTATCAGATGTATCAAAATGCTACATATAGCACGACATCCCCAAAACTTCTGCTGCTTTATGGTGTTAGCGTATAAGACGGATTGATTTTTCTATCTGCAGAGAGTATTATCAACACTAGAGAGCACTACGAGAGCGCATACCTCCGCCAAGCAAGGCAACGCTAACGGAAATCCAAATTGCTTCTGAAATCTTGATTTTCTTCGTATCAACACCAAAATCTAATCATTCGTGCCTATTGATAGTATTAGCAATTCCTGTAATTTCATGAAGATCCGTTCGTAACTTTTTGAGTTATGCTGCTAACAAACATTATGACAAACATAAGTCAAACACACAAACAGACCAACCGATCATCACCAAAATTTAATCATTGATGTATTTTAACATTTGTAACAACTCCTGCAAATTTCATCAAGATCCATCCATAACTTTTGAGTTATTGTGCTAACAATCACAAAATCAACGATAGCGACAAACTAGCGAGCAGGCAGATCATCCCAAAAATTAGGTCACTTACTCTTCGTATTATACCTAACCTAACAAATTTCATGAAAATCCATCCATTACCTTTCGTCTGCCTTACGAAAAAATAGGCAGACAGACGAAGAGACAGATGAACAGATTTTCACCAAAAGTTAAACATCTGTAACTGTTAACATGCCTAAGAATCCCTGGCAACTTCGTAGAGATCAGTCCATATCTTCTTGAGTAATCTTGGTGACCGACAAAGACACGCACAGACAAGCAGAATAACAGACAGATAAACACGACAAAAGCATGACCTCTTTGGCGGAGGTAAAAATTGCCAAACAGCAGTTTGTCCCCAAATTTTCTACGGGTATAGTACCTCATATGGGAGATTAGCTTATGTTAAATGTCAAGCATCACTTTGTCCCTAAATTTTCCACAGCTATTATAGCTCATATGGGAGATTAGCTTTTTTCTGGAGCAAAGACGTCAAGCTCTGGTGCAGACGCTAAGTTATGACACTCAGGAGGGCACTTGTTGAAGTATAGAGAGAAGTCTACAAATATCCCAAGGCAAACTTGAAGAAATGTTCCAATTTCCCGAAAGGATGCTATGAGAAGGCACCTCTGGGAGGAGAGGTTCAGACTAATAACATAAATGGCACTGAAGGATGTCCTTCATAAATTCCTTCTACAATCTGGCCGGCGTGAGGAAGCCTTTGGAAATGCGCAGCCATATGGAGATGCCAAAGTTTGGCTCAGTTTGATCCATTGGTCCCAAGGCGATTGAAGCTCTCGAATAAAAATTCAACTTTGTTGAAGTAGGCTCGCCTGAAAAGGTGAGACCAGCAAACCGTGGAACTTATTCCCATGGTCGAAAAATACACCCGGAGCAAGCGTGCTCGTCGCGTTCGTTCGCATTACGCAAAACACATGCTGTACATGCTGGAGCTTATTCTTTAGATCACAGAATACATACAAAACGAAATTGCTTTTTATTTTTGCCTAGATTACCTAGGGCACTTGTATGTATGGTTCAGCTCGATCACACAAACCACACAGAGCCCACTAAAGCATGTTCCCTCACCCAGTCGTGGAAAGTACTGCAACACTTCACAGACAGCTAGGCCCTCTGTTCCCAATACAACCATGCTTTACTTACGCTCCAGCAGGTAGGTGTAATTAGAGATACTTTACAAAGAAATGCTTACCAAAGTAGCAACTATTCATTTCAAGTTTTCCGTATACTTACAGGATCCTAGTGATATTTTTTGTCGGCAAGTGGGTAAATGATCTTTAAAGATGGTACACAGATGAGTATTTTGACAAGTAAGCGATATTTCATTACGACAAAAAAACATTTGTGATTGGAAGAAGGGATTCTCCTGTAACAACGCCCTCCATACACCATTGCCTGCTTAATGTTGGCTGCATCGCAAACTACCAAAAGATGCGAGCTATCCTATTAAATAGGCAAGTCTTTCTCTCACTCTAATTTAAAACTAGGGCAACCAACGAGAACAACAAAACAAAGTGAAAACAAACTGGCTTCATCTGTAGCTCAACTCAAAACAACCACTCTCAACAACAACAGCAACAACCGAACAAACACTGAGAAGCTAATGGAATAACCGTTTTCGCTTTGCTGGAGTGGGCTGTAAATATACAATACACAGTATCTGGATTATTCACATAGGAGCTGTACTGTATTAACTCTTTGTATTGCTGTGAAATGAATGTTAGCCATTGATACGGTTCCTACAATCCTACGGTATGGGTGTTTAACACTTTCCTTCATGCTGTAACATAAATGTTACACTCAGAGAGTGCTCCCCTTTCGAAAAAGGCAAATAGATTCACGATTGTCAGGGTTTATATTAAATTTTATGTCTCTGTCGCAAGTTTACATGTTTACGTCGATAATTCATTTGATTAGCGTATTGTACGGGGCGGAGTATATACAACTTTCAGTAAAATTTCACTCATTTCTACTGATCCTTCGCACTTTCGCAGTATTCAAAGTTGCAAATAAATAAATAAATAAATAAAAAATAACAATAATATGATAGAAAATGGCTGTTGTGATTTACTGCTGCCATTTCATCTATTTTTCAATGAAACTTCGTGCTATTTTCATGATAACTGAGCCTCGTACTGGGGATATCCAGGCAGTATGAGAGGGTTTTGGAAGTACGATCACTATAGCCTGTGACTTTACATCCAGACTTCTCCCTCATGTCCCGTTCCATTATGTAAATATCCACAATTGGGAGTAGGTGCCTGACTGTGACAAGGATCTGATCATTAATTTAGAGCAAAATATAAGCAGTCAAACTGCCTTGTCCGTATGCTGCAGTTGGCAGTCGTTTATCTTGAAGGCCAAAAATAGCTGACTTATCACACGAACTATAGCCTCTTCTTCTTATACCTAACGACTTAGTTTGCATTTCTGTTCAGTGCAGGTTGCTGAACTCAATCGCTTAGGAAGTAGTATTGTATTGGTAAGGATCTCCCAACCACCGTTTGCCCGTAAGATTCCAGGCCATGGAAGATAACTTATCTTATTTTACTCTTAGATTTGACTGTAGTAGTGGGAAAATTTTTACAAATTTACCTACTTTCTTCATCCCTAAGTGTAGTATAACTTGTTACGCGATACTAAACTATAATTTTAGGATATTAGAGGTTCGGGGGCAGAGACGAGGCAGGACTCACTTGTTAACATCCAGTAACAATATTTATTGCTAAGAATTTACGCTGTAGTATCTCGTCACACATTCCCATTGTCTACTGTAAATCTGACACGAAATAAACAATTAAATCTTCTGGTACTGTCGGTTGCAACAAAGGTTTGATTATGAACCCTTTAAGGGCTCAATTAAACATCATGCACTTTTCGAAGGAATAATACTGCATGTAATGTATACTTACGTGTACAGTTGGCTATAAGGGGTAAAAACCAGCGTGTCTCTCAGTCTGGAAAACTGGATCGCATATTTAACAGCTCCTCTAAAATAAGTGTTAGTATTTTATTTACCTTCTGAATTAAACTGTTGGTGAGAGTAGGTGATTCCCATAACATGTTTTCTATGAGCTTATAAAAGTCAACTTTTGCTAGAGCACAGTTTTCGTAACGAAATACTTCAGAAAAATTGTCACGTTGATTAAATTAAATAATTTAACTTCAGAACTTGGGCCGACGATGAGCCCTTGTCTGAATAGTACCAGGCGCTGACAGGGAAAAACGATATATATATGTGTGTGTGTGTTCGAGGACTAACGGACTCTAATTGGGTCTGTGAGGATAATAGGCTGAGTTTTACTACACTTCTTTTTGGCAAAGAATGTAATGGAAATAATACGTTAAATATTGGGTGGCCAAAAAGTCCCTTAAACAATTCGTTGCGCGGACTCTACCGTATTCTGAAGAGACGTTTTAGACACTCCATATTTTTAGTACTTAACAGTTGCTTCTCGTTTCTGAGGGCATATTTACCTATTGTTTCTTTACTGCTCAACTGTTAGTTTTGTTCTTAGAAGAAGAATGCAATATTACCCACGTGCCCGGCACACCTTGGGCTTGGGACACACTAGGCTTTTACACAGACAACTTGATGTAATGCCGGGAACATATACGCATTTCTACTCCCAACTGATTGCTCGTATGTGCAGCTTGCGTGCCGTTTTGGAACATACTTAAAATCGGTAGCGCAGATACTGTGGCAGATATGAGGTCCGAGTTCTGCATCGTAGTATCAGGTTGCCTTTGTAAATGCCTATACATAGTCAAACCAGCGTAAGGAGTCCGATGGGCGAGGCTAAGTACGCAAAGCAACTTTGCTAAATCTCACGTAAGCGCGTGGTATAACTTGTCTCACTTAATAAAATTATATTTACATATATTCGAATACTCAAAGTGCATTAGTCAATAGATTAGATTTGGCACTGCTGCGTTCAATTTAGACCGCCCCTAAAGGGCTGCTTACGCTGGTTTGACTAGAGTGTGGCCCTGGCATGCGAATTTTTGTTCCTGAACCTTTCAGCAAGTTCACTCTCGAGGCAGCCAATGACGTGGTAGGTCACCAGCCACAGTGGGAGGGGCGAAGGGTGATGGTTTGTGAGGGTGTTACACTCAGATGCGTACCTTGAAAAAACTATGTAAATTCACAATTTACGTGCCGGGAAGCTTATTCTTATAATTATTAGGCATAAATTAAGGTGCGTGATGTACTTGAATTTAGTTTAGATGTGAGCAGCATGTGAAAATTGCTCGTCTGTTAGCAGTTTATATTGAGTCTCTGTGTATTTTATGTACATGTTACAGGGAGTAAATGTCGCCAAGCATTGCACGCAATGCCTAGCCCGTAAGTGAATTAAATCGCTCATACATTAAATGGATAGGTTTGTTTTAAGCCATGTTAGACTAGGCCAGGCTCTATTAGTTCAATGGAGAGTTATGTTAGAGATGCGTGCATAAATATAAAAGTTTACAACGTTTACTTTCTGATGTATTTTATAGGTTATTTTCTCAGTTCTGTATTCTCTAACTTGACACAGCTCAGCCTAGCCGTACCTAGTCTAACCTAGGCTAACGCAATCCATGCTGAACCCTAATTACCATGGCATAACCTACCCTATCTAACATAAATATATCTGACTTAAATAAACCCTTTTCTGAAACGGCTGATTCATCTAACTTATTGCCGAAGCAGTACGCTGGGTTCGGCTTGTTCGTTGTAACATACACACTCATTGTATGTAGACACTGGTCAGTTGATCCAAGAAATTGGTGGCACATTACGCTTATGACTAATAAGGTCTAAAAAAGGTTAAGGCACTGTGCGTTCAAATCAATCACAAAAAGCGTTGTAGATGTTCTCATACCCTTGACGGTGCACTTACACTGTACTCACACTATTCTGATGTAGGTACTATAAAGAAATGAATGGTTTCGATGTATGAAGAGCGCCCTGCAGCTTAACTCAGAGCGCGTTCGATTAGGACATAAAGTAAATATGCTTAGCTTAAATCAAGCGGGACTAAGGGTGTGTTTGATTTGGGACCTAAAAGTCGAGCAAAGCCAAACCCACTTTACTTAACTTATCTGGAACTGTTCACAGGAACTTTAGCTTCGTCGTTTTGAATTGTTTTGTAGGTGTTAGAAGCGACCAGCTCAAGTTGAACGGACTGAAATCTCAATTATACAAAGTATTTTTGAGTTTTTAGAAGACTCACAGGTGATAAATTTTGACTCAACGTATAAAACTTGAATAAACGGGACGAATTCGGGACACCTGCCTGCAGTTTCGGGAAAGTTAAGTAGGTTTCGCTTAGATCGACTTTCAGGTCCCATTCGAACACGCCTAAAAAGTATGTTATGTACTTGAACTTAGTTTTGGAATTAAAATGCATGTGAAAAGCGCATGCGTATGTTATATATACACTGGTCTGTGATGCGTACGCGCATAGTGTCTCTGTCCATTGTTCTGTTCAGACTAGATTGGCAACAAATTACCGCTCGTGAAAAAACTAGGCTAGAGAAAAAGTGCTGCTTTTTTCGGCCCTTTACAATGGACTTACTTTACACCTACACTACTAGGGAGTAAAGAATTTGAAGGTCACACTACGACTCAGGACCAAATACTCAGAATGATAGAACTACTAGGCAATCCAGCGTAGATCATTAATAATTTTTGGTCGCTTCTAACACCTACAACACGATTCAAAACGACGAAGCTAAAGTTCCTGTCAACAGATCCGAACTAGTTAAGTCAAGTGAGCTTGGCTTAGCTAGACTTTTAGGTGCCAAATCGAACACGCCCTTTGTCCCGCTTGATTTAAGCTCAGCACATTGAGTTTATGTCCTAATCGAACGCGTTTTAAGTTAAGTTGCAGGGCGCTCGTCATACATCGAAACCATTCATATCTTTATAGAGCATCTGAATAGTGTGAGTACAATGTAAGTGCACCGTCAAGGGTATGAGAACATATAGAGCGCATTTTGCGATTGATTTGAAAGTACATTGCCTTAACATTTTTTTACCTAATTCGTAGTAAGCGTAATGTGCCACCAATTTCCTGTATCAACTGACCCGTGTCTACAATTTGTGTGTATGTTACAACGAACAAGCCGAACCCAGCGTACTGCTTCAGCAATAAGTGAGATGAATAAGCCTTTCAGAAAAGAGTTAACTTAAGTCAGATATGTTTAGCGTAGATAGGGTAGGTTATGCCATGGTAATTAGGGTTCAGCTAGGATTGCGTTAGCCTAGGTTAGATTAGGTACGGCTAGGCTCAGTTATGTCAAGTTAGAGAATACAGAACTGCGAACAAAACCTATGTAATACATCAGAAAGTATACGTTGTAAACGTTTAATGCTAGGCACGCATCTCTTTAACATTACTCTCCATTGAACTGATAGAACCTGGCCTAGTCTAACATAGCTTAAAACAAACCTATCCATTTAATGTATGAGTGATTGAATTCACTTATGGGCTAAGCATTGCGCGAAATGCTTGGTGACATTTACACCCTGTAACATGTACATAAACTACACACAGACTCAGTATAAACTGCTAACACACAAGCCATTTTCACGTGCTGCTCACATCTAAACGAACGAAGTTCAAATACATCACACACCTTAGCTGATGCCTATTAATTATGAGAATAAACTTCTCGGCACGCAAATTATGAATTTGCAACATTTTTCAAGGTACGCATCTGAGTACAACACCATCACAATCCATCACCCTTTGCCCCTCCCACTGTGGCCTGTAACCTGCTACGCCATTGGCTGCCATGAGACTGTACTTACTGAAAGCTAGGTTCAGGAAAAAATCGCCCCTTCATAAGGATGCAAGACTCAACTCGGACTTCATTTATGCCACGGTATCTATGGTGCCTATTTTCAGAATGCTCCGAAACGGCCCGCGCGCTGCACATCCGAGCAACCAGTTGGCAGTAGAAATGCATGTGCGTCCCCGGCAAAATATATGTTTCAATCTTGTCCTTGTAAATCCACTTACTGTCTTTGATTATTCGTACAGCTCCTATCGCAAAGCGAACAAGAGGCTATATAGGCGACAGTGTGGAGCTCTTCTTGTGTGTCCATACCCCTTCTGGAGGACTCAGTGCCTGTCAGACTGGTGTCCCCTGGTGCTGTGCTATATTATCGGCTGGTCATTTGTACGAGGACTATCTTAGCATGCCGACACATAATATGATGTGCTGTTTTATGAAACGCATAAATTTGCAGTGCGTTACCGCCGGAATATCCGTTGCATATTACATTGCATCGTGCTTCATATTATTTCAATTTACGTCCTTCTCGATGTAGCATTAAAAAGAAATAATGAAAACTTCACTGCTTACTCTTGAGCATTTTAATATTTGCTGGCGTAACTTCTCGCTCTATTTCTCCTTTAAGGCTTACAATGTGTGTACATTATTACTGAACTCGAAAGTGCGTGAATTTTTGTACAACCACAAAGAGAAAATTCTTTCAGTGTAGCTGTTTTAAAACACAAGAGATTCTTATTTTCATCCTTGAGTTCCTTTGGTGGAGAGTGATCCATTAGAAATTTTTCATCTCTTGCTCGTATCATTCTGTGACACTAATTGCATGAGGAGAAAAATATTACAGCATATGGACGTAGCCTTACTTGTATTCCTCCCACGATGAAAAACAATGTCGTTGAGCGCAGAATATTTTTTCGTTAAAGTTTCTTATATTTTCTCGGGAGTTATTTTACTCCCCGTTTTAATTCTAAAACATTGCTAAAAGTTTTAAGTATCGTTGTGGGTTCAAATTCAACACTGAACAGTTTTTTAAAGCCTTTAATTTTTAAATCTAAATCACTCACCCTCCAGAGGACATATAGGACGGACCATAGGCAGCATCAAGCCAGCAAGGTCAAGTCCACCCATCCTGTCTTGGACAAAAATTTATAGTTATACTTTACATTTCTTAAACCGTCTTTGTTCGGTGTGTCAGATCTTTGCTTCTTTTCAATTTCTTAAGGTCTTCGTCCTCTACCTTCTCTACTTTCATGACTCATTCTTCCCAAGCGTTCCCAAGCGCGGTGATCTTTTGTTACCTCTGCCAAGGAGGTTATGTTTTCGTCGTGTTTGTCTGTCTGTCTATTTGCCTTTCTGTCTGTCTGTCACCAAGATAACTCAAAAAGTTATGAACCGATTTGGATGAAAATTACAGGGATTGTTAGGTATGTAAGGAGAAACAAATGATTAACTTTTGGTGAAGATATGTCTATCCGTTTGTTTGTTTGTCTGCGACATTTTTCTTGATGCCATAACTCAAAAATTTATTGATGGATTTTGATGAAATTAACATGAGTTGTTAGGTATATAACAAAGAGTAAATGACCAAATTTTGGTAATGGTCCGTTTGTTCGTTCGTTCGTTTGTCACTGTTTTTAATTTTATGCTTGTCAGCACAATAACTCAAAAAGTAATG
>LQNS02278125.1:16701080-16719424 GCA_001587735.2 Parhyale hawaiensis | reverse complement strand
CCCTCCATTGTCAATGAAGGTTTCTATTACTTCTCACAAAACGCGCACTTGAATGGCAAAGCTCAAAAGTGCATGGCGGTGTTCGTTCTTCATGATGGCAAATACGACTAAAATTGATCCCTGAAAAATGATCCTCACTCTGTGTTAGTCACTTCGCGACACTGGATCGCGACACAATCGCCCGATATTGCATTCCGACCTGGCTCTTCATTGCTTCGCGAAAATACGCTTCATTTTGTATTTGTTGCATGGGAGGGAGGAGGAAATAATGATGCCCTCGCGAAAGGTGTTCAAAGTCTTCGGAAAACTCCTCTGGCACGTTTGTTGATAACGTTTTTTAGGAGACAGAGATATATTGATGCTGACACAAAGGGATTTGGTGCTTAGAAATTGGAGTGCGGTGTTGTTTGTCTGGAAGTGGCAGTGTGCTCTTAGAAACATAGAGATGAGTTTTATAAGGGAACTATGCTCCAGTTAAGAAGGGCATTGTCATTGCATACTCCAAGGTATAAATGGCAAGCTGTTTCAAACTGAAGAAATTTGAAGAGATTGAATATTATCCACGTGAATGAACTCTTAACGGAGAATTCCATGCACGGTCGCCTATTTTCCCAAGTCACTGATGCATTTCGGCGCGTCAGTGCTAAACGTCGAGTTCTTCGCATATCAAATGAAAGGGACCCTGGTTGAGAACACGACACTGGATACGAGTGTCCTTGCGCCGTGTGGGTTATGGCTTGCCACGATGGTGCGCAATGGGTTATGATTGTTGTTCACGGTGTATGGTTCCCGGTGTCAGACGTTTAGCAGTACTCAAGGGTAAGGAGACACTGAGAGATACTTAAGGAAGTTCACCATTGAATATGTAACGATACACCGTCACTGGTATGGGTATCATACAGCTGGCTTGATAGTTGGTTATCGCCAGAGATCACATGACGGTAATGACTGAGGCTGCTTGGTGCGTCCTCTATTGATACCTTAGGCGACCTAGGTAGGGCTCTCTCTGATGACAATTGCGAGAGCTTATGCGCATCTTAAGATGTTGAATATATTGAAGATCCTGGCGCCCTCACACGAGCGCACAGTGCATTGTTCGTTAGTACTGATGTATAGGCAAAGTTTATATTTTTTACCCGTAACGTGAAGTTCACTCTGCTGGGCCCCTCGACATAATTAAAACCAAATGTGCCGTTTGTCGGCCGACCAATGCCACAATTTGTTTTTCAGTAATCAAGCATTGAAGTACTGCAGCAAGAACGAAATAAGTGTACGAGCTGCAAAGACGGCTATGTTGAAAATCTTACCATCGTTGAATTATATTCGATCCCGTTTGGCTCCACTTGTAGATTTTCAATATTCCGTTGATGTTCTTCCCCACATCTTCTGTGAAGCGCTCGCGTCCAGTAATCCGTCCGTTTACTTCAATGTGTTTTTCTGCAGCGAGTGCTGGGAACCATTTGCCAGTTTTCTCCAGATTTCAAATGGCAGTTGTGGACATTAATCTCATAGATAAACATACGGCCGATGGAGGAACTGTATTACCTCTAGTGAGAGGCAATTCTTGACACCTGTCTCTTGAGTGGTTCAAGTTCCTCAATACGTCACGACTGCTAGTCGCCTCCAACTAATGAAAACTTCCACGGTTGACTGTAAGTGGAGAGTTTTGACGAGTTCCTTGCAAGGATCAGCGAAAAGAAAGACTTTCGGTCACGACCCAGTGAATACGGAGCTCCGTTTAAGAGATTCCCATGCTTGCCGGCAGTTCTATCAATAAAAGATATTCTTACTAAATTATTAAGATGCAGTATGCCTTTGTAAGTTCAGCGGAATATGGCAGAAGTTGTGAATATTCTTAGGTAGTTTATAACAATCAGCTATTTTGTCATTAATTACAAGGAATAATGAAAATATTGTCCTATAGACAAACAATGTTAGTTTTCCTTTGTAGAAGTAGTCATACATGACAGTCCACTCCAAATTTTTTGCAGGTTTTACAGCTAGTTGATAGACGGAGCTTCAGTAAAATATATTCTAATTAACATAGGGTCACACTATTACAGCTAAGCTGTTCGTGATGATGCAAAAAAAAATGTGACTGTTCTTCAAGAGCCGCAAATTCATAGCTGGATGTCAACAGTGGACGACGATCATTGAACGCCAAATGACCTAAAATTGAACAAAATATTTTTGCCACTTTCCAGTCTAAAATTTCTTGCCTATAAATACATTCGTGTGGAGTCACGATTAACAGTTTATTTTTGTGTCATGTCACTATATCTAAATATAGTTAAATCTTCCTGTAACACAGCGATAGCGGTGCTATCTAGGCGACAGTATCGTGTGTGTCCGCACTCTGCGCTTCGAGGGCAGTGTCTGTTCCGGATTAAAGGCTTGATGTTTAATAGAGTGTTGTTGTGTGGTGCTTTGCTATATCGCGGGCTGTGCTTATCGCGAGGAGTGCAGTTAATAATTCTTCACTTTTTAAACTAGAGGGCCGTCCATGGCGAAAGACCATCACCTGCTGTAAGGGGAGGGGGTAGGAATTATGAATTCAACGCCGTCATTTTTTATGGCCAGCTAACTCAAAATTTTTGCCTTTTTTCACATTTCAGTCAACCCACCTGACTGCCTGAAAAAGATTGTGATGATGGCCAGACTCCTTTTGCCTCTTTTTGGGTAGTCTGACAAACAAATACAGTAGACACATAAACAGACACACAAACATACATACAACCGAGCCATAAACTGAAACAATATCACCGCCTTCGCTTCGCTCGCTGGTAATAAAAATGGAACAGAATACATAATTAAATGTGATTTGATAGTTTCTAATTCTAATAAAACAAAAAATGTGTTCCTGTAGTTATTTTGTAATGACTTTCTATAAGAAAATGGACTATGAATGTATTCTCTCGTTGTCACTAATTTCAATAGCTTTTGAAATATTCTCTCGTGTTTACTTCTATCTTACTCTCTTTGTGTAAGAACCATTTTCCGGAGGGATATTTTTTACTTTCTCTTTTATAGGTAGAATTCTCACGTACTGCTATCGCCATTCATTCTTTTGTAGGCGGAAAAGGATTGCGCTCTCTGCAATCCCATTTTAAGGACTTTTTTGTCGGGAAAGTTACTACTTGCGCTCTTTGTGATATAGGATTATTTTACCACTAATGTAGTATTTTCTAAGTGATGAGCTCCTCCACCCCCCCCCACTCCTCCAAAGGCAATGGAAAGATCTATGAGCAGACAAGGTGGCATTAGATTTTTAGCAGAATAATGAAATATAACACCAGTACTATAATAAGAGAGCTGTCTGTCTGTCTGTCCAAAGCCTTCCAAATTAGGTCTGTAAAGGTAGTTATGGAAGCTCCATTGGACTCTATGAACTTGAACTTAGTGGGCAAGAGCCCCTTTGACAGAACTTTCTTGTTTAGTTAAGTTCATATCACGTATTATTGCTGATTTGTGCTTTTTTTTGAGCTCATGCAAGTTTGTAAACTCAAACACTGTAAGTCATTCTAATTGCACAGCTGAAAATAATTATTACGATCTTCAAGGAGACGCAGATAAGATACAACATTTTTCACACATTTGGGAAACAACTCCATGATTACGACTGTTAAGATTCAAAAGTATCGCTAATATTTTCCTCATGTACAATAATTATACTTTTTGTTCATGCTCCGATGTCTTTAGGCTATCCGATAACTGCGATGAAATTCACGTAACTTTACTATTTCATTAAAATATTTGCTGCTAGTCAATCAATTTGTATTATTATGAGAAAAGAGTCGATTAATTATGTATTTTTTCGCCATGATAATTGTCTGGCAAGTGAGAGCTGGTAATTCTGAATATTCTGTCAATAAGGAATGAATTTCAGTTTGGGTTTGATTATATGGTTCCGTGAAATAATGAAAACTTTTACAGACCGTAGCGACCATAATAGAACGATTTGAATCTAATACAAACAAATCAACGATTGGCTTATAATTTGCCTATTAGGAATGAGTTATTCAAATCAATTATATCTGAAAATTTCATCTTGCCAACTGCGATTTTTTTTTCAGTCGAGTGTTTAAAAATCTCTATTATAAAGCAAAGCTCCATGATGCTCTAGATACCAGCAATGCTTGTAACAACGTTAGCTTCCAAAACAACCGCTAACGTTACGTGGAAAAATTTTACTTTTCTCAATCAGTTAACGCAAAAAATTTTTAAAAAGAATGCTCCAGGAATAGACCACCATTTTTTTCTGTTCCAGCTTGTTTAAAAAGCTTTAATAAATAATTCAGGAGCTACCAAGAACTGGGAGAAATGCTTGTAACAATGCCACTTTTGAAACAACAGTTTGCTCATTCCAGGAAAACTACGACATGTCTTTTTCTCTTTGCCAAAATAATCTAATAAATAATCCATTAATCTCATTATCAGTAGTTTGCTGGTAGCATTGTAACTCAACTTATGATAATGAATACTTCTGGAACAGCTGAGTACTGAGAGCAATACATTTCACATCTGCAGCTTCTTCAACAACAACTTGTTGTTCGCGGGAAATTGAAAATTCTAGTCAGTGTTGGTGCTCCGGACTTGCGCCCCGAAGGTCGAAACAATAAGTCTCAATGGACCCAAGTGCACCGATTCTTTTGAAGTCACAGAATGCGTTAATTGGCCACTTCATCTCGCTAATAGCAAGTCATCCATTTACGTGTCGAATTTCTAAGCAGGCCTCTCGGGCTCATCAATCAAAGGGTCATTAATAACAGTCTGGAAGCAATATCTGGACTTGCAACTGGCGCTTCAACACATGCCTAACAACAATATCATTAAGGAACACCAAGGGCTCCTCTTTGAAATTCAATAAGGCTGCTAGCTTCATCAGTGCTCCTCGCTGTGTGTCTCCGTCTGGCAGTCCTTATTATTGAAGGAGGTAAATGGTTATGTGTCGGTCATTTGGCCCTATATGAGCCAGTCATTGCTTCTCTAATCCTGTACCTGCACGGCTACGAATGCCAGTGTTCTATGATTTTGCCCTACACTCGAGATCTCTTATTGACTTTAACTACATTGTAATAATTGTTCTAGTGGAGGATTCTAGCTTGCTTCATAATCCTTAAGTTGATGAGCGGATCCCAGCACGCAACAGTATAAGTTCTGAATACGATATTACTCGAGCTGCTTTCATGGCAGGGTTCACTGTATGCTAGATATCTCAGTAAATTAATTCCATTGCATTACATTCCTGACTACGCATTTAGTACTTGGCCTTTTTGCGCAGCCTGATGCAGCGAAGCAAATGCGAGACTGTATCGACGATCGACAGCGTGGGGCTCTATTTGTGTGTCAGTTTTTCGCGTGCAGTGTCTGTTCGGGGACCTCAGTGCTTGTACGACTGTGGTTACGGGAGGTTGTACAATGCTGCAGGCTGTGAGTTTCTGCGAGGACTTTAGCTACAGATTGCTGTAACGAGGCGAAAGTGAGGATGTCCAGGCAGCAGTACCGTGTGTGTCAGCAACGTGTATGTGTTTGGAGCTCGTCCAAGTTGTGTCTAGAGAAGTGGACATTGGCTCAGTGTCTGCCATGCTCTAGTCGTGTGAGGTTGTACATGCTACGGACTCTGGGTGCCAGATGTTCTGATTCCAAGCGGAAAATAATATATCGCATAACGTTAATATTAGTTCTTTTATACTACGTAAGGGGGACTGCTAAAAGCTTTTGAGCTTGAGGCTATCTAGCAAGAGTGTAGCTGTTTTCTTTATAAGGGAGTTAAGATAAATCTTTAGTCTTAGATATGTAAAGAAATTAGAGTGGTTATTCAATATACATACTGAATATACTATAGATATATAATTATTATAAATAAGTACATATTATCTATCGTACCTATATACTGGAGTAGCATATAGTGCAGCGTCTTCAATTATCCGTTACCAAAACCTACTTTCTTTTTAGAGGGACTCCCAGTAAAACTGACGAACTTGTTTTCAGTGCTGCTTACTTCTCTACATATGAGATACAAGTAGTTCTATAATGAGAGACGTTGGTTGCATTTCCCTATTTTTCCTGTGAACCCCCAATCTTCCTAGAAAAAATCTTTGGGAGAAACACAGGAGCTACGACTGTTGCCCTTCTCTTACACTGATGGCTGTTCGGTGCACAGCTTAATTTACTTCAGTTATTGCTGGGATCCGTGTCCATCTGCGGTGCTCTGCAGGCATTCAAGTCGGCCATGAATGATTTTACCAGTAGTTCGTTTTAGCGGCATTTCGAACGTATGAGTATTATTCGATGTTTTTTCCGTCCCTTGCCGCCCAACCATGTTATTTTTAACGATAATTAGATGCTGTAGTAATATATAGATTTATAGAACTATTCTTATTGCTCTAAACTGTTTCTAAGTGTGTGATAGGAGTAGTATACGAAATACTGACTCCAGAACACACATTGGGTTTTCAAACTCAATGTGTGTTTTACAAAAACTCAATGTGTGTTCTGGAGTCAGTATTTGGTATACTACTGATAGGTTTAAGTCAATATTATTACAATCTAACGCATATTTTCGCTGCAACTTATTGTTCATTTATCATAAATAGGGAGTTAATAATGACATGAAACCTCTCAATACTCCTGTCTCTGATGTGGCTACATGTAATCCCTCTGTGAAAGGATGCGACGAGAATGATGGTGTGGAACTGAAGATCTGCTATTAACGCCAGGTCTTACGCACCAGTCTTCTGTTGCGCGTATACTGTATGTAGCACAGAGCGTCGGCATGATTTCTTGCTCTCACGGAAACAATGACCACGGCACTTTAGGTTCTAAGTCACTCCCAATTTAAAGAAATCTGCTAAGCGCAAACTGACACCACTACTTACAAGTTAGCTAATCCTTTGAGGCACACGCATTAGGGTTTACAAGGCCAAAGTTTTCGAATGCCGTTAACAGGGGTTAAAAGGCTATACCCTATAGTGTGAACACGCCCTAGGTCAGACACAGGCGTGATATCTAATGCATTATGACGCGTAGTTAGCTGTAAGTAAATTACATTCAGTTTACCTGTATGAGTGCTTTCCCAAAATGTGGCAGAAAAATTAACTATACCAGAGTTCTCACAGAAATGTACAGCCCGCTGCATATCATAGACTTACATGAGAAGAGTATCACGGGCCCTTAGTCCCGAACGGACTCTGTCCGCTCGGCAGCGACACACAGTTAGAGAATCAAACAACCAGTTAGTGTATTGTTATGTTATTAAAGTAATACACATCTGTTACTTCAACCATAACGTTCTCTACGTGTACGGACCACATGTAGCTCAGTAGGTTCCAGTGACCTCCATAGAATAATTACTCTCCGATACCACACGCAGTCGTGAAGTGTATAAACTTAATTATGGCACTGACTGTCTATAGCGGCATGTTTGGCAGGCTGGCGAATGAACCGAAGTCGGCTAGTGCGGGTCTGATGTGCATTCAACAGTATATCTTCTGTCATAAAGTCAAAACCAATTCAAAGTGGCCTTGGCTAGAAGTTATTCCAACGCGTACCTACGATAGCTAGCATTAAATGTAACTTTTACCAGAGAGACGCCAAATATATCGGAATGCAGTCTAGTATGTAAGAGTTGGTACTATGGTAATTTCTTCTATTTGAAAGTTGTTAGGTAATTTTGATTGTAAAGGCTGGCAGCTCCACATTTTCGACCATTTTGTATGAGAACACAAAAAGCACTACCAATGTTATTACTTTATGTTGTATAAATATCTATAGAAGGAACTGTTTGCACTGGGGAGTCATATCACACTTACGCATAGGTGTAGTACTGATAAGCTTTAAATAATATCCTTTTGAGGAGATGTACTGATATATCAGAGTGCGTAGAGAAACCTGTTAAATGTACAAGCCGTACAGCAGTAAACACTTTGAACTGGTGGAGGGTGTAAAGAGTCACAATACATGTACTATCCACTGTAGTATGTAGAACTTTAGTGACCTTTTTTTAGGAGAACTACTTGGACTAGTAGAGGTCAGACACTATACTATCACTTGTTCCATTAATCATCTTTAACGCTGATGAGCTCCAGGAAACTCTACTTTAGAGGAAAAATTACTGAACTGAAGTTTTCTGTTAGAGGCACGGCTGAAATTGAAATATTTAGGCAATTATTCGATTCGACGGCGTCCCTTTAGACACCGGATAAATTTCTACGCTTTCCCAGTATGATATCAACAAATGATCGTGCTGATGAGCTCTACAAAACACTTCTTTATAGATAAATTAGTTTAACTTGTGTGGTACTATAAGATGGACATCACCCATAATATTGATGCAATGCAGAAATCATTTCTTTGAAAGTTAACTATTTCAACTAGTGGAGGGAAGAAAGTATGCTAGTATATCTATACACTGATGCATTCTAGAAACAACTTCTTTAGAGCTGAACTATATTTGAGCTTAGATTTTCTATTTCTTGTACTATATCAACCAGCTACATAGCGCTGATAAGGTCAGAAAATGTTTTTTCGAGGTGAACAGCTATAGGTGTGTCTTGCTACATGTATGCGCTATCAACCATAATATTAAAGAAATTTAGCAATCACTTCTGTGCAGAGAAGAGTTTGGCTTACTAGAGGTAGCACAGTACGCTATTCATGTACCATCAACCATCTACGGTACAGATAATCTCCAGTAAGCACTTCTTTAGAAAGTGAACTAATTGAACTGAGGTATCCTATTACATGTACCATCAACCATAGTATTGATGAAGTTCAGTAAACACTTCTTTAGAGGAGAACTAATTGGACTGGTGGAGGGTTGGGAGTCATTGCTCACTTTGTTTTAGGTGTCAGTACGTCGTAGCTGCTGCGCTTCATAGGTGTCTCCCTTAATGAACTGTAGCGAGGTAATTTGTAGCTACGCTGCCTCTTCCATAAGTCAAACTGAAGCTTCTCCTCTATGCCAGACGTGAATATTAGATAACTGAAACGCACGGTAACGAACTGCGTGAATTTTCTGTAGTTGAGTGACAGACCTGTATTCAAGTATCAGAGTGATGAGTTAATGTTGCAGAAAGAACTTTACATACAGTTATTCTTGGTAAGAATTAATTATCACTGCAGTAATACGTTTATATATGTGCTAACAGAAAAGAAGACATTTTGAAATTTCGAACGGGGTCCAGCTGGAGCTTTATAAGTAAGATAAAATAAGGAAACGGAAGTGCCATGGTTTACCGAATCTTCAATAGTTTATACTGCATGCCTGCTATGTTCATTTAACGGCTTAGAGAGTGTTTCTCTGGTGCTTGGTTATTTATCTTCTAGTAGTAAGTATACTGCAAAAGCTGCAGTACACCTTGGATTGAAGAAAATTTGATTGAAGCTTGCTGGTTACGAAATATTTTCGAAAATGTAAAAATTTGGACCCACTGCAGTGAAGTTTCGTAATCTGTAGCTATTATTTCTCTTGATCAGAGCTACTCAATCATGCATTGAAACGAGAATATAATCGTTACACTTAGTTCCGCGGTAATTTCTGCCCATGGGTGGCACTGTCGTTTCCTATCGTCTGTTACATATCATACACTAACTACCGCTTGATTAAAATGAATTTGCTAGTTTTTGTTCAGATTCTAAAGAAAAGTGCTGTCATAATTTAGTCACCTAAATGCCTTTTTTATTAGTCGTATTATGGCAATAATTTGAGGTTGAATCGGTCGTTAGAGTGATGAACTCAAGTGCAAGTTATAATGATACATGGAAAGCGCTCTAGATCTTCAATATTAATCACTTATTATTTAAACTTTTAAGTTATTTTTCAAATCCAAGTAGCTTAGCGTCAAATCTGTGATACTTTAGCAATAAATATTCGTAAAAACGACGTTTTCATATTTTAGTTGCTAAACAGTTTAATCGTTTTAACGTTTCTCGAGTCATCTCATTTTGATACCCATGCTCACAATTCTGCTCACAAATTGAAGACAAAACGATTTTCACCCAATCGATTTGGAGACAGTTCAGTCATTTCTGTTTCGTATCAATTAGCCATAATTTGAAACTAAATGTAATCTTTACTGTTTACTCCAATCTGGGACGTTTTTATGTTAGGTTTTGCATCAGTTCAGTCGTCTATACGTCCAAACGAATTAGTCATAATACAAAAATAAGTTTAGTCTCGGATTTTTAACAAGCCTATTCCTAATTCGAGAAAAAAGCAACGTTTTTATGTTGCATGGAGTCGACGACAGTGGTTGTTTTTTCGTCCGTGATTTTGTCATAATTCGAAAATAATTCTATCTTCAAATCTTCGGCAATTCTACTGACACAAAACAATGTTCTTATTCTGGATTTGGCGACATTCAGCCCTATTTACGTCTTAGCGACTGAATTGTTCTTTGAAAATAAATTTAATGTTTCCAATAGTTGTAACCTGAAATATTGGACAAAAACGACGTTTTCATATTGGGGCTGGTGATATAGGTATCATCCATACACTCCTCATGCGTCCGTCATAAAGAGTCTCAATAACAACCACTAAAAGTCAATCAAGTTGACCGCAATATTACCGGCTATTCCATTAGCGGGCAGAGACAAATATTTGCATGGTTGGCCGTCACAGGGATGGTCATTGGCATGCCTTTCGAAACGCGTCCAATAAACACGTCCGTCAGACATGTTTGTTTGTTTACCGAGGGTCCGAAGGAACTATGATCTTCGTTCCGGCCAGCGCACGCGTGTGTAAACGCCTGTTTGTTGTGGTTA
Organism: Parhyale hawaiensis; assembly: GCA_001587735.2. NCBI lineage: Eukaryota > Metazoa > Arthropoda > Malacostraca > Amphipoda > Hyalidae > Parhyale > Parhyale hawaiensis. The sequence goes on along the minus strand of LQNS02278125.1, from coordinate 16,708,660 downwards.
CTCCCACCAGACTCAAATTTGAACAGGGACAACATAGAACTTTTGCCCGAGATGTGTTTTCTTTGGTGAATTCGAAGCTCCTGCAAAATGGAGTTCGCTAGAGGGGAGCCTGAGCGTAACTTTGAACCAGCTGATGAGGGAAGCATGTGGGCATAGATGGATTCGGGGAGACGCTTTCCATCTCCAAAGCTTTCGTTTTTGTACTAAGCTTGTCACTGCGTCCCTCACGGTACTTTCATTCATGGTAAAAAAAAAGACTTTGGTTTCATTTGTTAGGTGACTCTTCAAGTAAAATCTTGGCCAGAGGAACGTTTTTGATCTGCAACAGTCGAAATGGATTAGTAGCGCATGTTTGGAGACAGGACGAAACCGTGCTCACTCTAATATTTATTTACGTACAAAGGAAAAGTGAAGCGTGTTGCTTTCCTGCTTTCAATCTTGGGTGTTTCTATGATATATTTTGAAGCTATTATTATTTTATCTTGTGTTGGTGAAGGTACAGTCAACTTTGACTGCACCCTCCATTGACAGAATGTGGTTAATTTTCGTAGGTAGATACAAGAGCCGTTAACTTAAGTGTTTGACAGTAACTTCTAGTAAATTTTCAATTTTTATTTGAACTTTCATATTGCCTCACAACACATATTTAGCTCTTTGTCGACAACTTCTGTTTTGCAGCAACACACATTAATTATTATTAAAATAAACTTACTCATACGACGTGAAGTTCTCGCCCAGTCTTACCTATCTTAATGGTTCTTTGTCAACGATTTCTTTATTGTCCGTTGTTTCCCAACGACACGCATTTGCAACATGAATGTACTTAAAATAAACTTGCTGTAATAATACGGCTAAATTTTTAGGCATCTTGCTTACTTCAATACATCTCTGTTTATCGACAACTACGTTATTTTCCAGAGACATAATTAAGCTCTTACCTAAATTAAACTAACATAAATAAAAAGTGAATTTCCGAGTCTCTTTTGCTATTGAGATTTCACGATTTGTCTACAGTTTGTTAAATTTCCCACTAACAAGCTTTAGTGACAAGCTTTAACTCGAGAGCTCGAATAAAAAGGTTCTCATATTCTGGCTTTCTTTAAATAGCCGCATGCGTTTGTAAATAGGAATGCGTAATCTCAAGTACACCTCATGTTGTTTGACGATGACTAGGCGCAACTGAAGATGTCCGCCGGGCGAAGTACTTGCTGGTAACGCCTTTGCTGAATGTCTGGGGCTGGCTCAGCCCCTGAGAACATCATGCTGCGGATACTTCTAAAGCCTTCAGAGTCAGCCTAAAACAGCTCTCAACTCAATCTTTCATCTAGGTATTTTGTCAGTGAACGTCTATCCAAAGTAATATTGTTGTCGACAGTATATTTGCTGCTGGGCTGAACTTTCTACTGATAGAGTTTCTTTAAGATGACGTAACAATCAAAATTTAATAACGTTACTAAGATACAATAGGTTTGCAAGTAAAGCTACAAGTACAAATTAACCTAAAGTACACCATCACCATGGACACACTCAGTCTGCACCTGTAGACGTGATTGGCATTATGCAACTATAACACTTATGCAAATTTCCTAACTCAACTGTACCAGCTTAAGCTAGTTTGCTAAAGTTTTTTACCCGTAGGAATACAATATCACATTAAACCTTTGTAGAAAAATATCACAGCTTGGTGTGAATAGGGTTAATATATGCAGTATAAGACCTAGTATCTTAAATATAAAATGTTATTCTCACGAAAAAATTAATGCAATCAACAAGGGGATAAAAGCACAGCTATAGTTGAAGTTCCTTTCAGCCAAATTCAGAGCTTCTTGAAAGTTGAACATTCCCCGATCTATTACTGATAGCGTAACATGCAGAAAGATAGTTGTACGCATAGATAACTGGATGGATGGATCGGTGGAACCATAAGCAGAATTATGCTAGCAATTTTCTAGTAATTTACATATCTATTTAGTGCTATCCTTGTCAAGGCTGGGCAGTTGGACACTCGTGGTTTATTCTTTTAATTTATCTTATTCCAGTCCGTGTGATTTCAGACAGATATTTATTCATATTTACACACATGACAGTAATAAAGAACAGCTTTGATTTTCGTAGAAGAAATATGAAAATTATATTAGAGATGCGTAGTTTTTTGTGAAATATTTTCAATATTTTTAGTGCAGAGGGCACATTTGCCCGACGAGCAAAGGGCGGCTCAAAAGTAATTCACCCTTTTAAAACATTGGTCAGAAGAAAACTAAAACAGGATGCAGGAGAGCTCAGAGTTTTATTTTTGTGTTGGGTATGGGAACATAATATTTCATTTTAGATGACCACTGTTATTGTTTGATAGGTGATCTTTTAATGGTAGTGTTCAGTACTTGACTCGATCAGGATCTCGGGAGTGAGTTCCTTATGGGCTACCCTTTATATAGAAGGATGCATATTGTAATAGTTGTTTTTGTTACGTACACATGATCTTCACAGAGACAATTTCCTCTGTGGACACGTTTGCAGACTCGAAGTAGTCTTAATGAACTCACTACTATTCACTAGAGAGATTGTAAAGAATGCTGCTCTGATTCTCGTCATAATTCCCCCTAGTTCCCACTCACTCATTACCATATTGCAGTCGCTTCACACCCTCTAAGCTAAAGCTGTCTTGTTAGAACGCAAAACTTACGGAGATGGTATATCTCGATACAGGCGTCTTACTGCATTCTCTTCACCATGCCGCAGCTTACTATGACAATGTTATGATGATAATAATAATAATAGAATCAGTATTGCTAGTGAATTATGTTCGTCCACTGAAATTTTTGAGGCGCCTTTACCTAAGCTTGATTATTTTCTTCCCTGATTTCTTAATGCGTTTTCACTCAAGAGGAAACATTTGTTTTCCTTAAAATTTTATGTGCCTTGATGGAAAGTAGAGCCTTCAGTTTCTTGAAATCTTCATGAATCAATAAACATTTTCTTCGTGGCCTTTTATAGTATCTCTAGTGAGTACGAAAAACAATTTATAATACGTCGCATGCGTATAGAAACATCCGGTAAAGGTATACAAGGTTAATGTCCTGCACGTAGCTACCATGCACCTTCTCTTGATAAAATGTCTCGAAAAAGAAGTAAAATAGAAATAACAACGCCGAAAGGAGTTGGCGGAACTAGTTAAAAAAATACCCGAAAGGCAGGCAACTGAAACTGTTGATGCACTAAAACCCAAATGCATTTCGTGCTGGAAGCATCAAGGACACCATTCTTCTCGGAGCAGCCAGAGCTGAACTTTTCTTTAGAGACAGAAGGTAGCCATTCTCTATAGCGGACCGAGACGACTCTATACAGGCTAGTATCCTTGTAAAAGTGTCGCTCCAGATCCAGTGATGGCTGAACTTGAGTACTTCTTTCAGTCTCTAATGGACGGACACACGAGATATTCCACTTCAATTATCTGCTACCCGACACGAATACTTCTATCATTGCACAAGAAACTGGACTCTTAATGACTTCTCTCGCTCTAAAAATTCAACAAGTTAGGGCAATGATGACGAGCTCCATTGAGAACTAGTGATAACGAAGGCAGCCTGCAAATGAGGCAATTGTCTCTCGGATTATGTTTTCCTGGCGGCAGGCTTTACATTTATTTATATACTGACGGCATGCGTCACGATTAACACAGGCGTAATGTCTTGCATTATGAGCGTATGTAGTGCGTATCTCACACTTTACAAGTAGACTTCATGTTGTTATTATTATTATCTTATTAGAGTCCCACTTTACGTACGTAGACTTCATGTCTTAGATTGAGCGCGTAAGAGTTATGTTTTAAACTCAATACGCGTGTTTCTTGTCTTACATTTGATATGTAGACTTAGTTTTTATGTCTAAAAATTAGATGCTATGATTTGTATTTATTATACAGGTGTCAGGTTTTACATTTAATGCGTGCAGTGTTGATGAGCCGAAGCATTTTGTAACTATGTTTAGAGTTGTCTGTCTTCCCTGTCGTGCCGTCGGCTGAACATAACGGGCGGAATAATAATTACGGAAATGATTTAATCGCAATTTGATGTTAAAAGATTCATCCATAGGTGTCCTGGGAACTGAATATGAAAACGAGAATGATTTAGTTACAACATTAAAGGTGTACACGCATCTGCTGGTACACCGCGGATGTACTAAATGAGTATAGATATTTATTTGCATAAATAAACAACTGACAATGTCTCACTGCAGATTCTGCAGGCGCCATTTGTAGATTATAATTTCCCAATGACGCTCTGCAGCTTACACAAACTGAACAGAAAGTTCAGTCTCATCATTTAAAGTTTGCAATTTCTCGCTGGTACACTGGTGGTCATAAAGTAAATAAATAACCGGGTTGATTTACTCGCATTATTTTTATTCTTCAGCAATCCCATAATTAATGACAATATTTATATTCCACTTTCGCACCATTACACATGATTTTACATTTTATGGCTAGCACAAGTAATCCTCACAAAACTAAAACTGTGTATCGCCCAGCAACCCCCCTACCGCCCCACCGAGCTCTCGCAGATCTCCACTTTAGGTTTAGTCAACACTCGACCGCGCGATAGCACCGGGATTACCGCTCGAGCTTCACCTCTCTCATAAAAGATGAATTTCTCCAAAGTGTTTTCCCGTATTTCTCGGACTTTTTCCTAGTGACTGTCAGAGCAATAAAAGTCCAGGAGAACTTTCTTTTGTTGCCTTGAAATAGTTCACTATTTGCTCTCACGAAAGAAAATTTTAACTAGCGACACTGTAGTTACTCAAACTAGTATTCTTTGGTGGGGACTATGGGCATGAAAACTCAATATTAGCTTAGCCGTTATCATTGATGAGAGGAATAAATGTATGGCATAGCTATACCATATATATATTTATACATCTCTGATAAGAGATGAATTTTTCGAACATGTATGCGAAAAAATCGTGTTCTCTGTTTTTATTTTTATTTTTTTTTATTATGGGAGAGGTAGAAGCCCCGGAGAATTATCTTAGTTATACTGGGAGTTGTTGCACTTTACACACAAAAGGAAAAGAATGCAATTATTACTGCACTCATGTAGAAAACCTACATTCCTTCACTAATGTTGTGGGTAAGGAATCTCAAACGAGGAATATTACTATGAAATTAATTCTGTGATTAGCTGCAGAACATTCTAGTATTTGGAATATAAAACAATACGAACAAAAAATACCGATAACTAGAGCACCATGAAAGCGCATATCTACGCCAAGCAAGGTAACGGTAGCGAAAAATTCAAGTTGGTTCTGAAACCATGATTTTTTGTATCAATCTCAAAATGTAATCATTTATGGCTTTTGACAGTATTAACAATTCCAGTAATTTTCGTGAAGTTCCGTTCATAATTTTTTTATTTTTGAGTTATGCTGTTAAAAATCATTATGACAAACATTATTCAAACATAAAAACAGGCAAACCTATCATCACCAAAATTTAATGTTCTATGTCTTTCAACATTACTAAGTAATTTTTGTAAATTTCATAAAGATCCATGTATAACTTTTTGAGTTATTGTGGTAACAAGCATAAAATTAAATACAGCCACAAACAAATGAAAGAACAAATGGATCATCACAAAAATTTGGTCATTCACTCTTTGTAATGTACCTAAAAGCTCAAGTAAATTTCATAGAAATCCATGCATAACTTTTTGAATTACGTCATTAAGAAAATGAGGAAGACAAACAAACAGATAGACGGATCTTCACTAAAGTTACTGTAATAATTTTTTCCTCCAAACATACTTAATAATCCCTGTAAATTTCGTTGACATCCGTGAACAACTTTTTGAGTTATCTTGGCGACAGACATACAGATAGAATAATAGACCAACAGACAAACAAACTCGACGAAAACATAACCTCCTTGGCGGAAGTAATAACCTGCTTAGCAGGTACACAGATCTATGGTTTGAAAAGAATTTTCTATCTGACTGTACCTCCAGGCAAAATTTATCTTATGTTCGAATGTTTTTAAAATTTTCGTAACGCTCATATGTACCTATTTTTGACTTTTATTAATGTTAAACCCTGTGGCTTCGTTTTCAGAGTGGATTTCGCCACAGTTCTTTGATCCTGTGTGGGAACACCCTCGTTCACGTTTCCAGCAATAGACTAGGTACCGTACATGTCCCTCTCTTCCTCCTCTGTTAAATCGTTTTAGTTACGAATAAGGAGCCTTGAACTACTCAATATTAACATCAGCAACGACTAGACGGCAGATAACCAAAGAAAACAGGCCTATATATCTGTGGGTTTGCGTATATAACACCACATTGTTATAGGCTGGCATGACGATCCTTTTTTTAAATATGTACAGTATTACTGCGCCGTACCGTCCCGACCCACAATAACTTCATGTACGGCACTTTAGGGTTTGGTTTTCTACGGTCGGACGTCGAACAGTGTGGTTGTCCGCTGCCGATCTTAGGAAATTCTTTTACTAATTACCCTTGTAATTTGAACACATTGTGCATACTATCTAGGAAATTGTGTCTAAAATAAATAGGTTTCGTTTATGAGATAGAATCTGATTAATTCTTTTATTGTTCTAGAGCTATACACACGACCTATGCCTCCTATTTGCGCCCAGTTCTTGTTCGATTCAAAGTTTTTAGTGCACTTTATGCGTCGGCCCATGATAGGATAATCGTCCTTTAGACAAGTGTTTTAGAAACTTCTGCTTTGATTCTGGTCTTGGAAATTTTCTCCTGAACTTTGTGAACCGTTTTTAGAATAGCTAGGCATGAAGATCTTCTAATATGTAAGTGGAAGAGCAACTCGTGGGTTTTACTGTCACCTCACGGCTGCAGGGAAATTGAAACGAACCAGCGACAACATGCACCTCCTTCCAAAATTTCCCGCGGGGTATTCGAAGCAGATTCATGGTCAAATTTTGTTGTACTCCTAGCCGTTGTTTGCTCACTAGAATTGATTTGAGCTAAATGTTTTCATCATGCATACTTTTGTGGATGTCTCATGAGCATCGTCTCTGGAAATGGACTTTTTATAATTGATCAACAGTAATGTCGTAACTTCCTTCACATTTGCTTATAATGGGCAAAACCGTGCACCCCGCAAAAGTTCTGGAAGTGGACGTGGTGGAATCGTTATTTATGTTAAATTTATCTCATACATGTACATCGTAAGTAAATATACATCATATACCTTGGCCATCTCGTAAACAGCGTAATAGTTCTGAAACCAGGCAATCTCATTTACGTAATGCGCAATTGTTCTGGAACTGGACGGCGGTAATGTCGTGATTTCATATACGCTGTAATAGTCTGCACGTAAACGGTGGTAATGTCTTGGTTTATGTTCCCTTACATTTATCATGGCAAATCTCACATACAGTGCACTAGTTATGAAACTGACCGGTGGTAATGCCGTGACTTCTCTTACATTTATCATGGGCAATCTCATATACGGTGCAATAGTTCTGGAAGAATGCGAGCCTTGATGTTTTTTTACTGTGCCGTCCAGTATTGCCTTCATCTGAGAAAGTAAGGCGCAAGCCCTCGCCA
>LQNS02278125.1:16689568-16700562 GCA_001587735.2 Parhyale hawaiensis | reverse complement strand
TGGTAATGCCGTGACTTCTCTTACATTTATCATGGGCAATCTCATATACGGTGCAATAGTTCTGGAAGAATGCGAGCCTTGATGTTTTTTTACTGTGCCGTCCAGTATTGCCTTCATCTGAGAAAGTAAGGCGCAAGCCCTCGCCATTAGCCGGAGCTCCTTTCATCGCGACCAAAGGGCTTTTGTTTCTGGGCAAAAAGGAGACTTGTGTTGAGCACAGATCTCTGCCTGCCCGCCTGCCTAGTGGCCACCCAACTTTGCGGGCACTAGGGCAAGATGAAAACTAAGGAATCCTTCCGTTGGTCCCATCGCCGTGCAATGGTTGGCAGCGACATAGCTGAAAATGTGTAGCTGACCGTTTCTGAAATAATATTTCAGTTATAACGGTGAAATGGAGTTCAAATTATTTTGTTTATAATCCTATCTGCATGGCTTACAGTTATTGAAGGAGTCCTTCCGTTGGGTCCATCCCAATGCAATGGCTTTTGGTTATATAACTGCAAAATTTGCAAGGCTGAAAGTTTCAGGTACAATATTGTAGCAATACAAGCATAGTATAATCTAGGCAAGAATTTTCTAATTCTAAATGTACTTTTAGGATTGCAGTTACTGAAAGGATACTGGCTGTTGGCTCCGTCGTATGTTACTAGCTAGTACATACAGTTGTTACTTAAGAGCTAGAGTGTGATTATCAGTCTCTTTAAAAATATACGTGCTCTATAGTGCAAAAGAAGTATTTTGCACTTGTGAGTGTATGGCTCTCAGTTTCTGAAAGGATTCTTTCCCAAGGCTCACACAGTGTACGTAACTACAAATGTATTATCGATGAATTATATTACCGATGTATGAAAACACGGTTTCTCAACCTGGGATACTACATCACCCCCTGAAGAGTGTAACATCAAATTCAAGAAAGTGCCAGGATGCATGCATCATTAATGTAAGTACTCATACGCGTCGTACGTATACGACGCGTCAATTTGGACAAGGTCAAGGTGGCATTATGCACGCCACCCCGAAAATGCAGGGGCATATCTGCTATAGCTACCTCTTTCGTTGCCATTGTTCTCTGTGTTTCACTGATGCAAAAGTAATCAAGACTTTCAGAATTTTTTTATGTAACTTATGAGACCATCGAGTTATTAGAAGAAACGAAATGTTTTGAAATCCAGAAATGATTTACCGTTATTTTAGAAGGAACATACGAGAAGTAGTTTGGAGCACATATGTGACCTTGGAAAACATAGAAACAAAATACCTATGTATATAATCTATATAGAAACACTGGAATGTGGGCGATTTCATTTTTTCACTGCTACCTGTAATGGTTTTACATGTCTTTTGTCTTAGCTACGGCCTGGTACTTTGCATGCAGTACCCTCACGAACCGTAAATTTTGATTTGCGGTGAGGAAAAAATGCTTTTCCAGGCACTTCATTATGTCCGTCAAGGAGGTTATGCTTTTGTTGTGTTTGTCTGTCTGTTTTTTGTCTGTCCGTTTGTCTGTCACCAAGATTACTCAAAAAGTTATGAACGGATCTTTACGAAATTTACGGGGATTGTTAGGCCTGTTAACAGCAACATATGATTAACTTTTGGTGAAAATTCATTTATCTGTTTGTTTGTCTGCTTATTTTTTTCTTAGTACCATACCTCACAAAGTTATGAGCGGATTTTCATGAAATTTACACGAGACGTTAGGTATATTACGAAGAGTAAATGATCAAATTTTTGTGATGATCTGTTTGTTCGTTCGTTTGTTTGTTGCTGTGTTTAATTTTATGCTTGTTAGCACTTAATTTGCAGTTATGAATGGATCTTTATGAAATTGACAGTATTTCTTATTAATGCAAAAAACCATAATGATTAAATTTAGGTTATGATCGGTTGGTCCGTTTGTATGTTTCACTTATGTTTGCCGTAATGATTGTTAGCAGCATAACTCAAAAAGTTATGAACGGATCTTCAAGAAATTTACAGAAACCGTTAATATTATCAAAAGGCACACATAATTAAATTTTGGTGTTGATACAAAGAAAATCGTGGTTTCAGAACCAATTTGAATATTTCGTTACGGTTGCCTTGCTTGGCGGAGGCTTGAGCTCTGAGCTCAGAGTGCTCTCTATATATAGTTAATAACTGTGAGTGGCCGATTCCTGTTATTCTTCATGGTGCTTTGCATGCGTAATATTTTGCTATGTTCTTTTGTTTTTTAATATCTAAAACCACCATTTCAAGTACTAGTACTGTAGTTCAAGCTCCTTGAAAATAAGAGCAAATTTATGCTGTACATACGCAACCTTCATGGTGCAACCTTTTGACTGATTCCCCTTTATATTGTTGTAGCTAAAACCACCTCGCTAAATAAGAGCGCACAATGTCTCAGTATTTCAAGTTCCTTACAAAGCAGCAGTAAATTGGTGCTACACATTATGCCGCGCCCTCCCGTGTGCAACGAACTCATCTCGACCTTGAAATAAATTAGTTTCATTGCCGTGTTCTCGTAGCCTGGCTCCCATCCCAAGAGAGAGACCGAAGCAATTTACATCTGAGAGCAATATTCACACTCGGGGCTTTCGTTTGAATTCAATCAAATATGCAGAGCAGAAAAAGTTCCACTCACTTTCCTTCTACAATTCCATTGAAGCTGAGAACTTAAGTGGATCTTAGAGTGTTTCAATCCATCTCGTTAGCCAGCTGCATGATGGGCCAAGTCGCAGTGACAATAGCTGCCTCTCAATTCGAGCTTCACACTTGACTGCTCCTTCAACTGAATTCTCCCTTGCGATCATGCGGGCCGCCGGCCCGGGGCTTCTCTGCTCAGCTTCCCATCGATGTCGAGGGAGAGAGGTCCATGGTACTTGGTGGTGTAATGTGCTTGATCGCTGCTGGATTACCATACTATGTTGAATATGCAAATTACACATTTTTTTTAGAAATGCAAGGCCAGAAGACTTGTTGGTGCAGACTTGCTTGCGACATGGTGGTCCACTTATATAGTGCTTGATAACTGTTGGATTTTGCTACTTTCATTGATACATAAATTACATGTCATTTTTTTAGAAATGCATAACCAGAAGATTGACTGGTGCAGATGGATCTTTGCCACTTGGTGGTCTACTTATAGTGATTGATTACTATTGAATTTTCATACTTTCTTTGATGTATAAATTATACGTTATTTTTTAAGAAATTCATGACCGGAAAATTGGCTGGTGCAGAATACTCTTTACTACTTGATGGACTACTTTTAATGGTTTTGGGTATTGATAGACTAGACGAATTAATGTAATTAACAAATTCTGGTACATAAGATTTCTAGATAAACTGATAAGCCTTCATCGCCGGTAGTATATGGGGACGGGCAAGAATACTCATAATTGCTATGAGTCGGAGTAGGAAAAAAATTGGTTGTACGACCTTCTTAACTCTCTGATTTTGTCCGGGAGTTTAGGTCGTTAACTATGAGAGTTTTTGATGCATGGCGTCGGAATTGGATATGTGTCAGACCCAGAAATTTGAGTCGGACCTTTACTTTACGACTCTGAAGCTCTGGCTACAATAGTAGTCATATACTTATTTTGCCTAATCAGTGTAGTTTCATTAACTAACGCGGCTAATCAATCTGTATGACCACATTGTTAATTGATTTGAGGCGGATTATCAGCTTATTTCTTGTGTTTTAATGGAATGTTCAGCGAACTCTAATTCACCGTCATTATATTCCAAACTGATGTGGATGTTACCATGCACAGACTAATGGATTCTGATGCTGATTTAGCTTTATCTGCATCGAGAATAATTCTTTTATGTTCGTGGTTTGCAGAACTCAATCGTTGCTTATATTCGCTGAGCATAAAATACAGAGACCTTCATCTTCGTTAATCAGCGTTTCAGACTGATGCCACTCAAACTATGAAGAATTCATAAGCGTTGTGGGCATGGAAAAGTACGTTGACGTATTAATTTGCCCGTGTTTCAAGTGCATTCTCTTCATTCTCTTAAGTTGAAATTGAGTGCACGTTAAGTGCACGCTCGATATGTTTTAATGGCTAAAGATAATGCATCTCGATCTTCATTCCTCAACACACTAAGATAACTCTACTGAACTTTGAAAATCTACTCATACTAACTGAGAATTGTGATTATATTGCTCAGATTGAATAAATTTCATGTTCATTTTTGATTGGATTAGTGCACAAGCATGTGAAATCGAAGACACGGTGGGGCCAGCCCATGTTTATAGCCTAATAGTTTGATTTTGAAGTCAGTACATTGGAGATATGATTACTGTAACTTGATATTGAAGGTCAAATAGTTTACTTATGAAGCCTGTAACGTCGATCGAAGATATACTGTAGTTACTGCAAGTTGATATTCCGGGTTGAGTACTCTGATTTTCAAGCCCGTAAGCTTGGAGATACGGTTGCTGCAGGATGAAGTTCATAAATGAATAGCTTGTATCTGAAGCCTACAAAGTTCATAATATCTCTGTCGAGCTGCACAGTAGAGGTCAAATTTTGTTAATTGGAAAGGCTATGAGTTTTGTTGTTTATGTCGATATTCAAGTACATGTACTACTCAACATCTATCGTTTCTTTTCCATGGGTAATATATTTTTTACGTATCTCCATAGGGATATAGGATGGACCATAGGCTATAGGGTTTAGTACGTTAGGTTCGCCTATCCTATGCTATGGAGAGTATCGACCCCAGGAGGACTCTGTAGGATTACCTTAGCCTTAAAAGCCAGGAACAGACCGGAGCAGCGAGCGACGCAATGCGATTTTTACGGGAGTCGTGTTGCAGCAATGCACGGGTGTCGCGGGGCATCGCAGTTGTGGCGGTGGGGGCAGCAGACTGCTGTACCCTCCGTTACATTTTGTCGTGCAACAAATTTGTCGCGTTGCACGTCGCTTGTCTCGTCAGTGGGGCGGCGGCCTCAGCCTGGCCTTCGATACTACTGCCTTTCGTGCTTCCTTTTTTCCATTTTCATTTTCATACTGGTGGTGCTTTGTTCTGTCTTTCCTTTCTCTCTTGACTTACGGATCCCGTACGTGTCTAGCCTGTGTGTGAGCACCCTCGTACGTGTGTTTTAGGTTTTTATCGACATACTACTCTATATGTCATTTTATTACCTTTCTTTAAACACCCTAGGTGTGTATATAGGGAGGCTTGAGCGACTCGTACAATAATAATATCTTGTTTTCCTTTTCGAGATTTACGTTTTCGTCGAGTTTGTCTCATTGTTTGTCTGTGACCAAGGTAACTCAAAAAGTAAGGGACGGATCTTAGCTAAATTTATAGGGATTGTTATGTATGTTAGGAGGAACAGATGATTAACTTATGGCGAAGTTCCATTCATTTGCTAGCCTATTTTTTTCTTAGTGTTATATGCATAACTGAAAAAGTTATGGACGGATTTTTATGAAATTTGCATGAGTTGTTAGGTATACCACGAAGAGTGAATTACCAAATTTTTTTGTGATGATCTGTCTATTCGTTTGACTTTATGCTTGTTAGCAAAATAACTCAAGAAGTTATACACAGATATTTATGAAATTTACAGGAATTGTTAGTAATGTTAGAAGACATAAATGAATAAATTTTGGTGATGATCGCTTGTTCTGTTTGTATGTTTGACTTATGTTTATCAGAATGTTTATTAGCAGCATAACTCAAAAAGTTATGAACTGATCTTCAACAAAGTTACTGAAGCTGTTATTACTGTCAAATGGCACAAATGATTAGATTTCGGTGTTGATACAAAGGAAAGCATGATTTCAGAACCAATTTGAATTTTTCATTACCGTTACCTTGCCTGGAGGAGGTATACGCTCTCAGAGTGCTGTAGTAAGCACTGAAGTACAGTATTTGACTAACTCAGTACGCCAAGCAGTTCTAATTCACAGGAAGTATAATCACGAGTTGTTGCTACCTGGACCCATATAGGAGGAATATAAACAATTAGGAACATATGAAGCTTAAAATTATGCATAATTCAAGAGGAGAGTTCAGGAGCACAATGCAAAAAGTATTTTTTTCAATCGGCGTCTGCCGCTGTGCTGTTTGCTACACTGGTGCAGGGTGGTTATAGGAAGTTCGATCGAGGGACCTTTGAGTTAGCTCTTGCTCCTGGCTAATGTAGTCGCTATCTTCACACTGTACTCCCAATAATTTCTGTTGAGAAAGATAGGAAACTTTGGCAGAGCTTAGAGCTTGCGGAAAAATATAGGAGAAATATTTATCATTCTACAAGCGTAACATGTTGTGAGGGTCTCTTGTTCTGGCGAGTGTCGTACGCTCTCTTCTCCCACCAGAAATTTGTCTTCGAATGATGAAATTCTTCACCATCAAAAAAGACAGCGCTGTACTATAGTGATATTTAGTGAATGCAATGCGTCAGAAGTGCATTGCAACGTTCATTATTTATTGCGAAATGAAAAGAGCTGAAATTTTGTTGGTGCATTAGTTATTTACTGAGGAGTGTAAAGGATTAAAAGTACATTATGCGTTAATTATGCATTATGGAGTCCTGCATTCGATTGCGGTATGTAAAGTGAAATATACATTTTGCGTTTTTTTTTTGACCGATAACATGTTGGGTTTTTATAGTGTCCAACGATAACTGAAGTCAAAATCTTAAGTTTACGAACAGGGACTGCAGTAGTGATAGAATTAATTTTATTTTTATCCATAATACAAAAACTTGTGCAGAAAACATACCTACATTATGCATTGAGTACCTTAAAAATCTTCGGATGAAGTCCAGGTGACGTTGCACGCGTCACCTCCAGTGTATGAAGTCGCGTTGCTGGGTTTCTTCAGCGACCAAAGAGAGAGCCAGCAGCGAATTATCTCCACAGTGCACGTAACCGCTGACCACTGGCCTGTTTGGTATTCTTCTTGAATGAAAATCCAGGAATTTTTCAACTCTATAACTTTCCTATCACTTATCGTTCGAAACGCTGAGCGGATTCAGATGTTTGGGGTGAGATTAACAAGATGAACCATAGACTACACGACACTTGACTGTCCACTTCCCGCGAGTGGGGCATGATGGCAAATTGATGAAATTTCGATTTTACGACCTGAAACAACAACAGCTAAAAAAAATCCATTTTAGAGACACAAGAAATGCATCTATTGGAAAGAAGCATGCGTGAGCACTGGCCTACTGTAATTCGCAAAATTCAGTTTAGCCAGCTTTAAGTCATTTTGGTATCGTAGAAATCAATTACCGTCGTCCACAGTTGCTATCTAGCTACGAATTTGTGTTTTTTGCTGATATAAACATTTCTTACATCACCAAAAATAGGTTACTTTTTGTTTGAGGTAGCTCCGTCGATTGGAGCAGATTTTATAACTGAAATTTAATTAATTTGCGTTCTACTTACCAATTTGAGTGGGCAGTCAAATATAGTGTGGTCCATGGGTGAACTGATGTTAATACTGACTATATACGAGTATATATATATATATATATGATAATGATATCTGTAATAATGTCAGTTACGTGCCCCATGGAAAGCTGTTTCGCATCCTATAGGGGTGCGAGCTTCCTAATCCATAGAAACTTCTGTAAATCAGCGTGTCGCTGAAACAAATGGTATTGTTGACTTTTGAGTCCATGCTTGAGCAAACCCAACTAAATGCTGTGTCTGCCTCGCAGCTGCGCGTTGAGTGTCTGTAAAATCTGCTAGATTATTGCATGCGCTTGCTTTCCCATAAACAAAGCGCCATTTTACTTCAATGCTTTCAAATGGAAGCACTTCCATAAAAGAAGGCGTTCATTGTATATTTCTATGGAGATGCCTTTCTCTTCACAAGGGGCACCACGCTCTGCGCTGCAAATTATGAGGTAAACTCGATTACGAAGCCAAGTTTCATTTGCAGATGCATTGAGAGCATCCGACAAAACAGACGTTAAAAAGCGTTAGCTACGAAGTAACGAGATTATCAGGAAAGGTTAACATAGTTAGGATGATCATTATTGACGTGAGTGAATCTCACTAATGACCCGAGCCATGATTAGGGGACGTAAAACTGAATCACCAGCGAGACTCTTAATAGTCTTGCTTTTAAATCGCAGTTTCATATAGTCCTCAATGCTTACGTTACTTATCCACAGATGCTGAACTTGTTTAATCTTGGTGTTATATAGTGAGCTATTTACATCACTGTTTCATACACGCTGAAATTGTTTAGTCACAGTTCACATAGTCCCAAATTATTCAGTTGTTGTCTAAGGAACGCCCGTATTGTTTAATCATGGTTTCATGTGTCATTTTCGAATTAATACGTAGTTCCAAATTGATTAATCACGGTTTCATCTTCCGTAAACTTTTAAATTTGCAGCTATGTGTATTTTCAAATTTTTTTCATCACGACCCACACAATATATTTTTTTTTTCAGTAATAGCTGCAGACAGTCTTACCATTTGAATTACCATTTGAATCTCATAACATAACATGTATCGATACGATAGAGCCTATTTTTATAGAAAATACAGGGAAGCCCCGCCGTTGGAACGAAATTGTGCCCCGCAGCTAGCTAGTACCAATAAATTAGCCCATCGTTGCAAGACAATACGGAAATAATTTCTAAGGGAAACTGCATGGAAACTGTATCTACTAGGTATAATGTTTTGAAGGGTTTCTTATCTAGTGCACCTGACCTGTGACGTAGCAAATATGTGTATTTTGTTCTATCCTGACAGTCAAACTTTTGTCAATTCATTAGAGCAAATCTGTTATAGCTTGCGCTGTTAGGCTACTGTCATCAGAGTTCGTCTTGTCCAGCGCTTACTTGGCCTTTGCTTGTCACCGCTGTGAGAATGTTGCCGGAATTAAATACAGCTCTCTCAAAACTAGTTGGAACGATTTAAAACGTTGATGAAGTCATCAGGTGTAATTAAGCCGGTCCCGAATTGCAATTTAGCCTGCAATTACCAATGATAACACCCTGAATGATCGATTAATTGGAAAGAAAAAAAAAAGAGGGAAATTGGTGGGAGACTCATTTAAATGCAAGAGACAACATTAACTCTGGAGTCCGGTTGTGCAATTCGTTCACGCCGGAGTTCATTGCGAAGTTGACTGAGGAGCGGGACAATGGCATAAAAGGCTGACCAGAGTTGCCTGGATTTTCCAGACGAATGCGTACGTGCTGGTACCAAAGTTAAAGGAACGGAACGAGGTAATCGAAGTCAAATAGGATACTATGCCACTTTTTGATAAGCTAACTCTTGTTAAATTGAAGTAATGTAGATTCTTTAGAGGGAAGCTGACCGCGGTGTCAAAGGTAAGGAAACGGGGTGGTCGACGTCAAATAGAAACCGAAGGATTTTTTTTTTAATAGTTTACTATGATCTATAAAAATTGAAATTATGTAGATTGTAGCAGAGGGAAGCGTGCCGCAGTATCAAAGTTATAAAGGAGCGAGGTGGTTGACATCAATTAGGTTATTTTTTTTTAATAGTTTGCGTACTTTTACTATTGAAACAGGATGGGCAGCTCGCATGTCGTTCATGTCACCGTATCTATGATACCGAAATAACACATATATCAAACACCGAGTGAGTTGCTCGCGCGAATGCATATGTGTCCTCGGTTAAGTTATTGTGCGAGGGATTTCCGCGTCCCACGAAGTTACAGCCTTTAAGTAGATGGTAATCCAATGTAAATGAGTTACTTAACCGAATGTTTTGCAGAGTTTATAGTTGTAATAATTTAAATCAAATGTACTATTTTGCTCAATTTACTTTTCGGTGTAATTGCCAAATTATAGTAATTGGTGTGAAATTTGTTAATAAGGGAGCACTTTTACAACAAGCTTCTAGCAACAGTAAGAGCTTATATTGCCGGTAGCAGTGTTGATTGCATAAGGTAATTTAAGCATGGTTAGATATATCAGATTGGAGCTTAAGAAACTCTTTTAGACAGTTTATAAAATTTCCTGCAACCGTGTTGTAGAAAGTATTGGTTGTCCGAGTTTCAACTGAGAAGTGAAGGAAGTCAAACCGTATATTGTGCAACTGTATTTTTTCCTCTGTCATGCAAGTACTAAGGAATCATAGAGGCAGCAAGCTGTCAGAAATCCCCTTGCATATAATTCAGAGTAGAAAACGAACTATCGTTAATTAATTCGTCTAGAACAGAATGACGAAGATCTCAATCATGTGACAACTCTGTGCGATCGAAGGAATGCCGAACAGCTCCCATAGCTTTGGTAACTGCATTAAATCGGTGCTGAAAGATGCTTTATTCCGTAAGCTAGTGAAAAAGGGAAAGTATGAAATTTAACCATCACACTCCTTAGTTTATCTTCTCATTACAGTACAGTACAGAACTCCAAATTCCTCTTTAGCATCATTCAATAGTTTATCAGAAAACGTCTGTCTAAGAAAATATTGGTATCAGTGATTCGCTTAACTGCTGTAAAGCTAGCTGTTGACAAGCTAGAAATTCATACGTTTTATTTTTGTTGTGAACACAATTTCAAGGTTTGCCATGAGAAGCCAATTGCCAGACTCTAGTCAAACGTTAAGAGCTACGCAGTTGTCATACAGGGCCAGAACAATAAAAACATTAAGCACATGCAACCACTATCATCGAGACAGTCACAGGCCATTAATTTTAATTCTCATCCACTGCACCGGTACTCAGTACTATATATAGTCAGTACTTGAAAAAGAGTTGATTGTGACAGTACCTTCTTCACTATTTCATTAGCTCATTTTCTAAAAAGAAGTGAACACGGAGCTTCTTATCTAAGTTCTACCTTAAGAGATTTTCATTTTTGATATTGCTTGTCCAGCAGAAAAAAAGACAAGGGATAAGTTTAAAGTTTTTAGCCTTGGCGCGAAAATGGCGCCCATCGAAAGCAAAACAGCGCCTAACAACTGTGGCAGTTCCGCCGTCTTCTCACTGCCAGTCTGTAAAGCAAGTTAGCGTTCCACTAATGCTCTCAATTACTGAAACAAACTTCAGCT
>LQNS02278125.1:16621895-16648183 GCA_001587735.2 Parhyale hawaiensis | reverse complement strand
GCCTTGGCGCGAAAATGGCGCCCATCGAAAGCAAAACAGCGCCTAACAACTGTGGCAGTTCCGCCGTCTTCTCACTGCCAGTCTGTAAAGCAAGTTAGCGTTCCACTAATGCTCTCAATTACTGAAACAAACTTCAGCTCGTTTTGTCTGCCTCGCTGATTTCGACTTTAACATTACAAGGAATTCAATTGAGAACTCAGCACTTGGCAAATCTGGTGTTTCTGCGGTGGCTTCTTTGTGTCGCTCCTTCGACGGAAATTCATTAGATTTTCCCTAATTAGAGCTAAGAAGTTCTAATGTGTGGCTCCTCTTTATACCCTGAGAAATGCTTGGGCGAAGATACTACAGATATCGCGAGGTCGCGTTAAGCCACAGCATTGATGCTGCACAAGAAAACGGTGTCACTTTCTTCAAGGAAAGTTCAAAAATGGTTTTAGCTTTGAGCTGGGAATGTAATAATTGCGACATTTGTCCTTGGCAAAAATGATTAAAATTTATGGTAATATTTACAGAACTTCGAAGTTTATAAAAAATTGACATCAATTCACTGTTAGAAAATGAGTTTGGTGTCTAGCAAAGATTACTAAATAAATATATGCATTGAATCTTGGGGAAATATATCGTGTGCTACAGCTCGGGTAGAAAATATTGACATCAATCTCTGTAGAAAATACTGGGTCACATACGTACATTATACATGCTTCTTTTATGGATTGACTTTACGTTACCGTTCACTCCAAGATCAAGTCTATGAGAACGACGACACGGTAATTCCATGCTATATGTATGCATTATTTTATTGGTTCAATGGAATTACGGAACAGCTAGCAAACTAGCAGCGTTGTGGACTTGAATTTACGCGCGTGAGTGACCAATAGGTTATGCAGCAAAGTTAAACTGTGGCTTAGGAATTTTTCCCCACTTTTTAATTTTTTTCCCAGAGGACACTCGTTTTAATAAAACAAGAGTAATGAAAGCATAATTTCTGGATTACTTGTTCTCAACCCTGTTTGTAACAAACTTTTATAATTTCACTCCGAAAGTATATGTAATTGTGGTATTGTTATGCATGTTAAAAACTAGGCTTAGTTGGTTTCATTGTACTTATACATAGTAAGTTTATTATTATTTTGTGACGTTACATTTATTGTTTTGCGTACACGTTGTTTTCTTCAGAATTATGTAAAGCAGTGGCTGACTATGTAGATTATCTAGTGCTAAGGCTGATAATGTGAACTATTTAGAGCAGCGGTTGCCAAATTCTTCCTGGTTGGCGGTAGCTTGACTTTCATGAATATTTCAATCACTCTCACGTTATTCAAACCCACGAGGACAAAAATCACATTGCTTTTACTCTGATCGGCTTGTGGTTACATCAATAACTGCATTTACTGAACTTTTGTGTCATCGACCTCGTTCTAGATATTTCCGCAGAATAATCCAGGAGGTACAGAGGGGAGGTCACGCAGCAGCGTCCACTATGGGAGCCACTGCATGGTCCGCGTATGAAAGGGTGTCATAGAAAACCACTGAGAAGCGAGCTTTGCGACACACTCAGCCATACGGTGTATTATTGAGCGCAAAGATTTTGATGTTTCCCCGTAAGTTAGTTTCAGAAGCTCTTGAAAGGTGTTACTTTCGGTAACCTTAATTAGTTCGGAGGCAGTTGGGTCCCTCGTGCTATTAGACTTTACTTCGGGAAGCCAACATGCCACTGACCATACTAATTTCAGCTTCGACCGTTCTACCTTCTCGTCATTTTCAGCGAAACCCAACCTACTTGAGGCCAGCGTAAACTTTGAGGAACGTCTTTTAGAAAACAAAATTTTCTTGCACTGTAAACGTAAAAACTAAATTTTCATATTTTCCCATTAGCGACAAAAGTAACGTATAGTGAATTTTTCTTATGAAAGGCATGGTAGGAAACTTCTTCAATGAAGGACGCTGAGGGTCGTCTGTCAGTTTAAGTTTAATATTGTCTGCATTATAAATGTTACCGACGTATGGTAAGTTTTTAAGGTAGTAGTGACATACAGACACCTCGCGGCCAATTATAATTATAATTTCCAATTATAATTTCCAATCTAGTGTTTTAAACTCCACACGTGATATCTGGCAGTGGAGATTAGAGATGGCTTTTATTTTTATTTTTTGAAGTTTTCTTTTGCTGTTTAATATCGGAAATTTATAGTTTCTCTTAAATGATTTATTAGATCCGTTAAGAAATAAGTAAATAGTCTAGCAAATTAATTAATCAATAAATATATAATTGTTAAATCCAGTTCTTTGTAAAAAAATATGTAAAGGAGTTCAAGATAAATTTTCACTGAATTTTTGAAGCTCTTATCTAGATTATTGCACTTTCTCTTAACTTAAAGTTGAATCAGCTTCATTTGAATTCAATACACATGAAAACTACATCGAGACTGAAAATAAATTAAAACTCACACTTGAAACTCACTGTTACTACTATGAAAACTCGTATCTTTGATGCACAAACCAAGAACTTGGAATTCGCCGTTAGCGCAGATTCCCTGTTCTTAAGACTGAAAAATATGCATCGAATTGCTGACACAGGCAACAGACTGAACTAAACAGAAGACTTGCCCAGAGGCAGTCGAGATTTTTACGTACAAGTATTAGTTTTGGAACACTAATTATTAATATTATCAGGGCGCTGCAGAGATAAAGAACTGATATTTGTATCATTAAAAATATCGGTAACGTTTATAGATTTGGCAAAGTTCTAATTGCCTGCTTGATAGTCATTAACTCCCTTGGTTGGTTGGTTCCCTAGCAGCTCCTACTCTGCATGTTATTCATTACTCGTACGTATACCAGAGCCAAGTGTTGCAAACTTCGCTGTTTGATATATTGAAAATTAATATATATAGATACATGCAATTGTTCATTATATGTAATTGGAAATTTTTAAAAGAATTTAAAGTGTGTCGAGGTAAATGTTGCAGCGTATTCCTACTTCCCAATTATTTGGCTGGTAGCTCATCAGTTCAATACCCGCTGGGGACATCGGATGGTCCTTAGGCCATTGGATTGGATTAGGTTAGTTAGGTTCGCCCATCCTACGTTATGGGAACAGCGACTCCCGCGGGTCCCTATATAGTTATCGTAGCTAGGGTTTTCGAGAAGTGTTTCTTGGATCGGCTGCAATTGGCCATGAATCAAAATGGTAACATCTACGAGATTGAGAGACAGCATTTCGATTCAATCATTATTAGAAAAGCTCAAACTTCCATCTGTTAACCAAACTAGCATTTGAATGCATTACGACTGACGCTGGAAGGCAATCCACAATGATATTGAGCCCATGGCTTTCATGCTAAGGAGGACCAAGACCAATAGTTGAAGGCCAAGTCCAAACGAGAGTGCAAACCGAGTCCTCTGCCCAATTCAGGGGTAACTGCAAAGATTTAAGTTTTGTTGCCCAGGCACGAAACTTATGGAACAAAGCTACGGAAAACTTCTAAAGAGCAGAAAATTCGAAAACGCCAAAGAAAATTACCAAGGAGATATGCTTATCCTCCCCAATTTAATGCACATTTTTTTTTAATTCTTGCTGAAATACCTGTCTTAATTTAAGGAATGTCTAATCGTATAGAGCTATTTCCAAGAGTACCATTGGGCAGTCGCCCAATGTTAAAGTATATTTACAATGTAAATGTAAATACTAAAACACAAATATATCATTCATTCATCCATTCATTCGTGCCCACTTTACTTCCTGCTACTTCTTTACGAATACTTATAATATTTTGTTCGGTTCTTTCTCTTCTTCCTTGATTTGCTGTTCCCATGCGCGTTGATCCTGTTTGGGAATACCTTTGCGCATAGGTTCTACGTTTCTATCGATGTACTATATTGCCATACTAAATTGCCATCGTAGTGAAAACGGAGGTTAATGCTACTTACTATAACTAACTACTTTTTTCCATAATGGTTTGTTTAATTATTAATTTTTATTTATTGATGTTGTGAATGTTATTCTATGATTTTAACGTATTTCACCGAAAGGTTTTATCATATTGATCTGATACCATCTGATTTTCCATCACTGATACCGCATGAGAATAGTGTTATAATAAATCATCCTCTTTCTGTAGTGAGCATCCTAGCAAATATAACTTCCATCAAATTTACTCTCCATACATTATGAATGCTGGAAAATTGGAATGAATCGCAAAGACTCGCTCCCAGACAAAGTCTGTCGCATGGAATCCTTCAAACTTTTTGATTTATCGCCCTGAATATAGTACCGTGTTGGGGCAAAAAAAAAGCAGATGATCAGAGGCCATAAATCATGGAGTGGCCAGTTTTGCTCTGTCACGTTTCACGAGCAAATGGAAGTCAGTCTCCCGACGTACTTTATTGTGTTGCAACTGGGCACCGTCACTTCAAAGCTAGAATACCAATGACGATCAATTTAACACAGCCTCGACCATTCCATCTTTCTTCATCTTATGGGAAGAGTCTAGGGGAGGGTCTCGGGGTAGTTTTAGTATCTGCAGCTCATGCAGTGGATGGTTGCTGGCAAAAACGAATAGGCGATGGTCTTGGAGCAGTTCTGGGATCCGCGCTTCATGCAAGAAAATACGGTCACATATTAAAGAGCTAAGAAAGGCTCTGGGGTAGATCATGGATCAATGGGTTACGCCAGTTGTAGCCTCACGCAAAGGAATGTAAGTGATGATCTTGTGGTAGTTCTATTGCCGGCGGTTCATACATGCATGATCTCATGCAGAGGAGTCTAGGAGATGATCTCCGGGTAGTTCTAATATCAGTAGTTTCGTACATTGCATTCGAAAACTTCTAAGTAACTGCCTCGAGCATGTTTAATTTTCCACGGCTCCTGCATGGGTAGGTTGCTCTAACCTGTAAGAGACCGACAAATATGGGTTTTCTCTTAGTCTAATATCCAAACGGTTTAGTTGTGAATATAGCTGTGGACATGGCCGTAAATGAACCAGCGATTCCCTAGAAATATTATTATGTAAATTAATTTACTATGTGTCAAAGAAATTTTGTGCTAGGCCTTGTTACGGGCTCCTCGAAAAGTGTTACTCCTCGAGATGGGCCACGATTCCTCACTCATCGACCCGTCACGATCAGATGCGTAAAGATTCAGTTGGTCGATCTTTCCACATTCAGAGTTCCGAGCTTACATTATCACCTGTAAAAAAAGAACTGCACGGCCTCTCATTGTCACTCAATTACTGTTGATGCAAATGATGGACAGCAGCGAGCGATTACATGACTCTGCAGTGCAGCTAACTGATTATTGCCCAATAACCGGGCCAGTGGCGCCTGTCAAGTCGATTCTCATTTCGGTCGTCGATGACAACTAAACTCTGCGGAAATTTTCAAGTTGGGGTATTTGGTAGAATGTGTCTTGTTAGGCAGACTGAATTTTTAACAGTGAGGTCATTAGGACTATACTGTCGCATTTTGGTCGGAAAAGAAATCCTAAAAATATCAATTTGTGATGTCTTGAAGTTGGGGTTTTCCATCGTGTAAGACTGTCACTTTGGTCAAGTTTGGTGGCTGCAGAATTTGGTACAAAATGAAGCAAAGATGCTGTTTGGTACCGGGAAGTACATAAGAGTTTTTTTTCTAGTCACACGCTGTAGAGATAAAGCCAACAAATTTGGGCAGTTAGTTGCCTCCGAGTATATACGTCCTCTGTCACCCGAATATTCTTATACTACCTGTATCATCTCTCACAAGTTTAAAAGGGTAATGTATGATAAGAAAGAAAAAATTTAGTTCATAATCATTTAAATTTTATACTATGTCATACATGTTTCGAAAAACCTGACAAGGTGTTCAACAAACAATCTTCGAATTTCGCAAAAAAATGTTTAAGCAATGGTAAGGAATTTACACTCTGACACTAAAACCAGTTGATGCATATTCGCTTAGGACGCTCATCACACCACAATTTGGTAATCCTCCAAATCTCTTTCTATTGTGCCACTAACACCATGCTATTAGATTAGTATGAAATAAACTACTGTAACAGCATCGTGTAAAGTGCTCAATCAATAAATTTCCTCGCAGCACTCATCAAAATTAATGTGTTTGGCAACACTACTAAAACAACACAGTAATAGAATAGGAATGAAGTCCATGAAAATTCTATGCTTAGAATCCTCATCAAATTCCAATGTTGCAACCGTCATATATCCTTCGACAGTGCCACTTTAATTACGCAGTGACGCTCACGTTAATTAAGCATTTGGAAGATTTTTACCTATATAGAACTCGTATCACATTCGTTTGGGTCTTTCACCATTACCACTCAAGCTAAGCAATTGTACTCATACAGTTAGTCTCTCGAACGCCTACTTGAAACCCATAATGTCTTTTACCATGGCTAAGGCTACCTTGCAATGACGTAAGCCACTGGGAATTAAGATATTCGCTTAAAATGCACATCAGGATATTTTGGCATCATACAAAGTGTCTTTCAACAATACCGCTAAGTCTACACTGTGTTGCAAGCATGTCGTTGGCCATTCGAAAGCTATTCACCTCGAACGCTCATCAAACTGCCTCTTTGCATCCCACAAAATGTCTTTCTACAACACCACTAAAGCTACAGTGCTGTGCAGCAATACAAGACAGAGTGGGGGTTTCCTTCTGCTTGAACCCAGACTGATGGACACCTCTTAACCGAAACAATCGCTCCCAGTTGAAGCTGGCAACAATATATATGAGAGAAAGCGAATATCCCGCCTTGTCACCCGGACCAATATGCCTCCGAGTCGACTACTCTGGCCGTGATGAATACAGATGAGCTCGGCTTGGACCGGCTGGCAGGCTCGGTGAAAACGACTCCGCCAAAGTTAGCTAGTTTATAAAGCGTGGAACATAGTGCTCCAGTTTAGCTAGTTCGCAAAGTCTGCGTTGGGCTTCACGTACGGACGGTTTCTTGCTTCTTTCTTTTGTAAAGTAAAGAACAATATAGTGCATGGTGAGGTATTCATGACTCTCTCTATTTATTGCGAAATGTAAAAGAGACTTGTTATTAATTCTTGGTATAAGTGAGTTTCACGTACAATAGGTTTCGTATATACTGTTTTTGTATAGCAAAAAACAATACATTGTATAGTATTAACGACCCTCTCTAATGCAAGCTGTAGAAAAAAATTCTTGTTAACAGTTCTACTAACTGAGCTTTAAAAGTGGTACGTCCGTTGCTTCGTTTTTTTTTTTTTTTTGTAGAGCGAAGATTGTTTTGCACTGTCCGTCTGTCTTAACGATTGCTCGCAAGGAAAAAAGAAAGTTTTATCGTTTATTCTGCTAATTGACCTTTACGCACTGTCAGTGTCTCGCGTTCTTTTCTTCAGCCGAGAATAGCATGCGATGTTCGTATACTTGCAACAATCCAATGCGCAATGTTGAGGTAACTTATCTTTAGGTCTGGTAATCGAGCTTTACGTCTGTCGTTCTCGTATTTCCTCTCTCTACTGAGTGACGTAGATCAATTTACAGAATTCTTCGCATTTATGACTGCCTGCAAAGTTATACAGTGAATCTAGTCATGAGCTTTGCTATTTGAAGTATGCTTACCGTCGGTTTATTATTAAAGAAGCCGGCGAACAAAATGCAGTATTTATATGTTCTCAGTAATTGTCCGCTACGCCCTGTAGGGAAATCTGTCATTTATATTTACAAAGTTAGAATGATGAGCCTTAAGAAACCTCACAGGCTGGCATAGCATCTTTAGGTAGACGGAATAAGGTGCAGCCCGCCAAGTTGTGGAGTCAAGCGTTACTTTACCACAGTATATGTTAGGGCGCAAAATATACGTTCAGGTACGCTTCGCTTACAAGCAGGTACTAGTGCAGCGCTAAAAAATTTATACTTACAACTGAAGTTTACAACAGTTTCTGCAAATGAAACGCCATTCCAAAAGACAGTTTGCAATATTTGATTCACTTTTTTCACTGAAACTAAATGTTCAGAATTCAGTAAACAGAAAAAAATGCGTTACACTTCTTACTGGTTATGCCTGTGCTTTAAGCATTCCATTTTACTTTAGACGTTTATTAACGATGGATCGATAAATATGTTTGTCTAATTCTCTATAGAAGCATGACATTCACACGTAATTACATTGCTTATTGAGTTACAGAACTCCCAAACTTGCTGAAAAAAAATGCACGTAACCCAGTCATTATCCAAACATTTAAGAGAGGACCTCCGTAAAGACACAATCCCTCTGCTTAGACAACAAGTCTGCCTCGAAGAAATTAAATCCCATGCAAAGCTTTGGAAACTATTTCGGATTTCTAATCCTCTTGAATGCACTAGTTGAATCTCAGCAAATGCTGTGTCTTAGCTTCATATTCTCTCCTTTAAATTAGCAGAAGCAGTAGGAGTGTGTTTATATAGAACAGTGTATGAAATTATGCAAATGAGAAGTTGTACCATTGCCTGGCTCCTTTGCATGAACACCGGTCTTTGGGATGCAGATGCGGGGCCTGCATTTGGGTCTAGTAACAAATTAATTTTATGCGTCGTTCACATACTATAAGCGGCAGAATTGCAAGGGAATATCGACGTAAAACCCGCGGATACACCGAGATAATTGTCATTACAGTTGTAGCTCGTCGGGCAGTGACGTCTATTTTCTTGGAAATCTGTTTTACTTAGAATTTACGTCCGTACGGGCTTACAAGCGTGTAGAGGTGCATTCAGCACTCCATTTAGCGAATCCAATTTAGCTCTTGATGATATTTTGCCTTAATTTAGGAACACTGAGCTTTCCTTCCCATTTGGGCTTCTGGTCCAAATAATACAGTAAATTCCAGATTTCCTGATTATGTACAGGGTGGACTGTTGGAGGGATTTCGTAATATAAATTGAGGGGTATACATGCTGTAGGATGAGAGAAAATATGAAATGTATCACAAGTTGTTTTGCATGTGAAACTTAGGTACGTCTGCTGTACTACGCAAGCGTAGGATATTAGAGCGAGGAAAAATTGATTTTAAGTGCAGTCTGAAACCAAGTAAGTCTATATTCCAGAAACATAAGGAAGGACGTCTCATGTGTTTCAAAAGTGATCTTGGTATCCGACATTTTTCTTCTTTCCAGCACTCAGCTAAAACGATGTAGTTATTTCAGGTATGCTAGAAGCGATTGTCTGAAGTAAGTTAACATCACTGCCAACACATCGTCTGTATCACCGTTTTCGAGTTATGGGAACATCTTACTTATTTCCTGCAACGGTCGGAGCAGTTTTAGCACTTCTTGTTGCCATAGCTTTTAAGCGTGATTAGATTGCTCCGCAATTGATCACCCGATAGAGAACCACCATATCATTTGGAACAATTACTTAAGGGTCTTAGCACGAACGATGTACCAATTCATCTCTCATTTCTTTGCCCAACAAAGACGAGTCCTATTCTTTCCTGACAAAAATGCTATCATCGTTCGCCGCTGACAGCTCCGATGGAACAGACAAAGAGCTGCCTAGAGAAGGGTCGCTCTAGAGCTCAGTATACAAGACCCTCGCTGGCGAACGAACGATCATCAATCGTCCCAAGATTCATCATCTCGATCTGTCTGGGTTTCTATTCACGGCTAAATAATTTGAAGAAAGAGATGGCACGTGATGCATCGAGTCAATTAATATCTTCTCGAGCCCCTCGTCCTAAAAAGCCAAAATTGAATCCTCGATGTCTGCTTGCGCCTCAGATGTATGAGCGATGATTACTGAGCGGAAGGAAATTGGCAAAAATCTCCCAATTTCTGATATGCGAGTGAGGGAGAATATGTACGGAAGGGGTAGTACTTGTTAAATCCTTGTGTACTGCTCTGAGCGTTGATTACTGAACAGACAGAAACTGGTAGCGAATTTCCAGGTTTGGGACATGTGGATGGGAGCATTTGAACGTGGCGTGTGTTGGATCCGGTGTTCTCAGACACTTTTCATGTTTGAACAATGGTCCATAAATTTAGAGACATTGGCCAAACTTTCCGTTGTTTGGACATGGACGTAAGGATATATACATGAAAATGTATGAACGTGTTGACTCCCACTGTGGATGCGTGTGTCATTCATCCAGATCTATAAGCGACTATCACAAAATTGACGAAAATGGGGGAAAAATTTTACCGCCTAGGTGTGGGTGTGAGACTGGAGGCGTTCCTGAACGTGTTGAATCTTGATGGATGCCTGAATCTTGTGCTTCAGTGCTTTGATTTTATGCATCATGTTCACTCAACCTTCATAGATTAAACCTATTAATAATTTCATAAAATCTTTTTGCGTTGCCTGGTATGAAACTTTGATGTGGATAAATTACGAAACTGATGGAAAGTCATCTTGTGATCTTACATTGTTGTAATTGACTTAAAGGTTTCATTTTCCTCGAGTGTTTTTAAGCTAGACTTTGAGTAGTTTTTAGATTATTAGTTTAGATAGGCGGCAGTAGACGAACCAACAGGCCCATTTCCAAAGAGACACCGGAACTTACGCCCGGCCCTCTATGAGCTATTGTCATTATGTTAGTAGGATATATAGGACTAGAGAAACGAGAAGAGAAAAAAGGAAGAAGAAAGAAAAAAAAAAGAAAAAAGAAGGGGGAGAAGAAGCTCTGCCAAATTTGAGATGATTATGCATGCACGCAAGCATGATTGATAGCCGCTGATATGCGGAGCTTAAAGTTGTAGTTGGAACGAGGAGGGGTTCTTAGCTGTGGAGGATGTCTCTCCCAATGTACGTCAAGACGATTTTTAAACGAGTTGACTGGCTCCGTACAGCGTCGGAAGGGAGTCTATTCCAAATGCTGACTATGAAATAGGGAAAGAACTGCTGACTTAAGGTTGTTTTTCGAGCTTTATGCTTGAGTTTTTGACAGGTGTTTCGCAAGTGATCATTAAAGTCTCTTTCAAAGAGTCCCGTTGTATGTACGTCGTTGAAGCCATTCAAATATTTGAATGTTTCTATTAGTTGCCCCCTGAGTCGTCTTTGCTCGAGAGAGATCAGACCCAGTTCTTTTAGGCGACATTCATACGGCTGGTTTCGCAGCTGAGGTATCAATTTCGTTGCTCTGCGTTGGACTCTTTCCATTTTATCGATATCTTTGCACTTATATAAACGTAAACTATTAGAGACAGCTATTTTTTTCGGGGCGAGACGGGCGTCATGCCTGCGGCCTTATTAGCCCATCTCGCTATAATAATAATGCTGATATTAATAAATAGAGACAGATTTTCGTACTGCTTAGTACACGACGAAGAAAAGGAGATATGGGCGTGACAGTGACAATAGTTTGTTCAAAAACGCAGCGTGTTTTCGAAAATTCCGTGACATCGGCTCAAGATTAGCTTTGCATTATGGGTTTTACCAGAGTTCGGGAGAGTTGCATATCATAAAGTGGGATGTAGTTAGGATTGAACCCGTGAAAAGTGATTTATTTCCTCTTTATTGTTGTACTTCCATTATGTGCAAAAAAGAAACACTCTTTGCGACTAAATATTATTTATCGAGTTGTAAGCTTTTGCCTTGGAGTTTCTATAGCCGGCGTCTGGGAAATGCTTAGCAGTGAAGTCTAGCTATATAATGCAATATAATTATAAGAGTGAAATACAATAAAGAAAATTTTGTGCTAACTTAGTAGTTCATAAGATATAATTCCTGCTATACACATATCTTGCAAGCCAGAGAGAAAATATTTGACTCAGTCAACGCCTCCTCCGTCGAAAGAGACCACATCTGCATCAAAAGTTAGTTGTAGTAAGTAGTAGTTAGTGTATATTTCTATTACAGATAGCGACAGTTTCCAATAGCCTTGGTAATGGTGGCAGTAAACTTAATATGTAGCTTGTTATTCTGGTAAAAACAGACAATGATAATACTTTTAGTAAACTGAAATGTAAAACATAGGTTATTTGAGCATCGTTTAAATGCTGAGTGTGCATCAGTGAAAAAATAATAAGTTAATCCTATTTATAACGAAGCCAAGTTAGCATAAAGAAGAAGGAGAAAATATTTACCACAGTTCCAAAATGAACTCTCCGGTCTTCCTAATTGTCATAACAGTAAATGCATTAAATATGTTCTGATTTATTCTGGGCGACACGCCTTATGATCACGACTTCAGCTCTATAATTTTTCTCGTGCTAATCACTTAGGATGGAGACGCTGCCTCTCTTTAAAGCTGCCGCAGAAAACGCCTATCACTGCCAATAATTTAAATTCTTCTCATATGACTTTCAACATCACGAGCGCATTGAGTCCGGTCATTTATCAGGAGTTTTAAGGACGTTATTTATGAGATTTTTAGTGTCCTTGAATGCAGGCACTNGTCTCTTTCAAAGAGTCCCGTTGTAGGTACGTCGTTGAAGCCATTCAAATACTTGAATGTTTCTATTAGTTGCCCCCTGAGTCGTCTTTGCTCGAGAGAGATCAGACCCAGTTCCTTTAGGCGACGCTCATACGGCTTGTTTCTCAGCTGAGGTATCAATTTCGTTGCTCTGCGTTGGATTCTTTCTAAGTTATCGATATCTTTACACGGATGAGGCGACCATAGATGGACAGCAAACTCTAAGTGTGGCCTCACTAATGCCTTGTACAAGGGAATGATGATGTCCTTGGACTGGTATTCAAATTTCTAGTGATGACTCCGAGTACTCTACTTGCCATTTTCACACTCTTGTCAAGTTGCTGACTGTGCTGTAGTTTGTTTGTAATAGTGATTCCCAAGTCACGTTGTTGGGTGACAGCAGCCAATTTCGTTCCGTTCATGTTCAATGAGGTTGAAAGGTTCCACAACCGTACGTGCATTACTAAGAATTATGGGATATTTTCACTAATATTGGGATATGTGCTACTTAAATGGATAACAAATTTTCAACATGGACGTGCATAAAGGTGCTTACGTGGGGTTCTATGCGCATATGATACCGGGGTACCCCTTTTCAATCAGAGCGTGAATTGATTATTTAAAGACCCTATGGTATGTTATTCAGTTTATTTGAAGTACCGAAAACAACCACATAAACAGTGTCTCATCTGTATTTCCAAATACATTTTATAGTGCATGTGTATGCTCACTATATAGAACGGCAATAATAATTATTTACATTGATAATTATACTCTGAAACAATCACGCTTAGAAATTAGAATACGCCAGTGTAACTTGAATAAAGGCATACGTGAGCGCAATAGTGACGTGAGGAGTCAGTACAGAATGATAACCGTGCACTCTAGGACTAATATAATAGTAAACTATTAGAGACAGCTATTTTTTCGGGGCGAAGCGGGCTTCATGCCTGCCGCGTTATTAGCCCATCTCACTATAATAATAATAATGCTGATATTAAAAATAGAGACAGATTTTCGTACTGCGTAGTAAACGACAAAGAATAGGGGCTATAGGCGTGAGAGTGACAATAGTTTGTTCAAAAACGCAGCGTGATTTCATTAAAATTCCGTGACATCGGTTCAAGATTAGCTTTGCATTTAGGAATTTACAAGCGTTCGGGCGAGCTGCATATCCTAATGTGGGACGTAATTAGGAATGAACCCGTGAGAAGTGATTTATTCCCGTCCTATAATTGTACTTCCATTATGTACAAAAAAAAAGAAACACTTTTCACGACTAATTATAATTTATCGTGCTCTAAGCTTTTACCTTGGAGTTTCTACAGCCGGCGTCTGGGAAATGCTGAGTAAAAAAGTCTAGCTATATATATATAAAATGTATTATAATTGTAAGATGAAAATACAATATAGATAATTTTGGGCTAGCTTAGTAGTTGACAAGATCTAATTCCTGCTATACATATATGTTGCAAGCCACTCAGTAGAGAGAAAATATTTGACTCAGTCAACTCCTCCTCCGTCGAAAGAGACCGACATTTGCATCAGAAGTTAGTAGTAGTAAGTAGTAGTTAGTAGAATATTTTTATTAGAGATAGCGACAACTTCCGATAGCATTGGTAATGGTAGCACTAAACTAAATATGTAGCTTGTTATCAGTACTATATAATAATTCGCGTTGTGTTTTTGTTTATTTATTTATAACTACATTTATGTCTTTCCTGTCACGGTCTATGGGAATAAGATAGCAGAAAATTCAGATTTCAAACGGCGAAAAAAAAGTTGGGTACCTTGGAATCTTTTTCATCAATAATAGATAGGGGTAAAAAGACCTCTGTCTGCTTACCCTTTTGGTAAAAAAAAAGTTGGGTACCTTGGATTCTTTTTCTTTTGTATTAGATGCAGGAAAAATGAGGCTTCGGACCGACGGAGTGACGGACAGACAGCTCTCTTATTACAGTATAGATTGTTTAGACAGAATGCTGAATTCATATTTAAGAAGCCTTCTAAAGAGTAACAAGCACAAGAGACGGCGGGGATTTTGGTGAAGTGTTAATTTTTTGCCGTCACTAGTTCTAGTATAAACAGACAATGATAATACTTTTAGTAAACTGAAATGTAAAACATAGGTTATTTGAACATAGATGACAGTATATCCGATACATCGTTTAATTGCTGAGTGTGCATCAGTGAAAAAATAATGAGATAATACTATTTATAACGAAGCGAAGCTAGCATAAAGAAGAAGGAGAAAATATTTAACACAGTTCCAAAATGAACTCTCCGGTCTTCCTAATTGTCATAACAGTTAATGCATTAAATATGTTCTGATTTATTCTGAGCGACACGCCTTATGATCACGACTTCAGCTCTATAATTTTTCTCGTGCTAATCACTTAGGATGAAGACGCTGCCTCTCTTTAAGCTGCCGCAGAAAACGCCTATCACTGCCAATAATTTAAATTCTTCTCATATGACTTTCAACATCACGAGCGCATTGAGTCCGGTCATTTATCAGGAGTTTTAAGGACGTTATTTATGAGATTTTTAGTGTCCTTGAATGCAGGCACTTAAAGGCCACAATGGGGCTCTGATACAGCCAAGTGTGAGTTAACAGAGCGCCTTAATAAAAAATCGCTCCGAGGACTATCAAAGAAAGCTCAGGCATCCGCCACTGAAGCGTCAGAGCTCATTTCAAGTATCATAAACAGAATAAATTCAATCAAGCTGCGATCATAAGAAACGCTTCACCGAAGCATTCAAGCCTGAAGTTGGACCAAAAGAGGCGATGTGCAGATGTGGTCACCCTTGAGCACCGATTGTTGTTGTGGACGGAAGCACAGCTGTTGTGGAAAAGTGAAGGTGTTATAGCGACAAATTTAATATTAGCTGAAGCTATAAAAGCTGGGGGGAGAAATGAAGCTTATAAATCCGTACGTATATGCCGCTCAGTACCTATATCTTCGAATGTATGATGCATCCAGGCGTATTTCGAAAGGTTTGGGTTAAATATAAAAAATCAGAAGACTTTCAACAATTCTTCATTACGGTACGCAGTAGTTGTAGATTTCTTTGGGAAAGTGAAGGTATGAATTTGTAAATACTTTATGGGACCTAGAAAATTCCTGCCGGGAAGTGAAGGGGTGAGTCTGTAAATACTGTTCGGTACCTGGAGAGTTCTGACGGGAATATGAAGGTATAAATCTGTGAATACCCCCGGGCAAATGAAAAATCGCTAAGGGAAACTTAGGGCATAAATTTATAAATGCAGATCGGTACATAGAGAGGTGTAGTTGGAAAGCGAAAGTATGGTGCAAATACTAGATTGTACAATGATTGCTTTTGAGCGAGATCAAATTTGTAAATCCTTAGCGCTAATTGCATGGTACATGGAGAAACGCTGTCGTAGGCTCGTGAAAGTGTAGGTTGACAAATACTAGTTTTTAAAATAAACGCTGTGAAAGCAGGGGGAATAAATTAAGGCGACAAATTTTAACTAATGCAGTTAGTAAGAGCTGCAATAAAATAAACGAATAGCAGCCGTAACGATTAGGTCTGTTGCGAAAAATAGAGAATATACATGCATTAACGTTAGACAGTAGAGTGATGGCTGCAATAAAAAAAGTAATGCGCAGAACTTTGAATACAAATACTATTCGACAAAGTAAAAACTGCTGTTAGATACAGAGAGTGAATTTGCAATTGTCAGTTAGTGTAGAACCAGAAGTTCAAAAATCCTATGCTTCCGTATCAGCCGGTACTGGATGAACTGCACTAGGCAAGTGCGAGAATAAATACATATCAGTATTAGCAATACGAGCGCAATGCAGGAAATAATGGTGGTGAAAATCTCTAGGTTTAGTAACACTCAATATCAATTGTGAGTAGCATAGTAGATAAGCAGAATGTAGAACAAGACCCGGTTAAAAAATTCACCTCTTCTTTCTTTGAAAGGGTTCAGAGTATAATGTAATAATTGATATGACTATGACCATAATAGCGAATGAGAGGATAGCAATCGGTTGTGAAGATAATTTTTAAAAAAGGTTCGCTGTTCGTGTCAATTAATGTAATTTACTCATGTACGGTGTTTGCATTATTGAGTGTATTGTATATTTCATATTTCCCGTGGACATACGTGTAGTGTTTTTATAATCGTTTATTCTTCAGTTTCACAGGATTTCATTATTTAGCTGGGATTTTTACTTCTTTTGTTAATACTGTCGAAGACCATTTGCGTTCATATAACTCATACTTATTATTTCCAGCGCCAATGTGTTAAAAAGCATTTTAATCAATAATTTATTCTACAGATAGCCAAGAAAATACTTACAACTTACACTTTTACTCTATAAAATAATTGCGCGGAGGCAATATTCAAATTTTAATTCATTATAAAATGGCCAATGGAAGGTGAATTATGTAACAATATCACGAGAAATATTTCTAAGCCGATGTGTGAAATCGTCATTTAATTTTTATAAAGTCGGCTGAAATTGGTTATAGTGGATAACCTAAAACATTTACGAAGATGGAAAAATTCAGCTGTACTTATTAGATGATCGTGTAAATATCAGGAAATATGCCAAGTCTTTGGCAGATACGTGATTGCTTTGTTGACAGAAAAGGAAGCAGCGGAGGCACTTAAATTCTCCATTTAAAGGTCTTCATTATTTCGTCGCTTGAGGCGGTGCGAAATATTTGAATTTAAGCCCTCGTCGCCGATCAGGTCAAGCCATAAGAACCTGTTATTGAGATGTTATAAAGAGCTGAGATTTACTCTTTTAATACGGAGGTTTTATCGTTACTGGAGGTGTTGAACCCTGGAAGTTTCATACATTCAGAGAAATCTCTTGTTGAAGTAACCGAATGGCTTACCCAACCACATATGTATGGTGATACTCTATAGTTCCTATTGAACACAGCACGCATAACTAGGGCTCGTAGCATGGAAATATGATTGTATTTTTCTTGGTTGATGTAATTAGCGCGTTAACTAGACAATTCTTTTTCTGAACTGCATTCACTATGAAGCTTCTTTCTTTCAATGGTTCTCTTTACCCGATGTTGTAGGGTAATTCATTTGATCACCTCAACTATGATTTTCTCTGTCTACTCATGTACAGGCCGAATCATTTCGTAATGGGGACAATAGAATTCTAAGTATAGGGTGTTGTTGTATTAAGGGCTATAAATCGATATGTTTTTTGCGATCCACCGAAGCTGTCAGCCTGGCCCTCTAAACCCGCGCAAGGGCTCGTTTGAGCCTATGATAAGAATCCTTGTCTTAACAGAATATTTTTTGAAAAGTGGCGCTTCAAATTGGATCAAATATTCTACGACTTTACTTGATTTTGTTAAAAATATTATATGTTTAACCCATTCGGTAAGAAAACTCTACTCTTCTTTTTAGAAGCACGTATAGAATACTGATAGTATTCACTTGAACTCACCTACAGTATAATTCATACCGTAAATAAAATACCATGACTGATTTGAGAAAAGCTGTTAAATACGCTGTTGAATTTTTTAGAGAAGGAAACAACGTGCTGGTTTTTAATCATAAAAACCTTGACGCTGCTGCAGGCTGGTGTCTAGAGATGGTCTCGGAACAGAAAGGGCTAAACGCCAGTCACCTAATATCTTTACAAACTAAGATGTTAGCAGTCTTAGTTACCAGATGCGCTACAACGCCGAGATATTTCGGGTAATTGCATGACAGTGCAAGCATTTTCTGTATCCTCTGTAAGGCTAATTATCTGGCTTGTGTGCACTGGATATACATCAACTATCTTTTTACTGGAGATGGAACTAACAAAATAGTCTCTCTCCTGCAATACTGACTATCAATCTCTTGTACAAATATCGGATGAAAAGGTAGTATCTGTTTAGCTGGAAATGATCTAGAGGCAAAAATATCCTTTCTATCTCATGTAGGAGTGACTATCAATTCCCTGTATGTACATCGGAGTCAAATGCAATGTCTGTTTCATTGGAAACTGAAAGGACAATATATTCTCTCTATGCCCTGTGTAGGAGTAAAGCAGTCAATCGTATCTACACTGACCTATGTGTAATATCTTTTAACTGAAAACGGAAAATACGACATATTGTCCCTATTCCATGTAGGAGTAGCTATCAATCTTGTATACATTGGGCGACCCGCCGACACCTTATTAGGCCATTGTGCAAGGTCTTATGGATATCTTTTGACCGCTCACAAGGCTTCTCAGATGATGTATCTGCCAGCACAAAAATGCTGCTGCCCAACACAAAAACGCAGCGCACAAAGACGGAGTTCATGTTACGCTCTTCGTATTAGGTAAGGAGCCAAAAATAAAAGCTGGTGGCTGATAAGAAGCAGGAGATGCCGCCATATCTGACAGGATGTGCTTCTTCTCTGTGAACTACTTTACCAGCTGCAGTCGACCCATGCATGTCAAGTCGTGCTTCTCTTCGTACTGTGAAGTTAAGCTTCCTTCTTTTTCCCTTGTTGTTTAATTTCCGGTTTGTTGACAATTGCTTTCATTTATATGCTTGTGTTTGAATAATTTGTTCTCTCTTTCGTTCTGTGAATGAATTTTTCGTCTCTAGGACATTGTAGACAACGCGTGTGATCTTTAATTTATATTTACATTTTTATATTAGATAAATCTGACTCATCGACTCTATATATTTAATAAATATAATGCAGCATTCGTGACCATGCTATATATATTTAAATATGTTGCTTAAGCAAATAGCAAAGCGTGAAATGTTGAGCTCAGCAATATAAACTTTTTACAACTCTACTCTGGAAAATATTATTTTGCAAAGCACTGAACATCAACTGTTAAAAAGACTCAAATCATCAGTTTTGCTACGTAATACAAAGTATTAGGTAAGATAAAAAAGCCCGTCGTCAGAGATGCTCTTAATTGCTGCACAATATCACTTGCACTGAAGACAGTAGTTGCAGTAACATACGCGAAGCATTTAACAGTCATTTCGTGAATTTCTTTACGTAGTGCAGTTCCGGATCATGAATTAAACAATTAAGAGCGTGTTCTGGGAGCCGTGTCGGGCGATATCACTTGTGTACCCAGAGCAACTGTTGAACAAACTGAAAATAAGAGCTGCTTTACTAAATTCACTTAAGAAATATTAAGTAAAAAATAGAGCACGTGATCAAGGTACCTTTGCACGATATTACTTGTGCTCGAAGCAATATTTACCAGTTTATTAAGCGTGAACCATGCAACAAACTTACATCTTTAAACGGCTTTACAAAATTCAACTCAGAAATGTTAATTTAAAAAAGCTTGATTAGGCCAGTTCTGCTCCACATCACTTACGTTCAAGGCAACTTCTACCACTAAATTAAACGAGAACGATGCGATTAATTTACATCATGAGCTTCTTTGCAAATTCAATTCAAATATTAAATATTAATTAAAGAAAACGCGTGGACAGAGCAGCTCTGCCCGATGTCACTTGTGCTCAAGGCAATTTTTTTTTTCGTCAGGAGTCGACTTGAAGGGTTCAGCTGGTGCAGCGTTAAAACAAGCAATTCTCGTTGAGGATAAGATACTGCACGTCGCTCAAGTGCTAATAATCTCAAGGACTAGGCAGATGCTGGCATTTGCGTTCCTCAACAGCAGCGGCTGAGGGAGTTGATGGCGCATTGACGGTGCAATCATCTCGCTCCCTGAGGGGTACATAGATGTATGTACATAGATGTATGTATGCATGTATGAGGGTACATAGATGTATGTTCGCCTTGGTCTTTTGTCCGATTCTGGAGTGTACCTTCTGTGTTCTATATATGTTGCACCTATCGCTGCAGATAAATTGATGTATCTCGTTTGCTTAACAATTTTGTTATTCTGTATATACAATATATTGTCTTAATAATTATACATATCGTTGACCAGAAATCGATGTGTCTCGTTTGCCGAACATGTCCTTCTGATATATGATCTAGTTTATCTTAACTGCGCACAACACAGAAAGTAAATTATTATGCGTTGTTTGTGTAACAAGTCTGTTTTATAAATTATTATTAAGCTACGTTTCGTCTTTATTGATAGGAACGTAAATCAGGTAAAAAAAATTGCTGGTTTATATTCCAGGTAAAGATACTCGGTTATTATTAACTCGTGCATTCGCAGATATTCTGCCTAACGAATAGTACCTATATTTACTCCAATTAATACATACCATGGTTCCTTTTTGGAACGTAATTTCAGTTCGAATAAACTTGATGTAAAGTAATTTTTGCCGAATAAACTCGATTTTGATGTACTACAATTTATGTTCGAATAAACTAGATGGTGCTATACTACAGTAATATAAGTTCATTTTTTGTATTTTTGAAGTAGAATTACTACTTATTTTGGGGATACGATTGAGATCAACGTCATTTTTGAAACTCCTTTGCCGCTACCCTCACAGAATTTACAGTCATCCCAAAAGATGACTTACGGTTGGGTTTTCATTTTGAGTCACCCAAGAACTGTACTTTGGGTAGGTGGCACTATACTAGACATGCATTGGAAGTTGCGAACATCTTTCTATAAAACTCTGTGATGACTTAATTATGTTCTTAATGATTGGTTACAGTTGCATGAATAATCTTTGATGAATATATTTCTAGTTTTACATCAATTTTATTATGGAGCATACGGTACCTATAGCTATCATTGAAGATAGATTAATATATCTTGCTTATCTTGATTACAACTATTATTGAAAGTAAATTGACAAATTGCGTTTGCTTCACAAGTCTGTCCTTAATGTACCAGATTCTGTGGTCGTTTCGCGTATAACTAATTGTGTACTCCCGAAGCTTTCTAGCCTATTTACACCGATGGGCATTTCACCCATTTAGTGCTAAGTGCCAACGGAATGACTGTTACCTAGTTCCACTAATCTATAGAAAGTCGCATTGTTAATACGTTACCAGTTGTGGCTTTCAGTTGGCTGTACTTTTCGTATTGTGCGAGACTCACAGGTGAGTTACATCGCAAGAAATATGTTAAGATAACTGTTCGTGATGTATAAAGAAAATGGACGAATCTAGAGCATACTAAATAGTGATTCCCACCATATTACGGAGATCAGGTAATATGTATCTATGAAGCTAATAACTGCATGATTCTCTCTCTAAGATCTAATGATTATGATGATATTTGTAAAAAACAAATATGTAGTATTAAATCTAGCTAATAATTTCATAATTCTAGAGGATAGCGACAGCAGTGGCGATAAAATAAAATAATTCATGTACCAACTAACAAAATAACAATCACTCAAATTTAGAGCGTAGCAGATATTCATTCTCTTTACTCACTGCCACCGGAGCACTTGCATGATCCCAAGACTCGCGAATTAATTCATGCTCTCCTTTACGTTTCTGCCGCAGTAGAACGGACGTTATTGATAATTTACGAGTTGCTTGCGCGGGGGCGAGCGTTTTGTCGAGGAGAGCAGACGGTATCTGGAGAGTCCTGCAGTGCTTATGGTTTCATTTAGCGTGGCAAGCGCAAGTATGCCGCGGGACCGCCCCTTGAGGGAGCCACCGCCCTCCTGCGACGCCACTTTTTTGCGGTGCTGCTCGAGACACTAGACTCTAGGGAACCTTAGCAGGGCACACCAAGCGCATTTTTCTATTTACGCACAATGCGCGGATACTCTAGTCCTCATGGGCCATGAGGCTGCTTGCATGTAGTTGGCTTTGCCTGAGGCGTAAGACTGTGTGTACTTTGCTTTAATTTCTGTGAGCTAGGTTGCTGGTAGCGTCCTTCTGATGCTAGGTTGTCTGCCCTGTGCTTCTGGCACTAACACTGCCTTTACACTGACTATAACGCTATACTGCCTTGACTGAGCTTCTGGCAGTTCTGGCACGAACTTGCTAGTACAGTGCCCTGCCTCTGTTACTAGACTACCTCTAGTGTGCCCTACCTCGGGCAATAGTCTGTCTGAATACCTTACCTTGGGTACAGACTCTCCGTACTGTGACCTAGTGTCAAACGGTAGACTGCCTGTACTATAATGACCTGTTTCCAGTGACCAACTGCCTTTACGGTGCCGATAAACTATGTAAATCGAGCCAATCTGTGTTTCCCACAACAGAATTTTCCATGTAGTCTGCTTTAACGTTCTTGGCTCTTGTACTTGTACTTCATATGAAATGAAAAGTAGAATACCCGTCAGCTGCAATAATTCTATAAACATAAAGTGCATTCCATAAAATGAGGGAAAATGTTGTTATGTGAAGAGAAAATCACCCTAGCTGCATCTGTATTAAGGTTAACCCTTTTTCATGAATTAATTTGTCTCTCTCTTAGGAATACCACTGCATTAAGTGTAACATATAGTTAGGTAACGGTATGAAAGATAGAGTTAATTACAAAGGGTACCAGCACTCCCGTATTTGGAATCTCTGATGAACTATCTGTTGTCCTATCTATCGGGTTGACTTAGCTCTTTCGGAGCCATTATGCATTGGTTTGTATAGCCGTAGTCCGTGCCGGGACCCATTAGTTACGTCGTAGTATTCATTACTGACACTATAGTAAATTTATCCATTCATTACTGAGACTGGAATCAGGTACGACGCACTGTTTGTTAAGTGACTGGCCCGATGGCTGTAGTCAAACAACTGTCATTTGAGATCACCCTGTTCAATCTGTGGCTGAAGGTGTTGCAGGGTTAATGCATGAGTGACAACGCTATATAGTTGAGAAATGCATTCCGCACGACCAAAAGGTGATACTGCATTTAGTGTCTTCACCGTTCCCATCACCATAGTCCTTGCATGTAAAGAAACTTTTGAAGTGCTATATCTATTCCCTTTTTTAGAATGCTTTCTGATTTTTTAATTTATTATTTGTTTTGTGTATGCAAAGAATTGTAAAATGATCGAGATTCTGTAAAACACGTGTATGAATGTTTCGGTTAGTCGCGAAGAATGTTTTTAAGTCCTAGTAAGAACTTGCGCGTGCGCTGACTAATTTTTTTTCTGCTCTAAAAACAGACTTGATCGTCCAAACTTACAGATGCCCTCTTATCTTGTTCATTTGATCATAACTGCAGGCTTATGTTCATTGCGGATTTTTTCCTCCCTAGAATGCGTGTGTATTTTTTTTTTTGTCAAATCAAAAACTAAACCTGATCACAAAATGAATTTCATTTCCGTCATTCTTTTTTAGTCACCGAACGTAATAGGCCACGGCATCAATAAAATAAACGATAAATACATATGCTTTATTAGGTACACATTGCGACATAATACACAAGGACCGTTTACGGCAGTATGGAACGAAGATACACATTCTCTTCATACCGAACAAACAGTGCCACCTTCCTGGAACAGTATAGAGAATCATATTGGCGACTGGAAAGGTACAACACGGATCAACGGATAACTCTCAATGAGGAACTCTTGTAATATCAACCTCCCCCATTCTTTAACCACTAAGCTAAGAGCAGAGTAGTCGGCCGACGAGAACGTTTAGAAAGCATTGATGACATGAACTGCACAAAAATTGATCTTGGTGTTTGATGACAAATGCTTTTGAAGACAATGTGTTGAGGTTCCGAGTCATGTTTGAGGAGCCGTTGTGTCAGTTTACAGATCCTTGCTGCCTTTGTCCATGTATTTGAGTGTCAACACATGCCTGATGACTGGGCAAATGATACTCTCCAGTCGCCGGCGTGCTCCGTGCTCTACTGAGAGCGATTTCCAAACTGGAATTCTGCCTCATCCTCAGTGGGACGTTGGTCGTGTGGTTACACAGTGGCCAGTTTCTTCAGCTACAAGCGGAAAAATCCAGTGGCGGTGACGATAAAGCTTGCCCAACAGAAGCCGTTCCCAAGCAACCTTGTCCGAGACATAGCAGAACAGTTTCGTACTGCAGAGGCTTCGTCCATCGTTATAACAGACGTTGCATGAAGTATAAAATGAAATAATTGGGTAACAGAAGGCGTTCGGAAACCAGTTTTGTCTGAGGATTAGTAGGATTTTGATTTTGGTTATACTATATTTACCGCTAACTATAAGCTATATATACTAAACATTATATCTATGTTGACTAGCAAAACTATTCTCAAGCCCTGAGTTGCTTTCTTTCGATTAACTGAATCCCCAGAGCATAAAAGATCTTCCATAAAGACGTTTGTTAACTAGAGCTATTTTTAAAAAAGTAAATAAGGAATAGACGCCAAAGATTGTATTGTTACTACTAA
Organism: Parhyale hawaiensis; assembly: GCA_001587735.2. Lineage (NCBI taxonomy): Eukaryota > Metazoa > Arthropoda > Malacostraca > Amphipoda > Hyalidae > Parhyale > Parhyale hawaiensis. Next base: position 16,623,599 of record LQNS02278125.1, on the reverse strand, counting down.
ATTCTGGGCCGTGCCGCTCGAAGTTAGTCACCGGGAGTAAGATATTAAAATTAACTTTGGAGCTTTGATGAATACGCTTTTTAATAACCCAATTCAGCTACAAAGCTGCCCATTTGCAGTTCGTGTATACTGAAAATAGTGGGGTCTCGCAGAGTGCTGCAATAGTTTTTTATTATCAATAATGGATTGTTACTGGCATTGTTATGTTAGTAAATAATAGAATTATAAGTATCTTGGTATGTAATAGTGCAACCCTAATTAACAGTGAGCCGTGGCTGGAGTTTCCTATAGGCTCGGCTGGAAATTGCATCTTGCATAAAAACAATCAAATATTCAAATGAGGAATTTTTTGGTTGTTTCAGCGCAGTATAATAACAACTATAACTAACATATGATTATATGATTACTTATTTGTTTATATATTAGCATTTTTCAGGCCACATGCACCCTGGTAAAATAGGCCAAAAGTAGGCCAAGTGGAAGACTGCGTTGATCAAGTCGTATTTTAAAAAAATATAAGGGCCAAAATTGGACCTGAAAGTTTCAGCTCATCGCAAATTTGAAGTAAGGACTTCTTTCTTTGCTAATTTTAAAATGAGCTTTATGCAGGCCAAGATGAAGACAACAGTTGTATCTCTGAGCTCATTCATGAATCTCGATTTTACTGTCTACCTACATGAGAACTATTATGTCCGATTTTTCAATGCACCAATTGTGTAAGTGATCAACAAACAAAAGTTGAAATAGGGACTCTTCTTAGCTCTTCTCTAGAGGAGCGAAGAAGCTAGCAGGGCTTCCTTGCAGTAATTATGTTTCAATCGGCTAAAATTTTCTTTACTGATACAGCTTTTCGTGAGAAGAAAGAACTGCAACTGAAGTAATATTGCTTCTCAGATGTACGCAGATGCTCTTCGTGATTTGAGAGATGTTGGACTGCCTGCTTAGTACGAATTGTTGCACTGCGCTACTAAATGGAAGGACATATCTTACTCCACAGCCAAACTGACACTGGATATGTTCACCTCATTGGTCGTTGTTTGTTGGTAGTAGCGAATATCTTAGCTCATCAAATTAACGAACATGCGATTAATGAAGAATCCGTGCAAATTCTTCGCCACCGCTTCTGACGGCCTATTAGGTTCAAAAAAAAAAAAAAAACTAAAAGGGATAAGGGATTTATGTTTTCCACTGTGTTTTCAACTTTTTCAAAATCTCAAATTTGACAGGAATACTTATAAAAGGTTGTACACGTACTTTCAAAAAATCCCCCGTTTGACCATGCAACAACGCTTTTTATACAACGATGTTTAAGACTTTTCGTACGACCCCCGTTGGTAATAAACGCCCTTGCTGTCTATCAATAGTGCTTCCAGCAGTTATACATTTAAAAGTGTAAATGTCTTGCACTCCAAGTCATTGCACATCCGACTCCAATAAGTGCTAACAAACGACCTGTCACGGTACAAAATATCTTTCCTGAATGGCATGCTTTTCGCCAGCTCTCCGCATCTTTCTCTAGGCTCGTTGATTTTCAGACCAGGCGGTGCTGTGTCCATCGAGTTTACCTTTTCTAGCCCCAGATCTATTTTTCTTCCCCACAGCACCTAAGACTTGGAAGACTGTCGAGCAATCAATAACTCAGCGTGAACAATATTCCAAGCGGGGGATTCTTCAAGGGCGCTTTCAAAAGGCAGCCATCGACCA
>LQNS02278125.1:16602668-16616499 GCA_001587735.2 Parhyale hawaiensis | reverse complement strand
TAACGAACGTCATTTTTCATTGTGGAGCACTTAAAAACAGTCCGGACTATAGCGCAACGTGCTTGGTAACTTCGCCACACTTCGCGCGCCTAGTCACTTCCGGAATTTTGATGTTGCCATCAGGCATGCAGGAGAATTGGCCATTTGATATAGTTACATTGAATTTTATAATTAAAATACTTTACTTCAAATGAGCTCTCAGATTCTAACCATTTTGCGACACATCAGGAGGGGGAAAGTAAGACCCTTAATTTAGGCCCGAAATTATTGTGTAAGTTGGGGACATCTCGTTGTCGGTCTTGAAAATTCATGGAAAAGTGCGACCCATCGAACACATTTCTGCTGCGCAGATTGATAGTACCGTATCTTGAAACCTAAAAAATACTTATTATCTTTCCTTGCATTTTATCATCATGTCCATGAGTGACACTGCACCGTAACAGATGTGTGTCTGTCTCTAAATGACGTATATGGTACAAACACTGGAGATGCTTTGTGTAGCATCCATTGACACAGGAATTTTTTTGCCTGATTTTTATTTTCTCGAGCAAAAGTCAGTCTCAGGTCAGTAGTTAACACGGTGCTAACTTTCGCTTCTTTGTGCGAGGTCGTAAAATCTTATGTAAAGCATAGAACTTCCTGCTTCTCATTTATGTCCCGAAGCAAGCAAGCAACACTGGAAAATAAGAAGTTCACCATCAGGAAACTACTGAACATGAAATGGAAAAGTTATGTCACTGGTATATTTTTAATGCCATTTAACCACAGGAAATCCAACTACAATTTCTGCAGTCCCTTTCTGCGTACGATCATGTCTAGAACCACCCTTCCGGAAAAATGGAATGACTGCGGTTCATTCAAGTGAAAATATAAGTAAAGGTTTTGTAGTTCTACTTTGTCACATAATGCTCAAGAAATAAAATGGGGCTAAAGGAAGAGTTTCACCTCTTGTCCTGTCTCCACCCCTGCGGCTGAGTGTATCCTTACAGTGGGTTCCTGTCCACGAGGTCGTTATATGGTGGCAGGATTCCTTTTCTTCCGGTGTAGAGTTGCAAACGAGCTGTCCGAGTGGGCTTCCTCGCAGCTGCAGCAGCCATTTGATAATGATTCGTCAACACAAGAATTCAGCGCGAAGGAAGGCTGCCAATGCGCTCAAGCTGCCAAGTCGGAAATGAGGCCAAGAAATGCTGTGTTGGAAACTCCTAAGCTAATGAATGGGAAAGAAAACTGATGGGATGTTATTTTGAACTTGTGTGAAAATAATCTGGAAGTGTGAGTATGAAGGACTTGTATATTACCATCGCTTACTTCATTACGTGTGGTAGAGCAATAAGCTACGGCAAGAAAAATGTCATTCCTGTGTACGTTACACGTGCAATTGGTCTCATGTACGTAATGAAATGTTCCCGCAAAGTTCACATGGGCTTCTCCAGACAAAAGTTATTGTTACAGCTTGTTATAGTGAAGCGAAAGCGAGAATGTGCAGGCAACAGTACCATGGATACCTGCAATGTCTCTTCGAAATTCAGCTCCTCATGCTCATTTCACGTGATGTGCTATGCTGCAGGCTACGAGTTTCCCAGGGGCCTCTAGTTTTAACGGTTTTTTTTATTGAATGCCTGGTATTAAGTTGTTGAAGATGCTTCTCAAACATGTGCTACTAAACTATTCTTTCATTCAAACAGAAGAAGAATGAAAACTGAATGAAGTGCAGGTGACAGCTTTAGTAAGTAAGAATGGCGTCCATTCTCAACCTTCGGAGCCGTGCACTAACAGCGATTTTCACTATTTTTGTTCGAGGTTTTACGAGAATGATTATTTTCTCCTTTCCCAACGACGTTCCATATGCAACAAACGATGCTTACAAACTACAGACAATCATTTGCTGCTCTGCAGACATGGTCAGCTCTGGCCATGAGTAGAAATTGAGCAGGATATCAGACGATCATTATGCCTGAGTGGGCATACGATCGCTAGGGACCCTCTCTCCTAGTTGCCAATGACGGCGTCAGTTTCTGGAACTCCTGAGGTATACTGGAAGATGCAACTCACGGGCTGCTGCCGGCCCCGAGGGAAGGGCAGGCGTCATAAGCCCTGAGATAGAGTTTAGCAGCTTATACATAGTTAGACATGTTCGGCAGCTGGGAAGCCTCATGGAATACGATGGAGCCCTAATGCCTTGGACCAAAAAACTGGAATGCGTCGGGTTTCCTCAGTTGTTCTTGCCCCTAATTTTGAAGGTACAACCCATAAAAAAATGTGCATACACTTGCATGCCTATACTTGCATTTATTTGTCTGAGAATTAACGGTCAGCTTGTGAAAACTTGGCTAGTTTGAATGACATTTCGTAAAGAAACTTGACTATTTAAAAAATCTACGCTGAACGCACGTAGCATTCTGTTTCTTCGACAATATAATTCATCTATCGTATCTCATCAAACATTACTAGTTGCGTGGAACGTGTTTTTATGCGTTGTAATAAGTACTAAAATATGTTAGTTTTCTTCACTTGTTCACAGTTCAATTTTGTTCTGCTGCAAAATAAATTCAATGCCAGTGAGAGACACGTGTTACTTCTCTTCAGCTGTAAAGAACAGTAACGTCCAGTACGTTAGTGTTTTAAGATCAAGCATTTCTCAAAAATAGAAGGAAATGTTGTGTACTGCCTAATTCGGCACCTGTGGTATGGATAAGCAGTGTAAAGAGAACAGTTGTTTCAACTGCTGCATTATTGTTGCCATCATTATTACTTTCTCAAGGAAGTTACATGCAGAAAAATGGTTGCTTGCCATTAAGCAAAATTAGTTAACTGCAAACTACCTTTTCGTTTCAATTTGTGTCAATACACATTGTCGTTTGTGATGAACAACGGATGAACAAGGGCGTTGTGATAAACAGCAGTGTCTTTTACGAGTAATTATTATTGCATTGTAGCTAAAATAATACGTCGTTAGTGATAAGAAACAGGTGTTTTTTATCGTAAAGAACATACATTTCTGAGAGTATATTTTTGTCGAGTTTGTCTCTTTCTTTGTCCGTCTATCCCCGAGATAACTAAAAAAATTGAGCTTTTCCGATTAAAGCATCATTGCAGTCATCATTATTACCTCCGCAAGGAGGTTACATTTTTGTTGAGTTTGCGTGTTAGTTTGTTTGTCTGTGCATGTTTCGCCAAGTTAACTGAAGAGGATTGACGAGCTCAATGGAAAGAAAGCCAGTTACCTGAAAAAAGGCCGTGCTGACATCAGCTCTTTTACCTTGAGAGTTACCTTGAGAGTCTTCGGAAGAAGTCCAGGTGATGTTTCTCACATCACCTCACGTGTGTGGAGTCACTCTGCTGGATTTCTTCTGTGGTGCCGCAGTTTGAAACCAAAGAGCTTTTGGTAGAAATATTTTCATGACATTTGCATTGCCGTCATGATAGCATACAGTATACAATAAAAGTGAATTTTGTCGACACCAGCCTGGTCCAAACCTTATAGTGTTCCAAATATGAGGCCAGTAACACCTTTAGAATCCGAAATTTAATCGTACAAACAATTTGATCTCCCAACTTTCACCTCAAAAATTAAAATTAATGCGATTCACATGAGAGTTACGTCACAAGTGCAATTTGCTCTGCGTATTTTTTCTTGTATGTTAGAGACAAGCAAAATTTATGGGAATTATGGTAATTGATTGCATGTTGCTTTTTCCCTTAGGGTTTCTACTTAAGACGGTAATTATGTTTCATCATCACTTCCACAACAGCTTTGAGCACAGCCGAGGTACTGAACGCTAATTCTCCGACTTGGAAATTCCATCTCTTGCTCTCTCTGAATTATTGCTGCAGCTGATCCCTGCCCGAAGTTACTTACAAAAACAAATCTGACTTTATGGCAGCGCTCCGCCGTGAGCGCAAGAAAAAGTGTAGCAGACCAATAAAGTTACTTTTGCAGATGATCTCGCCCCTTCCCGCCAGTAATGACTCGTGCCAGGCAATAATTTCCCGTCTCCCCTACCTTCTGTAAACCTAATTTCCCCATTAAGGTGAGAGGGAAGAAAGAGAACCCTCTTACGAGAAATGAGCGACCCAAACTGTGGGCAAACATACTCTGCTCCGACCCCGAGAGGGGAAAATTTGAGGGGGGCATTTACCCCTCATAACTCTCGGTAATACGACAAATATCCTGCGAGGCCTAAGTCAGGGAAAAAGTTATCTAGACTAATTATTTTCATGCGTGTACCTGTGAGAAACTGCGGTTGTTGTACCAGCGCCAGAGGATCGCATTAATAAATATAGGATCACCTTATTAGCAACTCCAGCTGCAGCTTTGGTACGAAACTCTGATTTTCAGTAACGAAGGTCAACTCGCGATCATTCTTAGAGAACCGCACGCTTCTTGCACTTCTTGCACGAGTTCGTGAATTTTATATTTTTACAACAAATAGTACGTTACAGATAATAACTCAAAGATAAACTTTTGAGCAAGAAAGTTTGGTTCTAGTTAGCGAGTGTCATGTTACGACGGCAAACCTGCACCTGATCTTGAATGCTATAGAACCATATTTTTACCAAGAGCTCGTCTTGATCTCTTAGTTTCCCTGTGGACTGGACTCAATCTTACTCCTCCAGAATAATGGTTTCTCTAGAGCTGCAATCCCTAAATAATACGATAAAACCTGAAAGTGAAACCCAATTGTGCTTAGGCCTCGGCGGTGAGCCTGGGGCCACGAACTCTCCCTTGCACCACCGTGTCGTGTCCCTTGGGGACCGCACGTCAATACGGCCACCTTGGCGTCCCGGTCCATAGGACTCTATACTAATGCACACTGAAGGAGGGTGACCTGTGGTGATATTTTATATGGCAACGAACATATATATTTGAGGGGAAAACCGTTCGCGATCAACTATACACAAATGGTACAATTCCGCACGACTCAGGGTAATGCATATCGAGCAAGAGCAACCTTTACCGTTCATGTATTGGCTAGAATAAACATTTTTGAGGGAAACCCCGCTCTGAGGCCATTATGCGTAAACGGTATTATTCCACGCGACTGAGGATGATTCGCATCGAGAGAGGGCTACCCTTAGAGTACTTTAGTTGACTGGAACATAAATTTGTTAAGAAAAAACAGTCCTTAAGCCATTATGCACAAACGATACTGCTGCACATCACTGTAAGCTGTGCCGATCTTATACTATACAACATCAAAATGATACCATGAGGGAAAAAAACTACTCGTATTAAAATGTTCTTGTAGCACTTGAAGAGATGTGCCACTATTTGAAACTATAGTGTTCATAAAGGTGACCTGTGGTTGTTTCACAGAGTGTGTACCATTTTATTATTTATAGGGAAAGTAGCTCATTTCTCATTATGGACAACCGTTGCTACGATTCAGTTAATTGACATCGAATATAACTTTATACGCCGTCGTTTTCCTGCATGGGAGGGGGGGGGTAGAGTGAGCTCTTGACAAAGCTTGTCCAATGGCAGGAGTGTACTGCCTACCGTACTTCTGTAAATGTCACCGTTAATTGGCCCTTTTGAATTAGTTTTGAAGTTTTGTTTGACTTGAGGTTTGTAACTGAAATCATTGCAGAAACTCGGTGCACTAGCAAAGCTACCCTAGATTGCTTGTAATATTATATTCATGCATATGTTTTTTTTTAAGGATCTGGGTAAAAAATTCACGTGCAGATGGAACCACGCAATGAAAATAAATCATTTTAGGTATAAAAAAGAGCTTGAAGCCTCAATTTTTAGTAACTACTTTCTAAACTTTACTAAAATGTAATCAATAGTCTCATTGCTCTTTAAAACTTTAACACTTCTTGCTAGAGCATTTTCGTATTATTATGCTAGTGTCCTACATACTTGCCGAAACATTTACGTGTACATGTAGTACAGATTAGAGGCTGACCTTCACGATGAACTATAGCAGTTTATATTTGTAGCTTTCAGAAGAGCCATATGACGTTATGAACTCGTTGTTTCTCAGTATATAATATTTATAACACATCCGCTTCAAAAAACAGTGCATCTAATTAATACCGGCTGTTCACATCTTGGCCTTTCACAAAAATTTTTGACATTTTTCTTATAGGGATATAAGGTTGCGTCCGTTATGGCTTACATCTCTCGTTATTTAAGGCTTACGTATAAATTATTTAGGGCAAAATTTTCAAACTAAAATCAGTTAAAAGCGAAACGGTTAATATCATTATTATAATGCTTATTCTTGGATTTACTGGTGTTATGGTTGGTGTATTAGTGGCAAATAGTGCATGGAATAGTATCTACTTAAATTACTCGCTTTTAAGTACGCAAGAACACTGCAAAGCGATGCGGTCTTAAAAAAAAAGAACCTCTGTGCTATTGGAACTCTACAAACACTCGCTTTCGATGTCAGGATTTCATGGCTTGTATTTAAAGGCGGCCCTGCTTTTACGCGTCTACCCTCACCCTTCTGGGCCATGAAACATTCATCTTGCTACTCCAGAAGCCCCGCCTTTTTTTTTTTCTTGTCACTAGTTTTAGAATCTAAATACGATATCCTCAATTCGATAGAGGGACACTATGATGCTTGCTAGCTTTGAAAAGCTTCGTTCGAAACCTGTGTTTCTGTACTGATACATCATAGGACTCTTGAATGGTGTTAATCCTTGTCGAATAAGAGAAAATGTGTTGTAACTGGTCCGGAATTAGTGTGGTAATCGTAAGCAGTGAGTAGCTTTCTACGGGCTTGCCTCATCCACCATGTCCATCTTCTTTGAGCGCTAGCATTGAATGCAATGCTGCCTAGAAAAGTCTATGGACTTATTTATACGTCTATTCTACAATACGGTAATCTATAATGATAACAATGAAAAATCGCTGTTGTCTTAGACTGAGCTTTTTTGTGCTAGATATATTCGTTTTCACCAGTTTCTTTCCGTCGTGTGTTAAAGTCTGCTTGCTTTAAAATGAAAATTTGAGTCAAATGGCTAGCGTGGTGAATTGAAATATAGCTAGAGTGTGTTTTTCTATTTTCATTTGTGGGCAGCATGTACTGACGCCGGTGCCATAGCATGCGATACTAACTACTATCACTCAAATCACAAAATTTTTTCTCTAACTTCTACCGCAAAAGACGTGTACTAACTCCATCTCGGACAGTAAAGAACCTGGAACCGAAATGTCTTTGTTGTTCCAAGAATTCTCTTGCTCGTCTCGTTCCGTTTGCATCATCCAGAACCAAAAAATGCTGACGTGTTGACTTTTAATGCAGATGCAGCGTATTATCTTCTAACCTCCCCTGAAAAGAGACACATACTAACTCCAACTCAGACCGTAAAGAGCCTGAATCTGAAATGTCTTCGTTTTGTCAAGCATTCTCCTGCTCCTCGCGTTCCCTCTGCACCGTCCAAAGCCAGAAGAACCAAGCCAGGGAGCCACGGTCACGCATATCTTCGCAAAATGAAGTTAGGTGGAATTTTACGGGTCACGACTACCAAAGAGTCGTGCTTACGGCGGCACCGGCGAACTGTTCCCCAAACTACCGCTGAAGCCAAGTTAGCTGATCTTCACGATCGAAACTGCCCGTTTAGTGGCTCAGTTTCCTTTGATCGAAGTCGCCCGCATCGTGTGGAGTTTTTTAATTTGAATTTTCCCGAAATGAAGTCCCGAATTTGCATGGGTCCGGTTTTTTTTTTGTTGAGTATTTGTGAATGTGGGTTATGAATTTCTAAGCGATTGTGTGGCTTCGTGATCGTGAAAAATGAAATTTTTCTTTTGCTCTTAGCCAGGTTTGTTTTATGTATGTGGGAGTGAAATGCTTTTTTACTTTCCCGTTGTCGAAACTAGCCATAGCAGCGCAGTCTTACTTACCTTTTGTAAATAATTGTTAGAATAATTCCGCTTAAATTAGTTCCGCTTGTGAGCACAGCAATTTTATTAATGTAACCTACAAGAAATTGCAACAAGGAAAAGTTTTCGCGATGATTTAACAATACTTTCTGAGTTCTCTTACGACCCATCCTAAAGCAGCTATCAACTGCAACGTTCTCTTAAACTTTATTTTATTGTTGGTCTTTCAGTGCTTGTCTTGTCCATAACAGAGTTCACGGCCACCCCGGATGCTAAAACAGTAAGTCAGTTCAGTGACAGCCAAAATTTCCGTTGGAGATATGATATTTTTGGCGTCAATAATAACGACAAACATTTATTTCTCTCCGGAGGAATGGTTTTCATACATGTAGCAATTATGAAAATCTAAGTGTGAGCTAAGAACTCATAAGGATTCTAGCAGCACAGCTCGCGTTATTTTAGGTACAAAATGTCCAGTCTTCTCTTTTGTAGAAATATGTATTTGAGGCTGGCTCTTAAAGAATAGACAAATTTCCAGCAACTACAATTCTTACGATGATTTGATGCTTCACTTCACTTTTAGAAACTGAAGGAAAACTACCACCAAATGGGCACTCCTGTAGACAATAAAAATGCCATTGGCAGAAATTTCGTCAGAAGAAAATTGCTGCCGTAAAATAAACGAAATTTTTGCAGCTATACAGCGAACGCCAGCGCACCTGGGCCCAGTTTATTGGAGTTGTAGACCTCAATTATTTTTAGTTTGGAATTTGTTGTTTTGGGAAAAAAGGCAAGAGAACGTATGGCGTGTTTGATTGGTTCACTTTAAAAGAGAAAATCTAATCCGCTTTGCTTGAACACGTCCGGATCATCGATCTTGGGCGTTCTATTCACCACCTTCGATTGCTTTCGGGGTTAGTTACACTTTACATTTTATTGTTCACAGTACCCATCTAAAACACAAAACACATGGTAATAATAAGATACATCATAAAATAGTTCGGGTTGAGGATACTAGAGAAAAACACGTTAAAATCTGCTAAAAACTTATAGGGTACAAGTCATACTTAGTCGTTATTACGTCCAATGCAAAAATCGGCAAAGAAACGCTTGTAAAGGTTGTTTGACGTAGCTTGGACAAGATCATAGGCAATTCATTACAAGCTTGAACACATTGAAAGATAGTCGAGCGCATCTACAGTTCTAGCCTGACAGTTGTTTGGTTAAATCTACAATTTCTCGTATTATATTGACTATCAGATAGAGCCGATAGCGCCAGATACAGCCTCAAACTTAATCCGGCTTTTCAGTGGGGAACCGAATGCTAAATATTGAAACTTAGGAGAAGTTCAACCCACTTTGATACGAACAGCTGACTGAAAATGAGCGTATTGAAAACATATACAGTCTGCTAACTATACCTTGGATTTGACTGCTTCTTCGTTGACTACACTCCACATGTACTTGTCTTCTTTGATTTTTCCCGTATTTATAACTACTGCATGTTTTTCTTATGGAACTTATACACCTTAGCCAATTCATTTCTTTTTGCAGATTTATCTTACTTTACAACTGAAAATTGCTCTACAAATCCCACAATAAAAAAGCTTGTGTACGTACACCAGAACCAATAGATTTTCTCTTTACATTCCTCACTGCTTGCAATTGCATGCCAGCCAATTCATAAATCGAAGATTGCAACAGTTTTCTCCCTCCTGAAATTTCGCCGCAGCTGTAAGGCGCAAGCTGTCAGAGTTTCATTTGCTGGCAGCCTATTGCGTAACTTGATGATTAACTTTATTTATGTGCAATGGAAGAGTTAGCTGCGGTAACTTTCCCTTAAGTCAATTTGGGGTAATTTTCTCCAGTTTTGCTGAGGCACCAGTGGCTTCCCCTCAAAATGAAGTTTTTTGAAGCACTTCGCAGAACGTAAAGAAAAGTTTCCTTCAACCGCTAGCGTGCGGAAGAGGCAAAAAAAAATCGCCCTGTGTGTAACACTTAGAAAAATTAAAATTTGTTTTTTGAACGACATGTGCTTTATTATGCATGTTACATACCAACAGATTTTTCATCTTGTTGAAACTGAATTAAATAGTTATTGAGCGACAGTAAACATATTCAGAAGAAAGATATTAACATATTCTTAATACTTGTACAGCTATTTAAAAAAGCAAGGCCTTTAATTTATGCTCGCATATTTGAACAAGANCTTTATGCACGTTATATACCGACAGATTTTTCATCTTGTTGAAACTGAATTAAATAGTTATTGAGCGACAGTAAACATATTCAGAAGAAAGATATTAACATATTCTTAATACTTGTACAGCTATTTAAAAAAGCAAGGCCTTTAATTGATGCTCGCATATTTGAACAAGAAATAAAGCCTTAGAAGCTTAAGTAAACAGCCACTGTAGGACAGATGGAAAAAATATAAGCAATAATAATGCGTTGTTTCTAACGTATTTGCATTGTGAGAGGCTAAATGTTCTTTTACGCAAAGCTTAGGAATTATATACACACGGGAATGACAACGACTGATGTTCAGAATATTTTGAAGAGAAAATATTACGATTTATGTACAAATAGTGTCGTCTTTGGTGGTGGGACGTGCTTATATTCTCGTGTATTTGTGTACTTACGTAGGAGTACATAAATAATTCACCAATAAAATTTTCTTTGGTGAAACAGAATTTAATAATTACTGCGGGAACAAAGACAGTAAGTAATGTAATTTTGATGAATGAATATTCTCTTTGTACTTCTGCTCAAATATTGCAAGCAGCGAAATCATCCTTGCATTAATTAGTGCTGTAAAATATTTATGTGGTTCGTTTGATGTTCAGATAGTTTGAAATGAAGCCATTCTTAAGCCCAACACAAAGTATGCTTTAAATTTCACGAGTACCTTGTTTCTATTAATATGTTGCGCCGCATTTTACAGGCTATACATATTTATGCAGAAAAGGAATTTTATTCCATACTAAAGAGTGCAGATAATCACTGTCCGCTGTTAAGGAATCTTGCAACAGTAGGCAAATTGGACCTGCAGCACAGAACGACCTTTCACCGTAAGTGTTAGAGCAGCACTGGGCTCGGGCCGCCCGCGCCCAAACCCCCCCCCCCCTCACCCCCGCTTCTCGGACACAGGTTCTGTAGAGGCCGACGCTGTTCTTTAGACAACCCAAATCATGTTTTTCTATCGCCGCCTATAACAATTATGACTGTCCTTCAACAGTGATCAATAACTGCTTTATCCCATTTCAAACACCCTACTTTTCAAGAAGTGATCTGAGACTTTCAAATAATCAAATTTATAGTGTAATGTTGTCATTATAACGACAGACTAGATTTCATATCAACTAAAAGTTCTCCTCTACATCAGAATTCCAGGAACTCTTAAAAAAAACGGAGATGAACTGACGTGCCTCCATGCACCCCAGTTAGGGAGTCTCTTTTCGGCAAGGCTGTCAACAGAAAGTAAGTACCTAAACTAATAGTGGACTCTCGCGAGACCACAACAAAGCTGCGCGTGAGAGTCACGACCAATCAGAGAAGACGACCTCTCCGTGGTGCGAACCTGCAGTAATGCGAGTGACGGTGACGTCATGCATGGCTTTATTGTAGACCCGTGAAAGAAAACTGCTCTTTATTCACTTAGATGAAAACCAACTGCCATACCTATTTACCGTATTTCACTCCCCGAAAAAAAATCGTCAAGTATAATAGGGTCCTCACGAAAATCCTCACCCCGTGACATGATAAAACCTCTCGCAGCAAGAGTTTGACAGGCACTGAGCCATCAAAACAGGCTGCACGCAGGGCCTGGCCCGCAAGTACGGCCTTACACTTTTACAACTACATCGCGGCTTTCGCTTTTCTACAGTGTAGTGTTATAGGAAAATGTTGTCATTATTGGTTGATATAGTACTGTAGTTACACAACGTGAAATGAAATATGAATATTGAAAATAGTTTTATCTGTATGTAATTTTACTGAATAATACTTTATTTCAATGGATAATCAATGCAAATAATTTTATGACTCAGACTATTGCAAATTGCCGGATGCTTTATTATGCGTGTTTGATTTTAACAACCCATACACTTACTACGGAAACAATAGCTTTAGCACAAACTTGACCATAACTAATTTTTACCCGATCAAATTTTCATGAAACTTGCCGGGAAATCGTGACATTTTACGGCACCACTGTTGAGTTTGTTTACATTTTGCTGTGTCTCCTAACTGCTAAAATGGGACGTGGAAAAACTCTAACTAACGAGGAAAAAGAAATTATCATCAAAGAAATTGCTAAAGGCATCTCACCTGATGTTATTGCCCGAAAAATAGGACGCCATATTGACAGAGTGACAAGATTTTTGAAGGACCATTCACCACAGAAAAACGATCAGATGCTGGGAATTCAGGAACTGCTATTGATAGAGACATGAGAAATGTAGTTCGTCAGCTACGTAAAAGACCCAGGCATATTTAACAAGCAAATTAATTTCTACAGCTGCTGGACTCCGTGAAGTACCTATAACCACAAGAAATGACATCTTTCGCTCCATTGCTTCTTTCAAATCACATTTGAAATTGCTTCCTCTGACCCAAAGACATAAAATTTTGAGGATGGAATGGCGGAGAAATAATGAAGATCAACATGAATCATGTTCTTTTCACTGACGAAACCCGGGCAACCCTTGATGGACCTGATGGGTGGAGTAAGGGGTGGGTGCTACCTGGAGATGAGTGTCATCAACGCGTAAAAAGTCAACAACAGGGAGGTGGTGTTATGGTATGGGCTGGTATAATAGGGGATCGACTTGTAGGTCCGGTTAGAGTACCTGATGGCGTGAAAATTACATCTGCATCATTGTGACATGCTAAAGGACGCCTTGGTCTCATGGCTGGATAACATACACCTTTTGTTGCTTCGAAACTTCTTTTTCATGCGTGGTAATGCGCCTTTTCACTCTGCCCGTATTACCACAGCATTTCTGGACTCTTTGGGGTTTCACGGAGAGAAACTGATAGTTTGGCCATAGTGCTCACCTGATTTAAACCCAATTTAAAATTTCTGGGCCCTTCTGAAAAGGGAAATTTACGCAGATGGATGGCAGTACAACTCAAAATCTGTCTTGTATGAAGCTGCAGCAGCAGCAACAAGGGCAGTCCACCTGCTGTAATAAAGAAACTAACTGGGTTCATGGATTCAAGGATTATTGAAGTTATTAAACGTCATGGGGGTCATGTTGGCAAATAAGACTTTTTCAGTCATTCTAAACGATTTCTTGTTTAATATATGTTTTTCTCATTTGTGTTGTTCATTTTTGCTCCTTTGGTGATATAAAACTGTGAATACATATAATTTTTAGTCAAAAAGTTATTACCGCCGCTCAGTGAAATTAGTAAAATTGACAAAGAAATAATTCTTGTAGAACCAGCTCGTCTAGTCTTTGAAAATTTACAGACACTATGAGCATCATACGTTTAACTTTCACTGAAATTTATAGTCAAATAGGCGAGGTGTTGTCATTCTTTCAAAGGAAGTATGCACCCTTTATTTGTGGTGATGCTTTTTTTATTGTTCTACAGTCTTTAATTATATATTTTTGTATCTCCTATAATGTGTTTACAACGATACAACTAATATCTTTGCTTATCTTAGTTTATTGGATTGGTATCTTGTATTTTTAGTTCTCTCATTTATTTCCTTCTATATCGCTCAATGCATGGTCTTACTTTTACACGGAAATTGAAGTTGCAGGGTAGACAATGCTTAGATAAATAAAGAAGAAAAAAAGTCGCCTTCATGCAGAACCAACACAGTGAAACCATACGTGTACGTTCTGCTCTTGGACCCCACACCAAACAGGATAGCTTCGAAATCCAACAGCTGCTGCCGCTGTAGCAATCAAGCTCTGTGAAAAAGGCACACACTGAAGCCGGTCTCTGTCATTATTTTTGGGGTGTTTTACACAGAGAGAA
>LQNS02278125.1:16587914-16602018 GCA_001587735.2 Parhyale hawaiensis | reverse complement strand
GGTCTCTGTCATTATTTTTGGGGTGTTTTACACAGAGAGAAATCGGCTTGGAGAGCTTTGTAGTCGAAGCCAAAATGCAAAGATGAAAGACTTAGAACGGAACCAATTTGCTGAAGACTGCCATCTTTTCGAAGCTGGCCAGCAGATGTACTTCGTATCTCAAAATATGTACTTGAAATGTCTTTTTATCCCGGTAAGTCATTTCTTTGGTAGAAGAGATTTTCAGAGTAAATATCTCTTTAAAAAACAATAGATGCACGTGATGTTCCTTAGTGAACTATGTAATAGAAGTCGATTGACTAGAACTATTACTGCAAACAGATTGTAATATGATAAATTTACAAACGCTTTCCAACTTGATAAATTTCGCTTGGTTACAGCTAACTATAATGATCAGGATAGTGTTGTACGTAATTCCATTAAGAAAGAATACTGTAGATATTCGTAATCGGACCATAAACTGCATACTTTCAATGCATTACTTGAGCGCTGATGTACTGGCAATCAATTTTCCAGCGTCGATCGTATTGCAAACTGTGTTAAGTATAAAATTTCTTGCATATGTATTTTATAAACTTATTTTCATCCTTGAGAGTAAATTTTCTGGTAGCAAAGCATATTCTGGAAACTCTGTGCTTGTTTTTTACTCGCATCTGTCAATTTCTAAATTAACTTACCCAATTCAAACAATAATATAGATCGAAAATACCGTCGTGTAGGACAGGTCATAAATGACGTCTGTTACGTACGCCTGCATTGTAGCATAAAAAATATATGTATGTATGTTATATATACTTCCTGTATTAATTATCCTAAAGCAGTCCCTAAATTTTATAAAATACATAAATACATAGAGTTTTGCAAATACTTATGCCTAGGCACTGTATATATGCCTTCGATCGTCTGTTGCGTGCGCCTATACATATTGTTGTATAAAAAATCTGCCTTCGGTTCCAAAAGAAATTAAAATGTACAGAACCATTTACCCTGTGTATACGTTGCATTCGCCTAACTCAGCCTAATGACTGTTAATCCCCGCACAGTATGTTTTTAATTTCAACTAACGTACTATTTATGTAACATTAATGTTCCAACGGACCTCCAGTTTCCTGACTAGTTAAGGTATTGTTTCTGTTTGTCATTCATCTAAAGTATCGACACACAGCAGCACCGTTGCTTATGTACCATCTTTGATTTTGATTTCCTTGATATGTGTGGCCATTCACATTGGGCGGTTATTATCTTGTATGAGAGTCGACTCGTTCTCCCAGAGTGTCTTCCTTAATATAAGATCTAGAGCTTTAGACCCAAGGATCAGTTTTTTTTCGTGTTCCTACTCTGCTTCCGTCCCTTTTACCTAATTTTGTCATAGTTTTTTCTTTTTTTTCAACGTGCTGTTCCCATTTGCTGTAATCACCGTACGCGAGCTCCGCATGTTGTTGACCTGCCGCGAAGTGGGGGTTACGTTATTGTCGCCATGGGGTAACTTGTCGGTTGCGTTTCTCCAATTATTGCAAAATGCACAGATGCGCGAGAAGTAGTTAAACTTCTGGAAAAATAACGGCCAGGCACTCTCGGTTTTTTTACAATTTGAGAAATCCAGCTGGACAGAGTTATTCCATGAGGACAAAGGAACCCCCCTTTACATACAGCACTACATGCTGCTTTTTTTATGGAAACACGGTGGTCTTGAAGCTTATCTTAATATTTATTGATAACATCATATTCCCATGAGATGTGAACCAGATAGTTCTCTGTTTTATCGCATGCATTTGTGTTATAATTTTCAGTTACTGTTATGAATGTGGAAAGTGAACGCGTGGGCCACATTTTTTTACAGCTCGCTGTAGGGCAGCGAATCAGGCTGTATTGGTGACAGTGCGGGACTTTAGTGTATCCGCACCGTGCGTGCAATGTCTGTTCGGGGTTCAGTGACCAAACAATCAAGTAAGCAGCAAGGTGTGTTTTTTGCATGTATGTTAATAGAATTGGATAAGCGGTAGATGAGCTTAATGGACTCGTGTGTTTTTCTGCTACTTTCGTGACTTAATTGTTACGTTTACATGTACGCATTGGTTCGATTACTTCTCTTCTCGTACCAATTTGATTTGTACGATATCGGGACAAGCTGCCTTTATATGGATTAACTGAAGATGCAAAAGAGATTTTCTCTATTTGTTTGCGTCATAGCTTGCGTTGATTGGCTCGTGTAAGAGCGTTAACGTCGTATTTTATCGCACCTACAGTATTTGGACGCTATCCAACGTACTCTATACTCTCCATTCAGTCAGTGGCCTCAGTTGAATTTCTGCAGAGGTCAACGGAACTGGAGCGATCACAAGCGTGTAGTTTACCCAACTGATAACAAATAGAAGGAAACACAGCTGCTCGGGACCGGTGCTGGCCGTACAAGCCAAAGCTGGCAGCATCGATTGAATATTCCAATGGACTTGTCATGGCTTCCTCGACCAAATCAAAGATCAAAGACTCAAAGGCAAGGTAAGCCCCCTGTAGGAGTGGCACGTACAGATGTGCCCTCGGAGATCTGCGCATCACTTCCAGCAGGTGCGCCTCTTGCTTGCAAAATGCATGCATCGCTTCCCAGGCAAGGGGGGCCCTTCCAGCCTAGCTGTTCCTTCCTTCCTTGTTATGTCATTTTCGTCCTAACCTGTTGAATAGGAATCCTTTCCGGGCTGTTTTATTGTAAACATAAAATATAAAGATTTTGGTTGGATTATCTTCTAATTGTGGCTTGAATAGGAAGACGCACAGGGATTGAGAGCAATTTTGCTGTTTGATCTAGCTTTTCCTTAAAACGTCTTGGTTGGGAATCCTTTTTAAACTGTTGCTTGAATAGGAAGATATAGTAGGAATAATAGAGACTATTTTCTTTTTTTCATTTGATAATGCAAAGCGGTTGCCCCTGATCTAGTGAGACTCGCTTACTTTTTGTTTCCGTTGAATATTGGGGTTTCAGATCTGTTATACTGCCTAAGAGTTTTGAATTGAACTCCTCCTCCACAGCTAAGAACTCCTCTTCCTGGATTCGCCAACTCTTAACGGCCAAAGCTTCCGAGGCCAACTTAATCCGTCTTCTTCTCTCTCCCGCTCCAACTACACAGTTTCACATCTCCAAGCTCCGCATATATCAGCTGCTTTTGATCGTGCTTGCGTGCTTTCATGATCGTATCTTTGGCAGGGACTCTTCCCCCTTTTTTTCTCGCTTCTCCAGTCCTCTATATCCTACTTAGAGGGTCGGGGCATAATTTCCGGTATCTCTTTGGGAATGGGCCTATTGGTGCGTCCACTGCCGCCTATCTAATCTAATCTAAGCAATGTATTTGTGATTTATATCGGAGGGCTAATGTGCAAACAAGGTACCGTAGTCTCGTACTTTTTACCGAAAACATAAGTGTGTCGATAAAATTGCTGCACTTGTACTATTTGCCTTCAATTTATGATATACATTAAGAAACTACATTGGAGAATGAAATGAAGAAAATGCATCATTTGAAGTCTAATTTCTCAAATTGACTGAAATTGAAACTTTATGTAGTTTTTATGATCTTCGTCGTTCATGCAATGTTTCGATCAACTGTGTTGGTAAATAAAAAGTTTCGTCTTTTTTTAATTTAGTTTGAAATTTTTACTATAAAAAATGATGAACTACTAAAAAAAGCAAAAATGATGGATTCAGTAATTCTTACGGTAATAAAAATGATTCGGATGTACAGCATTTACGAGGAATATCCCTTTCTGCAGTCTCTAAAGATATGAAAAGGTCAAAAAGACTCTCAAGAATTTTTGGGTTACTCCATGACTAATCTTTGTTTGTATCTACTAAACAGCTGTGGAAGCCCACTTAGAGTTAGATTCAGAAAGGACCGTTTCAACTAATATTGTCAATGACAGTCCACCTGAGAAAAAAAAATGCGTCTGGAAACGTTAGGAAGGATTTTAACATGAATGCATCGCAAATACCTGTCTCTCAATAATATTGAATTATATATATTATGCTTGTGTCGTCCTGCTGTATCTAAAGCCTGTGATAAGTACGAAAAAGGAACAAATGAGATTTGAGTTTGGTGAAAAGTAATCAATTTGTAGGACGAACGTTGGTATCGAGTGCATTTCAGTGTTGAAAGTAAGATTAATATGGTAAGTTGTGATGAAAAGCAGTGACGACGGTGGGATGCAAGAAGAAATTGTGAAATTTGGTGATGTTCTATCATGGTATACAAGTTGTTTTCAGCATCGGGCTCGGACCTGCGATAAAGCTATATTTGAGGGGAGAGAACTATGTGGATGCTTACAAAAAATCGAGCTGCATCATGCAGTAGCAGCACTCTGAAATTCTAAAACTTCCATAGGCCGTATTTATCCAGGAGAACGCATCAGGTTATACAGCTAGGCTAACATGCAACCATATGAGTTTGGAAATAGCATAATGCCTCGGCTGGTATTTGTGGATTTTAGGTCCGGCACCACTTTTTGATGTTTTGACACTTTATATAGGTTAAAGAAGCCATTTAAAGACATTTTTCATGAATACTAATATCTTGGCAAATGCTTCGTTATCGAGATTTGGCGCTAATAAGTTTCTATTGTTTTCCTAAGGGGAAATAGCCGGCGACCCCAAGAGGCCTAAACAAACCTATTTTAGGTTAGGTTATGTAGGTTGGGTTAGATTCCTATTAGGTTGCTATGAGGCCTATAATAACACCGGCTATTTTCTCCCCTAGAAAAACAATGTCAACTTTAAAATCAATTACAGTATCTCGAAAACTAAGCATTTACCAAGAAATTAGTATTCATGAAAAATGTCTTAAAATGGCACATTTAACCTACTTAAAGCATGAAAACATCAAAAACTGGTGTCCGGCCTAAAATTCATAAATACTCTTCAGCATACCTGAAACCCAGATGTGAATTCCATTGAAAGTATGTAGAAAATACTTGGGAATGAAGTCAGAAAGCACAAGTGATCGAACATCGGGCACTATGTTATGGTTAAAGTGAAGAATAGTGGAACAAAACTATTTCTGAATTACGTAAAAAATATTGGATTAGGCGGCAGTATACGGAACAACAGGCCCATTCCCAGAGAGCCGCCCGGACTTACACGCCGGCCCTCTATGAGCTATTGCCATTAGGTCAGTATCATTTAGATGCCTGAGAGGAAAAAAAGAAGAAAAAGGAGAAAACCATAGCCAAAGAGACGATCATGCAAGACGATTTATAACTGCAGATCTGCAGAGCTTGGAGACCAGTTTGTTGGTGCGGAAGAGAAAGGATAATGGATTAATATGACTTCCGAAGCTTTGGCCGTAAAGTGTTTGTGATTCCTGGAGGAGGTGTTCTTAACTGTGGAGGGTGTCTCTCTCAATATATGTCAATACAAGTTTTAAGCGCGTTGACTGTCTCCGCATCGACAACTTTGAAGGGGAGTCTTTTCCAGCTGTTCACCATTGAATATGGAAAGAACTGCTGACTCAGGGCTGTTCTTTCTGCTTTATACTTGCGCTTTTGATCGCTATTTCGCAGGCGATCATTAATGTCTCTCTCAGCTGTAAAATACTTGAAGGTTTCTATTAGTTGCCTTCTGAGTCATCTTGGCTCGAGAGAGATCAGGCTAATTTCCTGAAGGCGATACTAATACGGCTTGTTTCGCAGCTGAGGTATAAACTTCGTTACGTCAAGTGGGCGTCACGCAGAAGTCAAGTAAAGCAAAGAAAAAAATGTTTAGTATTTGTGAAACATCTTTTCAGAATTTATATTCAGTTTATTCACTCTGTGTTTTTTTACCGCTTATGAGTGATTTTTGTTAATTGTTCCCTAATTATGTGCACTCGACAATAGCAGTACGTAGCAAGTTTTTACATTGCTGAGATGATTTTATCTACAAATTCTATTTTATTTATTTATTTATTCTTTATTGTTCTCAATATACAGTGCTTACACAATGGTCTGGCGCTTAGAATTAGGTTTACATATGAGAACATGCCCATCTAAAAGTAATAATACTTGTGGGGCAAACAGCAAACAAGACATTTTCAACTAGCAATGCAAGGAAAACCTATGGTAAAATTGGCCTAAAATTGGCTAAACCTATTAGATGAAAACTTGGACACTACAGATCAAACTTTTTTAGCAGGATACATAAAATTATACAAATCGAAATCTCTAAACGTAAAACTGATCGTACTTCTTGACATGGCGCACGGTATCAATATCATCTATAAGAGAAAACAATAGAAGTCAATTAGTGAAAATTCTAAAAACTAACCCTATATAGTAATCCTGCAGATTCAGAAATTTATTAACAACACAACACTGAATAAAAATTAGAAACAAAATGTCTCCCTCAATTATTTGTAATGATTCAAATTCAGGTACCTTTAATTATCACAATATTTTCTAAGGGCGTAATCTTTGAACATCTTCTTAAAAGTCGGTTGTGACATAGGATGTATTAAAGCCTCAGGCATTGAGCTGAAGCAACGGATGCTTTGGAATATTGTAAATCTTTTTTGTACTTCAAGTCTAGTGTTCGGATAGTTTAGCCTCTGATTACGCGTGTTATGGTGGTGATGAGGCACTAATTCACCGTAGTGCGTAACTAAACTCAGCACATCATTATACATCGCACTTCTTAAAAATTTTAGAAGAAAGTAGTCATAAATATCACCGAGTTGTAAAAGACCCAAGTTGACGAACATTTCCTTTACAGACGTTTCCGGCACATTGTTAGCATTTCTTTTGACATTGAGAATGTTTCTAAGTACGTTGTTGATTGCTACTCTTAAAGGTTTCAATAAATTAGATGATGCCCCACCCCATATGATGATATTCTGGGCCAAGTGCGAATATACAAGTGCAAAGTACAGTACGACAAGGCTATTTCTGTTCAAATATCTGTTTTTAAAATTTTGATGAGAATTCTGGTGACACATAATTAAAAATAACGTATGTACAGTTCACATTTTCAAGTAAATTCGTTGAGCACAAATCTGCATACCGCAAAATTTTCATGTCGTTTTCTATTTTTTACACTACTCCCAGTCGGAAATAATGGTTGTGATTATAGTAGAACAATTATGATTATGGTCAAGGTCGTTGATTGTTTATTACCGAAATATCCTCCATATTCAACCTTTATGGGGTGCATTATGGTAGAGATATGTCACAAACTTCGACCATATTACCAACTATAATTTCCTACCATAAATGCCCAATTAAAACCATTAAAGCTATAGCTGCACAAACAACCATATTCTACCATAGTGAACCGTCAGAAACACCATTCACGACCAAAATCGACTGTGTTCAGCAAATGATACAACTATATTCTACCAAGATCAACTGTTTCAACTGTTGACATATTATGCACTGGATGCATGATATGCGTAATATGTTTTCGGTTATGTAATATTGTATTAATTGTGACTCGCTGAAAAAGAAGTACTGCTGACATTTTTCTACACTAATGTAGATCCTGTTGAAATGAATTAATTTTCGACTGATTATTGGTTACTTTTGGGATTTTTGTTCCATTAATCTTTATAGGTATTTGGTATGTATTTTGTGTATTATATTTACTGGAATGGTCAACATGTTCTTTCGGATTTAATATAAAATGAACGAACGAAATACAAATAGCTTCGCTGTAATTTTTCTTTGTTTTTGCGTTTGCGTGTCAGGTGTCTAGTGACTGCTTGGGAAGCCTAAAGAATAAAGTTAGATTTTTATGTACTAAGGGTGTAATGCCGACTAAAATAGACCCAAATTTTTTGACCTACCTAAAGCTCACACATAGCGAACACACTACATGGTTGATGTGACCAGTTAATTCGACCAGATACGATTTGATTTCTAGGACTAACAGATCCGGTTATGTGGACTAGATTTAGTACGATGAACTTTCCTCTTTGCTCATGGCAACGTAACGTGCTTGGTCGAAACATTTAATTGCATCAGCTAGAATTTTTATTTATTTATTTCTTTTTTTCTGAAAAATGAAGTCAGCTTCACATCACAACTAATTGGGAAATACAGATGCACTGGTTCGTGCTGCAGAAAGACCCTCGCAGGGCTGAAGTTGACCCCTGACGATCAGAGCAATTGCATCAAAAGCAGAAAGTTCATGTAAAAACCCTGACTCACTCACCCACCCCTGTCCCGATTTCTTATTAGGTTAGTGCCCCGCAGTGGGGTGTGAATGTCAGAAGTGCTGACGCCGCAGTCCAAGTATCGCGAGACTTCCTTGATGCTTTCTCACACGTGCGACATTCCACGTGAGACGCAGCACTCCCGCATTGCGCAGTTGCAAGTATTATTGTATTTACGGTTTCAACCGAAAAATAAATCATTGGGAATAATAATCTGCAAGGGGCTCTGCGCTGCAAACTGGTGCACCACATCATCCCGTACAGTTGATTATTGAGCGTCTTTCAGACGTCAGTTTTACTTGCGTGTCTAATACGTATTACTATGTTATAGGGCTAAGGCATTATGATACATGCCATATCACAAAAAACTTGCTTTAGTCGTATACATGTGTTTCTTTGTAAATAATGTGAGAAGGATTCCCTGTGATAGAAATATATTTGTCTCATTGGTCAGAAGTAAGTCTTGACAAAAAACTAAGAAAGTAGTTCCTAAATTTGTCTCTGTACCAGACACCACTAAAATTTGCTCAATACATCCGTAAATTTCTGGAAAATTTTCATACAGATGGTTTGTCATAATTCTATTATATTTACGAGGGTCGTTCCAAAGTATTGCCTCTTATTTTTTTAACTCAAGAAGTTGAAAAGCTAAGAAGAAGAAAGTAGTACCATTAAAACGGGCGACCTTTTGTGCTGCAGAATTTGTTTTTTTTAGTTACCACCATTCTCCATGCACTTCTGCCAGCGATGAACGAGAGTTTTTATATGCATCGGTTGTAAAAGTCAGCGCCTGCCTAGGTGGTCCATTATTTCACTGTTGCAATTACAGCGTTGTTGCCGAGAAACGCTGCCCACGTAATATGTCCTGCAGAGGTCCCAACAACTGTAAGTCTGACTGTGCCAGGCTGGGACTCTATTGTAAGTGAGACAGCACCGTCCAGCCGAACTTTGTTACACATTCCGTGAATTATGTATGGCCTGGCATTGTGTTGCAAACGGAAGGTTTTCTTTTCCCTGGCCTTACACGAGTAATCCGGACCCTCAGCTTGTTTAGCGTTTCAACGTAACGGTCGGAGTTGACACCCACATCTAGCTCTACAATCATTTCATTCATCATTATACGCCGATCTGTGCTGATGAGTTGATCGAGGCCCACTTTGTTTTCCGCGGTGATGGCTGTGCATGGGCGTCCGGAACGCCCTTTGTCACTCACATCTCTGTCACCACTCTGAAATCGACGAACCCAGCTCCTATCTGCGCCGACATTAACTCCATCGGCTTTGTAGACGTTCACCAGGCTCCGGTGAATGTTGATCGGTTCCATTTTTCTGCATGGTGGAATTCAGTGACGCATCTCTGCTTCTGACGCACATCCGTGGCAAGGATTAATTTCTTAGAGTGTCACACCGTCAATATCTACGACAGAGAGATGAAACTTTTAGGTCATGAGTGCATAAGTTCACTTATCATGATAATGCAATGTGCAATTCTCTCGGATCCCTTCAGACGGAATAAAAAATAGGAGGCACTGTTTCTGAAACGATCCTCGTATGTCATACACTACAATGCTTCGTTTCTACAATTTAGTGTTTTGTGAAAGAAACTGAGACTGAAAATCTTTTCTACCAGCTTGATCACAAACTTTTACTTGCTAATTATATGCTGTGGCGTAGCTCCTACTTTCCATATTTAACTCACGTACTTAGAAGCTACAAAGTCCATTTACTGAACTTGCTAATTAATGCACAGTTCATGAAAACCTCACTGCAAACAGTTTAACTACGAGGAAGCCTTAGTTCAGCCATCGCTTATTATGACAGAAGCACTTAAAACGACTTTGATCTCTCTCTAGCTAGTAGCTTGTGTCGGCCGTGCATGCGCGTGTGCGACCAACTGCAGAATTACAAGTAAGCGAGCATTGAGCTGCATGGGCAGTGCCAGGCGCCGCCTCCGCCGACCACCACTGCCTACAGTAGTTTGATTTAAAAATGACGTTAGTTAGAAGCCGTAAAAGAGCGCGCCTTTTGCAACGTGAGTCGTGAAGTCAGTCGTGTGTTAAATGAAGGCACAACACTGAGGGGAAATTAAACGTAGCCATTGTGTTCATTTCGGGGAGGCATTTTACAGCTCAGCTGGCGGGGCTTGCCGTTGAGAATAACACTGCTGCACGAGTGAATTTGCAGAGTTGGGCCTTAAAGGCGCGGATTTGCATTTGGCTGCGGATGGAGAGGTGAATTTAAACCTCTTCAGATGCAGAGGATGAGAGTAATTATCCATACCTAAACTGTCGCATTTTTGCTCGTGTAATTACTTGAGTTCAAATTGCTGTTGAACTGAAATCTACCAGAAAAGCTGATAAGACGCAGGGGATGCGAATAATTACTGTCCGTGTCTAAATGTCACTTATTTTCCTATATAATGGGCTTGCAAAATGCCCGAAAATTGGCCAAATTCAGGAGAAAAGAATAATAACCAATACCATTACTTAGTATGGCATATCTTAGCGTACGTAAGTGCTTGGCTAAAACTTTTTACGTCACGTTTAATTAAATCTTATCAGTCCAATATTTTTACACCGCCTTACAGCTTCATGGTCTCAACTGCGTGATTCCGCTGGTTCATGCTGTATCTTCATATATATATATATATATTTGTCTGATTTTATAGATTTTATTGTTATAACATGCCTTATCTTTCGTGCGGAGCAGTACCGCATTTAACATTCCAGTGACGACATGCATGCATATTCCAAGAATATAGTAGCAGGGTACAACGCGCTTGAATTAACATCATAGCTTACTATATACAAGCCATCGATCGTTCTTTTTTCTCCAGGATACGAAGTGACGAAATTGGGAACAATGGCGAAATGGCGAAAAACAAGGTAAGGTTGCAAAAAAATTAGGTCTGTGAATAACCTTTATAGAGTCCCAACTTTATCTACACTTCTCTCCTATGCCATTTGCAATAGATGATTCTATGTATAGCTTACTATTTACACGTCCAACAAAATTTAATGCTGATGGAATCTAAATTTCTTTTAGAAATAAGCCTAATTTCTGTCCACTGTACCGTGCGTGTGTGTGTGAATATGTACGCGTGCAGCTGCACTTCACGCGTTATGTTGTGTGCAACTGTCTGTGTTTATTTTATTGTAAGACCAATAACCAGTTGAAATCAACGTCGTTTTCAAGTCGGCACATGACAATCACTTGCCACTTAAGACGCAAGAAATCTGTTAGGCATTACATGTCTAATCGATCCTACCTTGACAACGGCATCCGCTGCAACAACGTCGGAACCTTGATTAAAATAAAATTTCAAAAACCAGAAGTATTACTGTAAGTCATGTAACTACACTGTCTGTTAGATATACTATAGGCGTAACGTACCTTTGACTAGTGGAAATTGGAACGAGTAGTTCCATTTGGTGCCCTGTTTCGCAATTGCTGCCGAAGAGTACAAGTTGCGGATGAGGACAGGCTCCTACCCTAAAATATCTTTCTTATACCTAATGGGGCACCGGTGTGGTTTCATAAAAGCGCCAATAATAAATGTGATAGCTATTGTATAACGCTATGTCTATTGTTCTAATAGACATTTTCTATAAAAAAATAGTCTAGTTTCTAAAAATGATAATTCATGCTCGAGTTCCCCTCGCATGCTGCGGAATAACATTCTCTATTATTATTATCTAATGAAAACGAAGCAAGGCTATTTGTCACTAATCGGATTTTGAGAAAAATAAAAACGTTTATTCAATGGTCGTGACTTCTGTCAGAATATTCCACTGAAGGGCAGAGGTTTTATTCCGCTCAGATGCTATCAATTTTTTTTTTACTGCAGCATTGGAATTGCACTCATTTACTTCTTAAAAATGGCTAACGCTAGTTTTTGTTTAAACGCTGATATTCTGTCCGCCTGAAGTTCTGAATTATTTTTTGTGTGCTCAAGTTATTTCTTTCGAAGCTTAGTGTAGCATAATTAACGGCCTCGCATGTAACTCATGCTTTGATGAATGTGAAAATATTGTTTATTTCTGAGGATGAGAAAGCTACCGCGTGAACATTTTTTCAAAGTTTCAGTTGAGTAGGTAAGTACAAAGCCTGTTCCGCTCACATGAGGTTCTGGACTTAGTCAAGCAGGTTGGCTCTTTCTGTGGGGTTGAGTTGGTTATAATAGGCGTACACGGGCGAACAGGTGTCTTTTCTTAATATTTTTCATGTGGAATTTTTTTGTAAATCAGAGCAAAAATTAACTGTGCTGTTGTGGTTTATAACGCTTTAAACAATATTTCTGGGCCGCACTAGGGCATTACCTTGTAGCATACACTGAAAATTTTCAATAAATTTATTTAAAACGTCACAGGAGGCAAAAACAAGCGAAACTATAATAATCGTTCTAAACATATCTCCATGTGCACCTAAAGTAAATTTTAATAAGAGACATGGAATACCATTGAATGCAGTACGGATATTGCTCGTTTGAAGCTCATACAAATATGTATACAATGTTCGGTTGGTCGGGAAAGCAGGTCATCGCATTCACTTATTATCGGCAGACTTTTAATTCTTTCACATCAGCGTAGGCTGAGCGACGTCTGTTTAATGCATAGAGCTATTCTTATCAGCCGTAACAAGAGACGATCTAGCGAATGTCCGTCTGGCTGTATAGAGTCTATTGACGTTTTCAGTTGAGAAGGAGCAGTTGGTTGCAGTCTTGCCGAGATCTGATGAAGTTAGCAGATGCAGAGCGCTACTCGTATACGCCTAGCGAGCACCGAAACGTGAAGGAGATGCGCAAAGTAGGAACTGTGGAGAACGCCTCCAAAGTCGAAGTGGGATCTACATGGTTGGACGTCATGGATGCTAACAGAGAGAGAGGTAAAGTGAGAAACACTACCATGAACGGTAGCTGAGAACACCTCAGACTTGGGAAGATTACTTATTTCAAAATTTCAAGTGAAAAAACGAACAAAGAAAAAAGCCCGTGCACGGAATTCCCAAATGAACAGTGAGGCCTAATTATGAATTTAAGAAAAAATTCATTCAATATACAGGCAGAGAACGATATTTGTACAGAGCGCGTCATTCCATGTAGGTGCATGCAGTCGTGAAACATACCATCGAACTTCCGCTTCCTGAAAGGCACCGAGAAAGGGGCACCAAGCATGTCTTGAAACAAGACGTAGGAGGCACAGCAATGGTGCCAAGCAGAGGGGTGAGCTACGTAGACTGTCGAAGTTTACTTCTTAGAAGCTTGAGAGGAAGCGAGAACCCGGCCAAAGGAAGTTGTGGAGAAGGAAACAAAGAAAGCACGCAACTCTCATCAAGCGTGTCTAAAGAAAAAACATTCTATGTTTGGAAGAAGTTCGCCTCGCTGCTAGTAAAGTAAAACCAGCTGTATTGCATGGTAACGTGTTGAGTTGCGCAATATCTCACCTAAAAGTAATCGTTGATACTTATACACTGCCCTAACGGAGCGCAAAAATATTTTTATTCATACTGTTATTTACATAATGCTTGTACGTTATGTGGATCTTTCCTGAGGAAAATTACATCTTGCTTAAAGAAATTACATTTATTACTTCTCCGATAACAAAGCAGTGTTACTTTGCCAAATTGCGCAGTTTTTAGCAAGAGTCTCAAAGCCATCTTCTATCCCTCTCTCATCCCAAACTAGCAAAGTTATACATTTTACTCATATGACCTCATATCCTCCCTGGATAAGAATGCCATCGTCTTTAGCAAGGTGTCCTCGGGGGAGGAAGATGTTTTATAGGAAGGTATGATCAGCACCAAAATCTATCTCTAAGCCAAGCCAATGGGTGCTCTTGAAAGTGATCGCCCCTGATAGTAAAAGTTGTCCCTGATCTACGACTCGCCGTTACGGCGGAGTTGTTTGGAATCTCTTCTGAATAGTGTCGAGCTTGCATC
>LQNS02278125.1:16557675-16572937 GCA_001587735.2 Parhyale hawaiensis | reverse complement strand
CAAAATCTATCTCTAAGCCAAGCCAATGGGTGCTCTTGAAAGTGATCGCCCCTGATAGTAAAAGTTGTCCCTGATCTACGACTCGCCGTTACGGCGGAGTTGTTTGGAATCTCTTCTGAATAGTGTCGAGCTTGCATCCGGTGCTCTCGCCGCGTCCAATATGGCGCCCGTGGTATTCAGAGTTAAAGATTTTTCTTCTCGTGCGAGGTTCAAAAAGCGAACCAGCTCAAAAAAACAAGATTCGTGGTGAAAATATCCAGTGAATTCGACGAAGATCGAGAAGATTGTGAGATTGGTACCATTGTGAGCTGAGCCGATGATCAAATTTTAAAGTTACGGATCGTTTGTGTTTCTATGGTTTCATTTTACTTTTTCTTTTTAGTGATTACAGAAAAAAAAGAGAACCAGTTCGAAACACGAGATTTGTTTTATCAGTTAGTAGTAGGACAATTAAGAGCAGTAATTAAAGACATTTTCAAAACGTAGTAAATTCATTTTTATTGCAAGCTTTCGACTCTTCGTGCATCAACTTCAGGAAAATATATTGAGACCGTTTGAGGTCTAAGATTTCTTAGAATATAATTTTTTGATATATTGGATACATCGAACTATTAATTGTTTTGAATGACTTCAAACGGTCTCAATGTGTTTTCCTGAGGATGATTCACGAAGAATCGAAAGCTTAAAATAAAAATGAATTTACTACGGTTTGGAAATGTCTTTTATTACAGCTCTTGTCCTACTACTAATTATAAAATTACGCTTTCCATGAAATAAATCAATTGTTTTATCAAAATTTAGCGAATTTGATTCAAAGAATATGATGAATTTAATTTTTTTTTTTGCCTTTCTACTCCGTGATATTATTTATGACGCTCGAATGATTCAAACGAGAGTTTATTTTTTTCGCCAAGATTAAAAAATCAAGCGAACTGGAAAAGTAGAGTTTTGACGAAAATATTTAGTAAATTGAGCGAAACATAAAGAAGATCGTGGAATTAGAAATATTGTGAACTGAAAGGACGATCAGAGTCGAAAGTCGTTGGGAGTTTTTCGTGCAAATTTAAAAGAAAACAATTCTGTGCCTACAAAAGTGATATTCGTGTTTTTAGTATCTACTAATTTAGAGGCGGAGCTAGCTGTAGAAAGTGGTGTAATCAGTATTACTCCATAAGATAAAATTTAGCTGTTAAGCACCCAGGTAGCAATCATATTTTATGCTAAAATTATTATAAAGTTGGAGTGATATTCCGTGTCATTTATTATTCTGCTATATTATTATCATGTTAGTTTGAGATTACAACGTAATATTTCTTTGTTGTGTTTATATCTTATACCATGATAACATTAAAATAATGTTACTCATCAATATTATCTCCAAACATTGATTTAATGTTCAATAAAATTTTAATTTAACGGTATTCCAATCATTAAACTGATGTTTTAGACTAACAAGTAAAATGTAATTTTTCAACATTAAATATAATATTAAAATAATGTTTTAGACCAACAAATAATATATATGGTGCATGCCTGTAACTTGGTTGAGTCACCGCTTCAATTCGTATTTCACACTTATGTTTATATTCTAATGTTGTCCGCCGTATACGAAAGATAAATGTTTGATTGTGTAATTTTAACTATTATCAAGTGAAGTTCACATCTGGATGTGTGCAAACCTCCTGTATTAAATAGAATTGAGTACATATCTTGAATTTAATCATCCATTGTTTAATGTCTAAGGCAGAGTCCAATCTGCTTTGCAAGTAAAATGCAAGATAAAATTGGCTGAGATAAAACTGGCAAATATCTTTGTTTAAGCCTAAACCTCTCTTGCCACTTTTTTTCTCGAAGGACAGGTTAATAATAATGATGCTTTATTAGGTACACATAGGGAATGGTACACAGGAGACAGCTTAATACTAAAGTTACATTAGATACTAAGATCAGGTAATACTATCATTACAAACTACACTGCATTAAGCCTGAGTGGATAACTTGTCCCAGGATCCCTCCGCCTTTTTTAGCGGAACCACATGGCGACGGCTGCACCCTTGGTCTCGCCACGGTCTGCCATAGTCTGGTGTTTAATATTTTAAAGTTGGTAAAAAATAATAAAAACATAATTAAAATGTCATGAAACATTATTTCAATATAACAGAATAACCATATTTCCACAGTTATTAGAAGACAATATTTTATTATTACTAAAATAATATAAGAAACAGGGTTTCAATATTATTTTTTATGTTATCGTTTCATGTGCAGGCGCTGCATTAATGCAATCAGTTACGCTAATGATATGGTGCTTCTTGCTCCACATCACAGTTCTCTCCAAAAGCTAGTTTCCATATGTGATGATGAAGCTCAGAAGCTTGATATTGTGTACAACACGAATAAGACTGTATGTNCTAAGCCAAGCCAATGGGTGCTCTTGAAAGTGATCGCCCCTGATAGTAAAAGTTGTCCCTGATCTACGACTCGCCGTTACGGCGGAGTTGTTTGGAATCTCTTCTGAATAGTGTCGAGCTTGCATCCGGTCTCCCGCCGCGTCCAATATGGCGCCCGTGGTATTCAGAGTTAAAGATTTTTCTTTTCGTGCGAGGTTCAAAAAGCGAACGAGCTCAAAAAAAACAAGATTCGTGGTGAAAATATCCAGTGAATTCGACGAAGATCGAGAAGATTGTGAGATTGGTACCATTGTGAACTGAGCCGATGATCAAATTTTAAAGATACGGATCGTTTGTGTTTCTATATTTTTTCTTTTATTTTTAGTGATTACAGCAAAAAAAAAAAAAGAGAACAAGTTCGAAACACAAGATTTGTTTTAGCAGTTAGTAGTAGGACAATTAGGAGCTGTAATGAAAGACATTTTCAAAACGTATTAAATTCATTTTTATTGCAATCTTTCGATTCTTCGTGGATCTATTTCAGGAAAACTCATTGAGACCGTTTGAGGTCAGTCGAAACTAGTACAACTTCGATGTATCCAATATACCAGAAAATATTATTCTAAGAAATCTATCACTTTAAAATAAAAAGTTCAGTGGATGACGCATCATCGTTCAGGCTTGGGGATTATTAATGAACGATCATGCGTCTTTCACTGAAGTTTTTTTTTATTTTAGAGTGATAGATTTCATAGAATAATATTTTTTGGTATATTGGATACATCGAAGTATTACTTGTTTCGACTGACTTCGAACGGTCTGCTTGTGTTTTCCTGAAGATGATTCACGAAGAATCGAAAGCCTAAGATAAAAATGAATTAACTACGTTTTGAAAATGTCTTTAATTACAGCTCTTGTTCTACCAATAATTATAAAATTACGCTTTCCAAGAAATAAATAAGTTATTGTTTTATCAGGATTTAGCGAGTTTGGTTGAAAGAGAATGATGAAGTTAATTTTTCTGTTTTTCTACTGCGTGATTTTATTTATGAGGCTTGAATGATTCAAAGGAGCGGTTATTTTTTCGCCAAGATTAAAACAAATCAAACGAGTTAGAAAAGTAGAGTTTTGGAGAAAATATTTAGTGAATTGGGCGAAAGATAGAGAAGATCGTGTAATTAGAAATATTGTGAAGTGAGAGGGCAATCAGAGTTGAAAGTCGTTTGTAGTTTTTCGTGCAAATTTAAAAGAAACGAATCGGTGCCTACAAAAGTGATATTCGTGTTCTTTAGTATCTACTAATTTAGAGGCGGAGCTAGCTGTAGAAATCGGTGTAATCAGTATTACTCTTTATGATAAAATTTAGCTGTTAAGCACCCAGGCAGCGATCATATTCTATATTAATATTATAAAGTTGGAATGATTATGTTATATATTATTTCTGATACAATATTATCATGTTATTTTGAGATTGCAACGTAATATTTCTTTGATGTGTCTGTATCTTATAGTCTACTATTATAATATTATAATAATGTTACTCATCAGTATTATCTCCTAACATTGATTTAATGTTCAACAAAATCTTAATTTAACGGTATTGTAATTATTAAACTGAAGTTTTAGACTAACGAGTAAAATATAATTTTTTAACATTAAATACAATATTAAAATAATGTTTTAGACCAACAAATAAAATATATCGCGCACGCCTGTAACGTGGTTGAGTCACCGCTTGACTTTGTATTTCACACTTATGTTTATTTCTAATGTTGTCCACTGTATACGAGAGATAAATGTTTAAATGTGTAATTTTAACTATTATCAAGTGAAGTTTACATCTACATATGTGCAAACCTCCTGTATTATATAGAATTGCGTACATATCTTGAATTTGATCATCCATTGTTTGATGTCTAAGGCGGAATCCAATCTGCTTTCGCAAATAAGGTCCGAGATATAATTGGCTGAGATAAAACTGGCAAATAACTTTGTTTATGCCTAAACCTCTCTTACAACGTATTTTCTCGAAGGAAAGATTAATAATTTGCTTTATTAGGTACACATAGAGAATGGTACACAGCAGACAGCTTAATACTAAAATTACATTAGATACTAAGATCAGGTAATATTATCATTACAAACTACACTGCAGTAAGCATAGTGGGTAACTTGTCCTAGGATCACTCTGCCTTTTTTATCGGAACCACACGGCGACGGCTGCACCCTTGGTCTTTCCAGGGTCTGCCATAGTCTGGCGTGTAATATTTTAAAGTTGGTAAAAAATAGTAAAAACATAATTAAAATGTCATGGAACATTATTTCAATGTAACAGAATAACCAAAATTTGACAGTTATTAGAAGACAATATTTTACTATTACTAAAATAATATTAGAAACATTGTTTCAATATTTTTTTATTTCATCGTAACATCTAACACTATGCAACAATATTATTTCAATATTTCCGGATAAAGTTATCCTAACATTGAAATAATCGTGGAAATATAATATTATTTCAGCATTGGGGATAATATTGCCAAATGTTACATCATAATATTATTCTACTATTAACAAAACAATTTCTTGCTACCTGGGCAACGTTTATCGTGCTCGTGGTGAGTAGTTGCAGATCATCTATGATGTTTAATAATTCGAGCATAGACAGCAACAGTACTTGACTCTTAGGTCCAAGTGGCCTCTGACGCTGGCGGCCAAAATGGGATTTTCTCAAGAGCTATTATGAACATGTCCAGACACGGTCATGCAGGCGAGAACTCAAGTGCGTCCCCGCCGTATCCAAGATACCTTCTCTGCAAGAAAAATGTTGGGTACCTTGGAATTTTTTTCTGTAGTATTAGATAGGGGGAAAAGAATAGCTCTTGAGAAAATCCCATTTTTCCGTTGCCGACTTTTGGCCGCCAGCGTCAGACCTAAGAGTCATGTACTATTGCGGTCTATGATTCGAGTTTTAAAAATCGAACGGACTACAAAAAGAAACCAAGGCGTGTCTTGGAAATAAATAGGGAGGAAAAACGAGGAGGGAACCGTGCGAGTGGTATTACTGTAGTAAGGTTGAGCTTGCGGCGCCCTTAGCACTCCAAGTTAAAGATACTTTATTTTTTTTTTATCGTTCGATCTTCTAATATATCGAGTGACTTCGAAAGCAAGACTTGAGGTAAAAATAACTAATAAATTAAGGAGAAAGGGAGCGGTGTCACTTCATGTTCTATGTAAAACCGATCAGGTTTGACGTATACCAGACTCGTCTCGGGGTAAAACCGATTAAGTTGGACGTATACACGACTCGTCTCTGGGGTAAAACCGATTAAGTTGGTCGTATACACCACTCGTGTTGGGGTTACAATACTCAGTCACACGCTCAGCTCGCACGTCGTTCAACTTAAGTACTTTGCAGAGGTATCTTTGCTGCCGACATTCACTGTGTACATTAGATTAGATAGGCTGCAGTAGACGAACCAAAAGGCCCATTCCCAAAGAAACACCGGGACCTACACCCCGGCCCTCTATGAGCTATTGCCATTATGTTAGTAGGATGTAGAGGAATGGAGAAACAAGAGGAGAAAAAATGGAAGACGAAAGAGAAAAAAGAATGGAGAAATAAAAAAGAAGGAGGAGAAGATTCTACGCCAAAGCGATGGTCATGAATGCCCGCAAGCAGGATCGATGGCCGCTGATATGCGGAGCTTAAATATATAGATGGAGCGGAAGTGAGAAGAAGTCAGCTTAAAATGGCCTGGGAAGCTTTGGCCATTAAGTGCTTGCGACTCGTGGAGAAGGAGTTCTTAGCCGTGGAGGATGTCTCTCCCAATGATGTAGATGCTTGAGATGAATGCCCGCTCATAAGACGAGCGTGCGGTCGTACGTACGAGCAGTGCGGCTCCGACATGAACTGTGTTGATATTTCTGTATTTTTTAACACGGAAGTCAATGACTTGGAAAACGGCACATAATCTTCTATTCAGATGTTTATTTAATTGATAGCTAAAATCGTTGGAAAATTTTTAATAAAAAATTACGTAGATCTCAGCCAGTAGTGTTGCATATTCAGAAGAAAAATTTACATGTCGCATTGTTAATATTACTTTATAACTTTGCGCTAAAGTACATATATCATACCTGTTGAGAAATGACACGTTGTGCACAAGATAGAAAATTAGAAAAAAAAATATTGGTGTTTTTATTTTTTGTGAAAATTATTTTATCCATTTATACTATTTTTACAGAGATATCGCGAATCATCTACATTTACGTTGTGTGTGCACTTCCTGTTGCACTAGTATTATAAACTACAATACATGCTAAATTTCTGTTCGGTAAATATGATGCGAATACGACGAGATTTACTGTAGTTCCAGCTTCCTTGTTGAGCTCTAGGGGCCAAGAAAGCTATCGCTTCATCGCGTACTTTGAAAGGTATGGATGTAATCTACCCTTCTAATCGCGCTCTCTTGCAGCATTAACCTTATTGCTGAAGAAAGCGCGTGTAATATTGCCTAAGAAAATAGGAAGCTCCCCGACAACATGCACAATGTGTCATAAAAGATGTCTATCCTATTTGTCCTAAAGCATCAAATGATATATTCTAAAGGTGGTTTTACATTGCATCGGCTCAAATATCTTGCTGTGTATAGAATTCACGAGATAAAGAGTGGCTAATGATAGACTCATCTGTTGTGGTTTTTAAAAGCTCCTGCTCTGTAGCAGATATAAAAAAAAATACGGTCTGATATAATGTATCTGCTTTCATATTGCACGTCTCCTATTTTTGTTTTTGGAAGTAATAGAAAGTACGCGAAGTTATTCTTTATCTTTTGCTAAGTATTGATTGTTTTGTTGCAGTCAACAGTTACGTAAGTGCACGAATGGTTGCTCTATATTTAACTCGTTAGAAATTTCATGTACAATCAGCAATAACTCATCGCAAATTGCAGTATATAATAGTACAACATATACAGCGTATTCTAGNTGTTTTGTTGCAGTCAACAGTTACGTAAGTGCACGAATGGTTGCTCTATATTTAACTCGTTAGAAATTTCATGTACAATCAGCAATAACTCATCGCAAATTGCAGTATATAATAGTACAACATATACAGCGTATTCTAGACACAGAGTGCAGATTTTGCCTATAAATCCTTTAATTATGTCGTACAGCATAGAACATAACAGAAAACTCAACATTTTTGCTCGAACATTGCAACGTGACAACTTAACCTTAAGCTCAGAATCCTGATTCTACTCCTCAAAATTCTGCTGACAGAATCAGTTACAGACTATGAACAATATGACATAAAACTCAGCTACAGAAAATGGAATTTCTTCATAAA
This sequence comes from Parhyale hawaiensis, assembly GCA_001587735.2. Classification (NCBI taxonomy): domain Eukaryota; kingdom Metazoa; phylum Arthropoda; class Malacostraca; order Amphipoda; family Hyalidae; genus Parhyale; species Parhyale hawaiensis. The sequence continues at coordinate 16,565,197 of LQNS02278125.1, read as the reverse complement.
GCCCATGACTTTATAACCCAAATACAATCTGTCACAGAATATTGACTTTTTCACGCAAACATTGCAACTCGGTCAGGTTTACAGGGGCAACACTCGAAGCATTTTCTGAGGGACAGAATGGCACTCGTGTGGAAGGAATGGCTTCCTCTGGCATATTTCACCGATTAAGTGTATGCGGGAACATTTTTCGCGTGCCAACAATAGACCCTCCGATCATAAGCTGTTCCACAGGGTCATAATTCTGTGCTATAAAAAGAGCCAAGACTCTTAGATAGCAAGCACGATTTATGTAACAAATTCTCCAAAGCATCCAGGCGGGCGCCCAGCAGCCATGTTGCGGCGGGCGACTTTCCGAGGTACAGCGGCTTGTCCCTCGATATTCTGATCATAGTTTTCCCTTTGTCATTCGTTTTTCTCCAAAGGACAAAACCTGGCTTTTCCATTCGAGTATTTAGTGTGCCGTAGATGCGCTACTGTAGGATCAACAGGATGGCAACGTTGCCTCAACTTCCGGCAACATTGTTCCTGATCACCTGATGAAGTGCGTGTTGTAGTAGAATATTCTTGATCTAGAACTGAAAAAGGAGGGAAGTGATTTTGCAGTTATAAGAGCAACCGTGGGTAGTTATTCTATCATTGAACTGTGTGATCAAGTTCGTCAACTGGATGAAAATTTATTTTGTTAAGTCTATGGAAAACATACCGCCAAAAGAGCAGACGTTGCATGCCACACCGGTAAATTCCGCTGATGAGACTTGTACCAGGAAGGTTCAAAATTAATATTATAAAAAGCCAATTAGCGCAACATCTGAAAGAAAATGTACTTCACAAGTTAAATTCTGAAGCAAGAACACCGCACAGAGCAATCGGTTCACGTCACCGCAGTGAATTCTGCTAATTAAATGCCAGCAACATAGGAACAAACAGTTTACAATTTATTTTCTGAGAAACAAATTTGTGTATCACTGGTTAGAAGATGTATTTCACATAACCCAGATAGTGTATTGCTGGATAGAAGATGTATTTCACATAATCTAGACTGTGTATCACTGAAAAGAAGATGTATTTCACATAATCTAGACTGTGTATCACTGAAAAGAAGATGTATTTCACATAATCCAGATAGTGTATTGCTGGATAGAAGATGCATTTCACATAATCTAGACTGTGCATCACTGAAAAGAAGATGTATTTCACATAATCCAGTTTGTGTATCACTGGATAGAAGATGTATTTCACATAATCCAGTATGCGTATCACTGGATAGAAGATACATTTCACGAAAGTCCAACGAATAGACAAGGCAAAGAGCAAACGTGGGACGCCACTCGAGCGAATGGGAGAGTCTTCAGCAGTGGATACGAGGCGATATGTTTCCTTACCGCGGCTGATCGCCGTCGAGACGCTGAAAAATGGGCTGGTACAGGGAAAGGAGTCACAGTTGCTTATCTACGGACCAAATTGACTGGCTCCTCTCGGGTGATTCGTTGGTGCCACCTATGCTTCAGCACCATAAAATTCCTGCCGAATTCTGGAATCCTGGAAACGGTTCTTTGGCCAGCTTGGAATTTTTGCAGTTCCCGACGGACTGATCGTCATCGCAAGACAGTCATCGTGTTGAGTTTTTGTGAGCACTTTCCCAGCTGGTTGAAATTTTCATAGTTATAATCGTTGTCATAGTAAACCATTTACTGTTTTAAATTTTTTGCCATTTCTTTAGCCCCCAGTTCAGGTAAATTTTTTGCCCTTATTTCGCCTTGAAATATTCTAAGCAAAATTTGGTCACTAAATGCAGCTTTGAATACAATTAAAACGAAATGTAATATTGCTATTTTCCCCAGTGACCATACCTGGAGGTAATACTGATATTAAATTGTAAAAAAAGATGCGTAAATCCAGTTTAAGACAAATTACAATTTGAAATGCAAACTAAAAAAGGGCAAAAAGTCTTCTTTTCCAGAATTACCGAGAAAATGGGCTTAGAGGGAGGTTTTTGTTTAAAAAAAAACTGTAATGAGATCGCAGTTTTGATCCTAGATAAAGTGGCATCTAGTTTCTCTAATATGTGTTCGTGTTTGCTTCATTTTATGTATTTACTTAATTATTTATTCTTTTTAGCATTATATGCTCCAAATAAATTTACTCTCTATCATAGAGTATGTAGCCTGAGGCAATTTCTGTTTTTCAATTCATATGTAGCGTGTCCTATTGTGCTTAATAGAAAATATATTTAGTAGAAGCTTGCTGCCTGATATCCAGATTCTAACACCATTGTGAACCATCTTTATCAACTAGACTTTTCGCACAATTATAGATATTTGCTTTGGATCTTGAAGAGTAATACAGCAGCCCATCCATTCAACTGTATTTTTGTAGTAGCTGCGGGTAGGCACTTTTATTTAATTATATATATTTATTAATTATGTTATATTATATTACATTACATTATATTACATTACATTATATTACATCGCAAGAAATTCTCCACATTTCAACTTTAGAAAAATGTAATTCAAGGAAAGTATACTGCACCATGAATTTGAAATATATTTTAGGTTAAGATGTCTTCTGAAAACAGGATTTATTTAGAACAAGCATTCGTCAGCCCCAGCAACTGTCGCTATGCGTTTCTCCCTCACGCATACACCACTATATAATGCTCGCTATAACCGCCTCGGGCAAACATGTGTCAGAGTTTGCTTGGTACGAATGGGACTGTTAGAGCAGTCGTCATCACGCTAATTTAGTTTCAGGGGTTCAGGAGGCGTTGCGTCCCTGGTGAGCCGCAAACTACATTAAATACTCGAGTTAGAGTTGAGCTCAGCCTGAGCTGTCACTGAGAGGGTCAGTTCCCGTCCGTCGTGGCCAGGTCTGCGAGGCTCATCAGCTGAGGATGCCTAGCTCGATCCTGCTCTCGGGGTCCTTCAGGCCGTGAAATTAAGAGTAAAATGGGATGTAGCCGACCTGGTTGAGGGGTAGCAATAATTTTATTTTAATGGGTGACTTCAGGTTGGTATAATAATAATAATAATAATAATAATAATTAGCTTTTATTAAGAACACAATGGGTTCACAAAATATGCATACAAGCTTACAAATACAAACAAAGTAGCCAAAATTCAACCTAGCAATTAGGCCCAGTCACAAATATTGGTGGCCACGTACAATGAGAATAAATAGATGCACTCGTATAGTCTAACTCACGACCCGCTCACTGGTAATTTGTTACTAAAGTCACATTGGCATTGTATCCTTTCACGGACCGTACTGAATCACAATGATATTTTTATTCCCAGTATAATACTCGATGTGAAAATTTGAGGCTCGGTTTATCAGATGCTAAATTCACGTTGACGTATATGTCTAAACAGCTTACGTACACTGCTGAAGCTCATTGATCTTTATACAAGTTGTACAAATATCTCATGAATTAGAAAATTGAATTCACAGCACTAGAATCACCAATATTCTCTTGACGTACATTAACTAGCTATTATACTGAAATTTTTATTGATATTCGCATTCATAATGCGTGATAGTTTTTATTTAAACTACAGGCGCTTTATTATTTAAATTGATGTACCTTTCTTTAAAAATTATCATTAACTGATAGCCCTCAATGTAAGCGCTCCATGTTTTATGCACTTTTATTATTTAGGTTTTTTAATATTTCTAGTTCCATACTCGACGTACGTACTCCTGAATCAAGAGTGCACTTGCTGAGTACCTGAAGGTAGAAATTTTAAACCCATATACGGTCTAGTGAAACTACATAAAAAAGTGGGGCTAATATTAAGAGCTGTTAGGCTTTGACATTCGTACAGTACGCACTGCAGAAAGCCCGTCGGTGCACAGCTTCCTTTTAAACGGAATCCTCACACAGCTAAGCTTGTTTTAGAGCATCTTCTTACAGCACGTTAAATTTCGTATAGCTGTGCGAGAGCACATTGCCAGCATCGAAATACATGAAGTTTAAAAACTTTTTTCTAATTTCTCAACAACTCTCAAATTCTTTATTTCAAAGCGTGATAAAGTCATGGAGGTAAATGACGTTTTATTGACTTTATCACGCTTTGAAATAAAGTTTAAGAACTGACGGAGAAACCCATCATGCTTCCCGATAAATATTGTGTTTGTTACCCTTTAAAGAAAAACTATGCAGTAGGTACTTTAAGTTAACAATGACAAAAACTATGTTATAGGTATTACCAAGTCTACACTGACACACCTTGTCTGGCTGCCTCACCGAACTAACCAACACGCCTGCCTGCTAAGTCCCCCGGCCGCATAGGCAGACCCTCAATGAGCCAATCGCCATTCAAACAGGGCTTCGCAACTGGCTTCCTTATCCTACACTGAGCCAATTGCTGCTGGTACAAGCACGATTTTGGGCCCACGCTACTCGCCTTCCAGACCAGCACTGCTGTACGCAAGCGCCCGAAATCCAGAAATGCTTTGCGTAGAGTTAGCTGGGAATACTAAGCTTACTGTCACTTACAGTATATGAAACTCAGTAAATTTTTAGAATTACAATATGTGCGCGAAAAGTATTTATTGGTCAATTTGGGTATTGACTTTAAAAATGTGGAATGTTTTGAAGGCTTCAGGGGTTATTGAATTTTGTCACTTACAGTAAAAGGCGTAGAATCGTTAATATAAAAAGGGGGCTGTGTGATTTTTGGAACTTCCCGAAATCTGGGAACTTAATATCAGGAAATAGCTTAACATATTAATTTCAAACGGATAACTGCCTTAACTTTATGAGTTAAGGAAGCTCTTATTTACTCCAATAAGTTGGATAAATTGTTATATCGAAGTCAAGACCTGCTGCACTACTGTAAGCTCCTAAAAAAAGGCCCTATATGTACTATCTCAAAATTTTCTGCAAGGCAACTTGTATAATCGTACTATTTGAAAGCAGATGTTACTTTTAATTTCAGCGTGTTCAATGTTCAGCTTATGTGCTGTACTCATTTTTCAATTTAACAAGTAGATAGGTAATTCCATGCTGGCACCGAACTTTCAATGCTATCTTCTCTTAAGAGGTTAGCAGCTTTTGTATTTCTCAGAGTTACTCCCTCGTCATGCATCGATTTTAGCGCAATAAATGAAGGCTAGAACCGTAAAGTGAAATGTTCCAACTGTGCAGGGAGCTTTACAAACGCTGCAATATTCATTGTTCTCCTTGAATGCACCCGGGGATTCTAATACTGAAACTATTATTCAAATCCCCTGGCTATAAATCACCCCTGCTAGAACATCAATCCTGAGACGCTGTGATAATTCTCATCTTCGAATTTTCCACTTCAAGTGCATTGCGATGCCGTCGAGCGAGGACTCTTCCTACGGCTATTCTCCAGCATCAAAGAGAAGGGTTCACATGTTTGATTCATTGTAAATGGCGCTATTTGAGGAGCGTCATGATCTAATTTGGACCGAATTGCGTCGTTTGATGGACTCTTGGCTTTAGGTGCAATCCCACTCGACGACATTTTTGGCTCAGCTCAAATCTGAAAGAAGAGAACAACATCGAGTAACAATCAAAGAGCAGATCTCTGACAGTTGGGGGAATCATAACACCGTTCTTAGGGTGGGAATGGCACTATGGGCGTGGAAAAGAAGAATTATATTCTGTGCTTAGGGTAATGGCTTTAATTATTGTCTCTTTACTGCATGTTTTATTGTGCATGTAGCTTGCATGTAGCTCAACGCAGAAAAAAAATCTAGCTGATAAAAACAAGCAAATATATATATATATATATATATATATATATACAATACGGAAATGCTGGTACTAAAATTTATCTTTGTGAAAGACGGGATCTAAATAAGGAAATGCTATGAATTTGGAATTGAGGTCCGCGGAAGAAGGGACTGGAGACAGTATTACATCAAGTATAAGGTACAATACTTTGTTTGTTCACCCGACATGGCTATTCTAGTTCCACGTTGTTGCGTTGTGATTTCTGAAAGAATCTTCACTACTATTCATACTGAGAAAAATATAGGGTTCAGTAACCGCCAATTTAATTATCTCATTGAAGAATAAATACAACTGCTTGTTCTTTGAACTAACCTATTCTCTGTGTGTATCTATTTAGATTTTTCAAGTGTGGCTTCAAGCTTTCCATTACTATTTTTAGGTCCTCGGTGCGCAAGCATTGTAATAAATGGTGGACTAGAAGTAACAGACCCTTTGAATTAGCTGATAAAGGGAAAACTATGAACGCTAAAGAGGTGAAGCTTGTTTTATTTGAAAGAATACCATTTTTGTGTCTTATGACACTAAGTTTTGAATATGATGTCCTTTAAATGACTTCCATTGCTGTTTTGACAAACTACGGCTCTTTTCTCTGTCGTTTCCATAACCTCCTTAGTGTATCAGGCTAGAGTTGAGCTAATTCATAAATTCATAATAAATGTTGTTTTTGAGTTCTTGTAAATTTGTTAGATTTGTTACATAAACTCGTGACTTAATATAGTCCCACAAGAAAAGTCGCATGGTCGGGGACAAATCTGGAGAACGAGGGGGCCAAGAGATGTTACCAAATCGTGAAATCAAATGACTTGGAAAGTACTCTCCCAACAATGTCATCGTTTCTCTTGCTCTATGGGCTGCAGCTCCATTTTGTTGAGACCAAGTATTGTGGTTTCGTCTTTCAAGTTTTGGAATAAACAACTCTCTTATCATTGTTCGGTACTTTTCATCAGTGACTGCTTCAGTTGTGCCACCATTTTAAATATAGGAAGGACTAAGCACAATTGAAGCAGTTACTCCGCCCCTTACTGAACTTACTCAAGTCCCGCCTGATACACTAAGAAATGTTATGGAAACGACATAGAAAAAGAACCGTAATTTGTCAAAACAGCCATTTAAACGACAATATATTCAAATCATAGAGTTAATTAACCATAAAAATTATATTTTTTCAAAGAAAACAAGTTTCAATTTCCTAATGGTCATAGTTTTCCTTTTATTAGCTATTTACAAGGGTCAGTTACTTCTAGCTCAACATGTGTTATCATATTTGATTACACTAAGTAGTCGTATGAACAAAACTATATCTCACTGAACGATACCAGGCAGCTTTCTTCCCTAGCTCTCGCCTCTAGGCGAACGCTTGCTTGCTCTTTTTCATTTGCGAATTCTTTCTGTGAAGCGAAGTTTTGGAGCAAAAATACAGCAGTGTCCTAATCTCGGCGTGACGGAAGCAGATCGTCGGAAGGATTTATTGGAGCCCCCGAAAAAAACTCTCCACCAAAGCCCCAGACAAATATGACTTTCTTCTACTTATGACACCGGATTAGTTCCACTTGAAGAGCGAGCCAAATGCTGTGGCTGTAGCTGCCGGAAGTATTTAAAAATATATATCTTCAGTTACCAGTTGGCGTAGCCGCGATGGTTTATGAGACCATATTAATTCGAAAAGAAAAACCGTAACATGTTGACGGGAATTTGTCTCAAGCGGGTCCGCATTTGGTGGATTCTTCATTAACGAAAGGTTTTATGCACTCTCTCTCT
>LQNS02278125.1:16506524-16539048 GCA_001587735.2 Parhyale hawaiensis | reverse complement strand
AGTCCGCCCCTCTCACGCATTCTTTCGCTCCTGGTAATTAGAAGCAAATGTCATGGGCGGCGATAAAATTCCAGAAAACAATGCAGTGATGACTAATCACTGCCGGTTTGGGTTATTTTTTCCCCACCAGCAATACCAATTTTTTCAAGCCTTTAAGAGACGGCGCGTATCGCGTTTACGGCCAGCCACCGCTTCAGCTTGAAATTGTTGCCACGATGAGTGCTCTCACGTTCGCTTTATATATCCTTAGCGCGAGTAATAGAGCTATTTGCGCCTGCGCTAAACATGCATCGTAAAATATAGCTGCGTGCTAATGGCCTTGCCTCAGATTATGTTCTTCTCCCATGGGTTTGGATCGACGTTAATGTAGAGCGCTTCTGAGAGCATTCAGGCTCATCTCCTCTTCAGGGATACCAAACATCAAGCCTCCTGCACCCACCCACCGGGGACTTCCTTATTTTTGAGGTAAATCGAGAGCAGTTCTGTATACCGGGTCGGTTACACCTATCCCATATTACGGAATTGCATGACGGTTGCATTATGTTGGCTCGTAGGAATTGCTTATGGCATCCCCAGCCTGCATATACTGGTACAATCAAGCCTCTTATATACTGTACATCCAGTGGGGGCTGCCTTATGCTTGAACACGAATTACAAGCAACTATGCGTATTCATAACTTGTTAATAACTGTATGATTTGGGTCACATTGTATATCGCAATTTCCGATGGCTCCCTGAGCCTGTGTATATTGGTTAGAGGTAACAGCAGCCCTCAGAAGCGACTGCCTCATTATTATTGAAGGTGAAATAAGCCAATCTATATTTAAGCATTGGTTGAACCCATCGCGTATTACGGAACTGCATGTATGACGAATATCCAACTGGTAATTATTGGCTTAACTCTGCCCGCATTGTGTGGCGCATGAACTGTTACAGGTAATTCGATGTTGCTCTTGGTCGCAAATTCTATTCGATTTTTGCTACAACCTGAACGATACCTAATCAGCGAATTGATTGGCTGTAATGGTGGATTAGTGAAATGATCCATCCTCTTTACTCTCTATAAGAAACGAATGTTCACTAGCTCTCAGCTCCAACCTTCTCCTAAAGCCCCGTCCAGACGATCAATCTTTACCTCGATGTGCACGCTTGCCTCCCGTTTCAGAGATACAAACACACCTCGCCAACCGCTCAAAGTTTGACTTTGAAGTTGCTGAACGCGCTGGAAATCACTAACAGGAAGTGTGAGAAACAGGCGAATTGTGTTATCTCGTTGAATCAATGGCAATATTACTTGTGTATAGCTTTTTTATGGTATGTGGTACTATGAATTTGCAAATTTTATTCAAATTAATGTGCATGGAGAATTTTGTTAGCGTTTGACTGTAACTTCTGGTGAACGGGAAGCATTTGGCTACTGAGTGCTGCCTATTAGAAATTATCGACAGGTTTTCGTCTAGATTACTTCCGTTATTTTTGTTTCTTATTACCAAGAGCTACAACATGGAGAAATTTATATTTCAAAGCATGAAATGCATTTGCACTGACAAGAACATCAACGGAAAGTGAATTAATGAATCGAAGAACACAAATTCATGTCTCCGTCCTATGCCACTACGCATGAGAGCTACCAGAGACTAAATTATTTGCTCTACTTGTCAAGTGTGTATAAGAGGTTTTTACTCATCAATAAGCTGCTACAAGTGAAATAATTATCTACAATATTACAATAAGTCAGTGGAAAGTTGTCATATTAGAATATAATGCAGATTTAAGGTTTCATTTAATGATTTAAATTACATTATTTTTGAGACCAACTTGCCGAACGCGTAGTACCACTGAGCCTGGCAGTTGACGATGATCGTCTGTGCCCGATTACGACTATTAGTGCTGTTTTTATTATTGTTCTTGACTAAATGTTTCACCAAAATATCAAAATAATAATTGCAAAACAAAGTTCGCTTTGGAATGATGATTGCCAAGTGAATGTGTGAGAGAAATGTTCGCCTGTCGTTGCCTTGAAGTGTTCGTCAGCTTTGTGCCGTTTGGACGCAGAAGAAAAATTTTTTTTGCCCGTCGATGTTCGAGTTCGTTTTTGGTGTAAGTGACTGATCGTGTAGACGCAACTTAAGCTCTAATGTGAAAGTCTCTCCAAGTAATATTATCGTCACCAACTCACCTGCTGTAGCTCTGAAGGCTCCTGTACTTTAAATATCATATATACCAAGATATGGGCCGAACAAAATATCAGATATGCCCATAGAATTGGCAACGTTGCAGAGGAATTTGACCACGCTCAAAGTGCCTTAATGAAATAGACAGAGTATAGCCAAGTTCATATTTGTTGAGGACAAAACATGAAGGCTTCAAGACTGAAGCCGTTTTTAGGCTGACTGCTTTGGTCTGACTTAGCATCAGCCTCATAACTTTCACAGGGCCAGTTTTAAAACAGTCCCATAGAATGCATATTCCTACAGTTGTTCAATGTTCTATCTGAGTTGAATTCAGAGGTCTGCAGATCGTGTGCCAGGCATTTCCCATTTTTCGACACGAGATGATCCAATTTTAGTTAAACGGCATGTCTACGCGTTGCAGCTCTGAAGATCGTGTACCTTCTGCTCTAATAATTGTCTAGCTGCAACATACTATTTTTTTACATTTGTAGTCTCTCAAATCAAACATGAAATCAATAGACAAATCAGGAAGTTGCAATTTGTGTCTCTTTGCATTTTTAGCTTAAAGTAGCTAATTTTTGTTTATCAAGTAATTATACTTATTGCTATTTTGAATTGCAATTATTGTGAAATTTGCGATGAAAACATTTGAACGGTGCTGAATATATCAATATGCACTTGTTTTACAAAAATCGTTTACCTAAAAGCGCTGCTTGCTGTATCGTTCTTACTGCAATATAATATAAGCTAACTATGAAACTCCACTGACAAATACAGCAGGTTTTCCTCTACTATGTGCAATGGGAGGCAAATCAGAGTAAGTTTCACCATTTAACGGTGATCAAAAATAACACCACGTTTATCGTGGCTGTAACTCAAAGCTAGCAATGAAATTCTATCATCATTTTTGAGTCAACATTTTTTTACCTTCTCCTCAAGGGAGCGCGCTAGAATACGCCTGAGGGTAGTGAACGTAGCGCCATTTCACTCCAGGATAAAAATCCTCTGCAGCACTTTACATGTAAGCGGAAGAACAGCTAATTCTCAGTATTGTCTGTTGCCTGCCATGCACTTAAACTTGGTTGCAAAAAGAACATATTTATTCATGGGAAGCCACTGCTCCATGAACTGCAATCTGTCGGAAGTACGATCGAATTAGCTCCGTTTTAAAGCGTCGTGTCGCTTGCATCGCCCCAGTTTTTCGGAAAGTAAATGAATTCGTGAAATTACCTTACATTAGTCGGCAGTTTTCCATCTGAAGCAGCAGGGCCATGCTAATCAGTGCAGCTCCGGGCAACCTTATAGAAACAATGGAGAGAGAGAGACGGTTTAGAGTTCCGGTATAGGTGCGAGTGTTGTGGCCATCTCATTTGTTCCGGTATTGTATGTGGCTTACCTCAAATTACAACAGTATACGTGTTAGGTTAGCTAAGAAATATTAAGTTTTTTGCGCTAGAATAGGAAGGTGTATAAAATGTCTAGACACTCATAATTGTGCATGAATCGCGCTAGGTCACATACTACACCGGCACCGAGTGAGTTCAGAAGAGAGTATTGTGTTCTTTTCACATAGTGCCTGTTGAATGGGGGACGAAACTAAACCTTTAGGCCTTGACTTGTTCAAATCATCAGGCAGGTACCACGGCTTCGACTTATTACTTCTTCAAGTTTCAGTCGTTGATTCTTAATTAGCTACATTTGAGACCTCTATCTAGTTAGTATTACTCTGTAATTAAATTGTATATTTCAGTCGGCTCAACATAATCGGGTTGTTTTTAGCACCAGCAACAAAATTAAATGTATTAAAGCCAAATTTCATGTCTGCCTTTTTGGACAAGTCAATCAAGTCAAGTAGAGTTGGCCTAAATTGACTTTGATGGCCGAATCAAATTCACCAATAATAACAAAGTATCTATCTCCTATAGAAGGACAGCTTGATCATGTAATAAATAGCGCTTTCATGCGGAAAGTGTTAACTGCATGTTGTACATTTCAATATCATGTAATTTTTTCCCCAATAAAGTTTATGATAACTTTCGTATCGAGTCATAGTATCGGCAGACCATATTCGGACGTATCTCTGTGAAAATGACGAGGTGTGCCTCAACAAGTAATTCATATTTCGCTTTATGCTGTATAATATTTATCTTATACTTTATGACGGGTGTATGACAAGTATTGATGCTCTAGAAAGTGTTATGCAGACCAAATTAGCTTGTAAGAGTGTTCTCAGCTAGTTCGTACGAGACGTCCATCTTCATCGTTATCTCATGAGGTGACGGCATTCGATCTTCCATCAGCATGTAACTGACACGATCAGTGTTTTTGATTAGGTCACTGAAATCAGACAACCTCCCTTATTTTGGTATATCTTGTCTCTAGCTGTTTTGACATTTGCCAGTGAAGCGCTTCATGTATATGAAGAGTTATTCTTTCTTATGGTCGGTGTCATATCGTTATGGATTTCAGATGGAGAAATGCCTTTCAGTTTCAGATGCCTCATGGTTGCTCGATACTGAAGCTTCTGCAATATTCGTAGAAATGTTGCAATCTTTTTACCCCAATAACACCCGAATATAAAATCAAAAACTATTAGATTCTATTGTCTTCGTACTTAGCAATATCACTAACAGTAGACTACGATGCCAATTTTCATTTACATATCTCACTATTACCTGTGCATAACTTCATACTTTTCATTCATTCCTCGTACCTGTTGTCTATACGGTAGAGCTACTTAGCACCTTCTCTACATATAAAGATATCAGTTCCACCCGATAATGGATTATAATCGGTCACACAAACGGAGCTAGAACACTGAGGACGGTAAATTGCTTGCGATACAGGTTTACGCATTGTCAAAATATACTTGTGCAAAGAATAATTAGTTGTGAAAGAAGGAAGAAGGCACTCGCAGATTGTAGTTTGCATCTGAGTTCAATTACCACTGCAACGCAATCAGAAACAAATAGTATCGGTGTATTATATCGTGGTTTAAAACATAGGTATTCTACAGTGGAATGCAGATCGACAGTGGCAATCTCTAGATCTAATGCGCAGGAAATATGCAGGAAATAGTGTGGACTGGTAGTACTAATCTTTAGGTCTAAAGTATGCAGTAGGTTAACATACACGGAAAATGCATGTGGACCGGTAGTGCAATTACCTCTTGGTCTAGAGTATTAGTGATATGCAGAGGAAAATATGGATTTTTAGAGACTGATATTCTTCCGAACCTTCGTTTCTTTTTCTAAGCTGTCTCCTATAGCAGCACCGGAGACTCACGTGACTGTGGTGATAGCCTCTCAGTTATGTATGCAAATACTCACCCTGGCTACGGGCGTAGCACATCCAACCACTCCCCCCCCCCCTTGTTCCCAACATTTGCAATATTGTTAGATTGGGGCATCACATGGCTGGGGACGCCGAACAACTTGATCTATTAAAGTGGCTGGGACCTAATCTCATTGCTCCGCTAGAACTACCATCCCTTTACTCTAACTGCTGCCAGAAGAATTAAGTTTAAGCGCACCCTGAGGGATAGACATGCTCGGCGAGGCTGCGTGAGCCAGGAACTCGAACACCCTAGCTGGTGCCACGGGTGCAAAAGTTCACTTTTGTGGTGAGAAACGGCACCGATAAAATGACTTCTGGCATGAAGGATGATAAGTTGCGGAACAGAGTACACGACCTTGTAGCAGGCTCTGCTCCCTACGTCATCGAAATGAAAATATTTATTCTTATTTGATGAACTGTACTAAACGTAACTTTTGATGAAAGACAAATACGATAGTCGTGCTCCTTGTTTGTGCTACAGAAGTAGGGTATCATTCACGTAGCAGAATTTCCGTATCTATATACACAAACAGCTCTTCTTATAGTTGCTGAGTTTTCTCATCTCGGCAATACTCCCTTCGGGGTTAAGAAACGCTCTTCTTCCGTGCATATGAGCGTCGCTGCTAATAAGATAGAGTCTACATTAAAAAACCAAGAAAAATTATGTAAACATGGGGTGATTCTAGAGCGCATAGATTCTCTGAAAGCTACTATATTATAGCAGCTTTAAAATATTACAGAAGAATATTGCACACATGGAATATATCAACATTACACTTAGGCAGGATGTGACCCTAGAACTGACGTTGCATATATATTTTCAAATGCACTTGCGTATGAACTTAACAAAGGGAACTTCATTAAGCAAACAAGTGGTGGACAATGGCAATATTAAACGCTAGGTTGATAGATGTACATGCATGAAATTAATCACGCAGGAATAGTAAGTAAACTTTACACGATTATTGCATTATTTTTATCTTGGTAAACGAGAGCTGACGCTAAAATGAAACAGACAGACCGTACAGCTGCACCTCGAGGGGTGCAACATGCGCCACTATATCGACGCAGATGAACGAAAGAATGAAAACGGTTTGCATTTTGCTAGAATTAACTGCGTTTAGGTGAAATTTATATATCATACACGCCATTTTTTATCTAATTTTGTAAACCGTTGAACTGCGTTTAGGTGGAATGTTTATATTATACTCGCCATTTTCTATCTAATTTCGTAAACCGTATGATTGCTTTTAGGTGAAATTTATATATCATACTTGCAATGTTCTACCTAATTTCTTATACCGAACTAAGAATGGAGGAAATACTGTTTAGACTATAATAAAACTATGGTAGAATTCCCAGAGAGAATCCACTACAAGAGAAAGACAAAGTAAATTAGGGTGAACTGGGTGGTTACAAAAGGCTGCAGTATTGAGCAACAAGATGAGATCAGCTTCAAACTAAGCTACTCGAAGGAACTTAGATAAATTTGGTACAAAAACTATGCTTTTGATTGTATGAACTTATAAAGGAGCGACGATTTTAACCGCTGTGAGTAAACGGTGATGGTTGTCAGACAACCGTCCAACAAAACGTTTTTTACATGGGGTTAAACGGTTTATTTTTTTAGTTTATTTAGTGAGTTATTTTTCTATTACTTTTCGTTCAGGTGAATGATTTTTGGCTGCTTTTTTGATTCTCAAGTAGAGATCACTGAAACTTAAGTGCTATGAATTATTTATTTGAATATGTCGTATAGCAAAACATCATTTGCCTGGGGCCATTGAGAACCACAGACAATATTGCCAGGCTCACTTTACTTTACTAATTGTAGATGAACCATCAACTTTGAGCACGGACGAACTGAAGCTATAACTCCAACCAATCTTTTCCCAGTAATTCACCCTTTGCATTACATCATCTTCAGCCAATTTTTTAAACAAATGAGTGCTACGTAGCAGGGCCCACCATACTTTAATGCAAAGATCGTTGAATTTTGATCAGACACAAGTGGGAGCTATTGTCCAATACAATAAAGGCAGGCAAGGGTGTGGGCCGTCCATTCCCGTGATTGTCTTGCTACAGTCCGATGTCAATTAGTCGCAACGTCCAGCGCAGGAGTGGGGACAGGGGTACGCGGCCCTACTACAGAGAGCGACTCGGAATAATTGATATTCACGTGATAGAAACTACGACATGGAGACAAGCTTCACACCATACGTGGTGAATTCTCTTGCAGGCTAGTGACGGGTTGATATGTTACAGCTGTAAAGTGAATAATTATAATAACGGTAATAGGAGCTATACGGCATGGAGACAAGTTTTACACCATGCGTGGTGAATATTCTCGTAGGCTGGTGACGGGTTGATATGTTACATAAGATAATAAATATAATATAATAAAACGCTTGGTACATTTATTTAGTTGTTTTTCTTCACTTTGTAGAAAATAGGCGAAAAACATGCCAGGTTGCAGATTTTATAATTCAGTTACGTTTTCGTAGATATTGTTGATCAGCTTGTACAAGATGGTGAAAATTAGATCCTCATCCCTTTACCTAGATGCACTTCCTGTTTGAAACACTTCTTGAAATCGGGATAGTATGTACGCAGCTTCTGGAGTCCGATTTTATTAGTTTATTTCTCTCAGGTCACGACGTATAAATTCGTTAAATAGTCAACGGGGCACTCACGAGGTGATGATTTTCAGGGCAGAATACAATTATTTCTTCTAGCTTACTGTCTTCCTTATTGAATTTGAAGATGTAGCGTTCTCTTCGAGTACTTCACGGGCACTGGGCAGTAGACAGCTCTTTCTTCCAGCATACTGTGTTTCTCTGAGAGTGCATATTTCAAGTTTATTGCAGTGTTTTACTTGAGATTTTACTTTGGAAGGCGCACGTTCAATTAAGAAAGAGGATAGGGAAAGTTAGAGAAGAACGAGACTACTACAGTCTCAAGACTGAAGACGTGCTATCAATGAAGAGATGAAGCGCCTATGCGGCACAGTGACAAAAAAGATTTGAAGCAGAAGGGTTACAGAAATAAAAGAGTAGCTAATAATCGTGAGCGGCAAAATGTTAAAACGGCAAGTCAAAGAAGAAAGCAAACATATCGATTATTGCGTGAATTTTTTCACGCAACGCACGGGTCCTCTAGTATTATAATAATAATAATAATAACTGCAATAGGAGCTATACGCCATGGAGACAAGCTTTACACCATACGTGGTGAATTCTCTCGCAGGCTGCTGACGGGCTTATATGTTACAGCTGTAAAGCGAATAATAATAGTTGTGATGGAGCTATACGATATGGTGAATTCGCTTACAGACTATACGGGCTAACATGTTGCAGCTGAGAACTGGAGAGTGCTGCTGAGTGGCTAATAGTTATTGTTGGACATATTTAGTGCAGTCGTAAAGAAGTCGGTGATCATGGGTGCCGAAATCACTTGCTGCGAGCAGCAGTATTTTGTGTATCATGCAATAACGGTGCGTGAGTTCAACAAAAAATTGACATTGTCACACATCTGAAAAGTTTGAGCTTTTAACCTTGTAAAGTGCATAATGCAACGAATGAACAAATATGGCTCTACGAACTCCTATGTCGAATGTCTGCCTTAAGGCCTGCCATTCCTGGATCTAATTCAGTTTCAAAGATCTTTGTTTCCATTCATTTCGCTATTCAAACAATGCTAGGAAACCCCATAAGACTTTTTTGCTGTGCCGATACTTTGTAGTACGTCCGTATTTGTTGACGGCTCCAAAACACTCTTCAATATTCTTCAAGGGAAGAAAAAATAAGGGAGCTGGAGAGCATCGCAACGCTCGGCTGTATCCCAACCAAGGAGCAACCTTTCCTGAAGCCAGAAGTTCGGGCGCAACAACTGTAACTCTTCACAACTGCCCTAGTAACTTGCGTGACTTGGATCCGGAAGCCCCTCAGAAAAAGGATGAGTTTCTTCTGAGCTTTGGAACGTTCAGTCGATCAGTTCTGAGTCATGTATTCTTGATGAGCACCCCAGAGCAAACTGGCAAAACCAGTTCGCTTGATTGACTCCCGCTCGACAACACAAAAGCAACTTTTGATGCATTTTTCCGCGTTCTTGTTTGGACGTAACTGGGAAATCCCCTAGAGCGACGGCACCAGCGCCCAAGAGAGGTCTCCCATTACGCTTATAATTCAATTCAGAATAGCAAGAGTCACTTTTTGGAAGCGTTGACGGTGGCAGAGCGACAGTCTTCTATCCTATACTGGAAATTTCTACTGTGTTGTGAAACTTGCGTCGCTAATGATTTCGAATTCTTACCTCCGTCCCTGCCACAACCACATGTGATGTTTAAAATGTTGGTGTAATGAAGGCGTACCCTCTGCAACTGACAACCGACCGAGTCGTAGTGGATACGCACTTGATTCTTATCGTCGCAATACGTGCAAGATTGGCCCTCTTCGGTCAATGTAATCTAATCGGATTATCTTTAACTTGGTCGAAACTTCAATCCTGAACATTAGCTTGCCAGTCACTCATGATGAAGTTTTAGGCGTCAATAGCAGGCCAATTACGCTTAAGACCGCTGGAAGCTAAGTTCTCCTTGACAAAATTAAGTATTGGATTATTTCCATCTAAAGTGGGCGAATCGAAAACACCTTTGGTAACTGATTCCCCTAGATCGAGTCGGCTGCCTTCACTGCATGCGCCGTCTTTGTCCTCCATCGTCTTGGCCTCGAAACCAATACATATTAGAACTGCAAGGGTCCCTAACGCCACCACTGACTACCCAGTCAGAATTTATGCACCTAGTTACAATCGCATGCAGGTGTTGCTACTCTTAGTGCGCTACTTAATTTAAGTGCAATTTTAGCATCGAGATCCACAGTTTTCGCACCACCAAGTAACAGACTGACTTGGTAAAGAAAAGTTACTATCAACTGCTAAAGCCTTTCATCTCAATTTATCTCCTCTTCACCGATAGACGTAAGGTGTACGTGCTCACGTGCTGCAGTTGATGGCACTTGAACTTCTTTTTCCCTTCCTCGAAACAGTCTTTGAGACTCTATAGTCGGGTAGCAGTCTGCCGTTAGAGCAAACCTTAATGGATTTCACTCGAAACAAACAAAGAAGAGCGCACCAAATAATCGAATTGCAACTCCACTAGCCGACCATTCTTCTTGATTCTTCCAGATCTATAGACCCTCGGAGCATCTCTACGCAATTTTCGTCGCCACTTTTTCTTATTGCTGTAACCATTGCTTATCGAGCCCAGTGTGATTCACTGGACCAACTGGGAATTTGATTTGCTTCAGAGGCTCTTTGGCCTGCGTGATGGGACTGCGAATTAGATATTTTACAAACTACGCATGTTTGTTTCTTATGTCCCTATATCTAGTCAGATCGCAGTTATTTTCATGTTTGACGTGTGGATATAATAGCTTAGTATTACGAATGTATAACCCGAAAGTATCGTTTGATAACTAAAGTATGGCTGAGAGGTGTTAATGACGATTAAATCGACAGCTCTAATTTCATTGAATTAAGCGCTTTCTAAATTTATACCTTGGTGACTATATACAGAATGCACCTTTTCAGTTTTTGGACACTTGAAACAAAATTAGAGCCGAATCGTTTCGTGTTAATGTGCTGAAGTAGTTTGTTCTTACCTATGCTTGAACCTTTACTAGTCAATTTAATTAATTGCTTACCGTTTCAACGCCAGTTTTTAAGTATACCCACTATCTAGCTTTACCGCCTTACCCCAGGTCTAAGCTGGAAATATGTTAGTGAAAATAATTTTCTAATTTAATTAGATCAATTACTCGACCGTCTGTAAAATTATTCTTCCCAATATCTTCCTAAGTTATCCTCAACCTTAAAAGTTCTCATGTCCAAGGGAAACCACGGACTCCTTAGACTCTTGGATCCAAAACTTATTAGAGCCCAAGTTTTTAAGGAAAGCAGGACTTTGGCCTGTAAGACAATGGACGACAGACATAATTGCTTCAAACTTTTGTCGTTCTATCAAATTAAATTCTTATTAATTCCTGCTCCAAAGACGGGGACTATCAAAACTTATGGGCCAATATTAATGAGGCGAAGAAAAGAGGAAACTCTGATGACATAACTCGCAAAGTAATCAGTCTAAAATGAATAGCTGTATCTGTCACTACAGCTTTTTCCTTAGCAAAAAACATATCATAATATTAATACAAACTTCATGCAGCTATATTATAATTTGCAATTCTAAATTTTGTGTGGAATTTTAAATGGACAACAAACTTTTGCGCCTTAGGCACCAAGTGGAGCTATCGTTAGCCTTCTATAGGACGTACTTGACACGGTATTTTCCTGAAAATTAACGTAAATTATAGGGCAACTCATCAACAATGACGTAAAAGTTTTATCTAGTATCAAGGCACATTCTCTATTTTATAGTAAAGGTAAGACACCTAGACGCATTGGTTCGTGCGGCAGACATAGGCCAACTGGCCCAAAGGACTAAGTACAGTCGCAGCCATAGACAGGTCACTCTTAACTATGGCGTCTAAACGAAAGGTTCAACGACCTACCACCCCTTTCCCTAAGGTAGGTACCCTCACGATAGCTAAGCGCACAAGCAAATTTGCTGATTCAGCTCGACAATTGCCCTTGAGGTGGACCGCGCCTCGCCCGGAGATCGTTCTCGGGACCCTCAGCAGTACTGAGCAGCATGCAATGTCCGCTGCTACGGTAGCAGTAATTAATTAACCCTTTACCTGGCAGTTGAAAAGCTTTTCGCATGAATTTCATGCACGGGCACTTGCTCGATGAGAGGCTAACATTATCTGCCGTTAAATGCTAAGTTTTTATTACTTGTCAAGCATTAGTTAGTAGTTAATTGCATCACTATTAATACATAGAATTAATGCTCGCAAAATAGTTATATATTGGCCAAATTCAATTAAATTTTTGAGTGGATATGGTATTTACTCTACATTCTGAGACAACATAAATTTCTCTATTTGAGAATCTCTATCCTTCAATATTCCAAAAATCAAATTAAAGTCACAAAGAATCTAAGTATAGGAAAGACATGTACGGTATATATTTCTTGGTACTAATAGGCCGAAAAGCCAATGCATGATAATTGAAATTAGACAAGCTTTCGTTTCGGAAAAATACGCCTATCAGCACATACATACCACGGTTATTTTTTGATGTAACATCCATACGAAACAAATTAGCTTTTTAAATTTCCATATACGTAAGTAGACAATTAAATTGATGTTTGAAGTGAATAAAGCAGATGATACCTTCTCCCAAGTGTATTTGCATAATATGATGTTTGTTCTTCGCAGAATATTTTTTACCTTCCTTCTGCGATCCGTGATTCATGTCACAGCTAAAAATTGTTGGCTCAGCAAATTTAGAATTTTAGCCCTTGAAACAAAACCGCGAAGAGTGTTCGCGAGTATTGTTCTACAGATGATCTTCCCTGTATCCAATCTCCGCTTGAGACAAAGTGTATTATATATTGATTATCGTTCCTTCACCGGTTTTTGCAAAATTATTACAGGCAGAAATAATATACTTTCACGGTAGTTTTAGCAAGGGCATACGTGCTAGCGTTCATTAATATTTCGTATTATTATGAAAAGAAAGATTAGGCTGCAGCTATGCTGAGGGCATTGCATTCTTTTTTGGAGCACAATGGCCTCAACTTTGAACACTGAAAAAGTGTCGGAAGTAATTGCTTAGCCACTGTCTTTGAAGTATTCTAAGGTGTAAAACAGAGCAAATATTATTACAGGGACCCACAAAATAAATCAGAATCACTTTCTTGTGCCTGTAATACAGTAGATCCGGTGCATCATGCCCAATCAGAAATTTTAGGCGGAAATACCGATGATTATGAGCGGACAGGTTCAAATATAGCAAAATATCAGTGTTTTTCCGGACAAAATGAGTTTCAGTGGAATTCCAATCACAAATCAAAAGAAACTATAAGTGGAATTCCTCATATACGATTAAAGGTGAATTTCTTTCCATAACCATGGTAGGTTATCAGCGGATTTCCGTACGTACGATCATGAGTGGAATTCCTCCCATTATTTGAGGAAGAATATGTAT
This sequence comes from Parhyale hawaiensis, assembly GCA_001587735.2. NCBI lineage: Eukaryota > Metazoa > Arthropoda > Malacostraca > Amphipoda > Hyalidae > Parhyale > Parhyale hawaiensis. Next base: position 16,525,432 of record LQNS02278125.1, on the reverse strand, counting down.
GGATTGCCATGGATTATAAAATGGCTAGAATTCCCAACATAATCAGCCGAAATAATATTGTGTGACGATAAGTTTGAATTCTAAACATCTAAAAATGCATATTATAGTGCAAAAATTGTGAACATTTTCAGTTTTTATTTCCTGTCAATGAATTGCAAAATATGCAAGATATGTATGGGCGCTAACCGCCTTGGCGTTGTTTTTATCTATTGCTCCACGATTTTCTATCAATGCTTCGCCACTTTAGAGTAGTTATCCATCATTATTATTTGTTTGTTGTATTTCTCGTCAAACAGCATTGCAATACTTGATCAAATATTGCTATCTAGCTTTGTGTTTATTCAGTTGATGTCTGTAGAATTCATCAAGAAAATATTCCCATCAGCTCTATGTGAAATGATGTCGAGTTTTGTGTTAGGTTTAGCCCTACATACCTTGACAACATATACGGCTTAAGTCAATTTATAGAATTGTAATTTCCTCTAAGCTGTGTAGTGTATGTATCTATTCCGGCTTAAAAAAAAAAGTTGTATATAAACGTGCGTAAACTGCAGACTGGTTCAAGCTTCTGCTCTAATATTCTGATGTTTAGAGCTTTTGAATATTCTGAGCTGCACGCCTAACACGCACGTATGAATTCCACTTTTTTTATTAGCAATTAATCATCAGCGACTCAAAGCAGCCATCCAGTGTTGACGCGATTTTTTGTCGAAATAATTTACAGGTTGTGATATATGCAAACAGGGAGGAAATGTTATTGGCAAATGCGGGTCGCAGAAGGTTGGGTAAGTATGGGAACATGGTTAAAAAACATCCTTGATAAAGGACTACTTTCCCTCCTGAATTACGGTTGGATATCTTGGAATTAGCCCAACCATAAAAGTTGGAAAGCACCCCATAAATTCCTGTGATTACTAATGATTTGTAACCAAGCTCGACCATAATCATAGTTGTTTCCTACGATAATTTCTGATAGGGTGGTGGTATAGCGGCTGACGTCTAGATATTACTGGTTTCCATATCACCAACCTTAGTGCAATCCATATTGGCTAACTATCCGTCATTGTACGTCGCACGAGAAGGTGCTAATTTAAGACATAATTATTAACTATTTAGTGTCCTCTGCATTTATAATGAAAATAACTCGATAAAATCTTATATGAGTGATATTGCACTTGCAATGGGCATGAGTTCATTTTGCAATTTTATGCAATACTTCAAAATAGAGTGATCTATTCCTCATATTAATAGTCTCTCGATTTCATTAATATTCTCTGTATCTGCGTTGTGAACACTTACCAGATGGTTGATGCATTTATTTCGTGCAATGTAAAAATACGCATGTAGAAGCGTAACTTGTTCACATCTCTGAGCAGCGTTGCTAATCGGAAATGCAATTCTAAGCACAAAAAAAGGCTTGTCCAAGTCTCTAAACTTTATCATGTATTCAAATGAAAAAGAGATACTCTTGTGATAAATTGCTCGTGGAATCTTCCATTGGTACAATTACTTCTTGGAAGTAGCTCCTTTCGTTTATTGCTGCCGCAGTAGTTTTACACAACAGCGTTTCGTTGAAATATGAACACTGCATTCGAATGAATAGCGTCAGTTACATGACAAGAAGAAGCCCACCGCTCGAGACCAAATATTTTTTGTATACTAACCCCACTCTAGAAAATACGGTTTACCCTTCATTCCTGTTAAGGAATAAAGCTTTTGTTGTCAAATGAGCATCTCATTTATAGGGAAATTATAAGTTAAGTGATATGGAATATACTTTCGTTCTTCACTAAATATCTTCAGTAGAATACAACCAAAAAACAACTACATTTTCGATAAGTTAAACGGTTTTGTTTTCAATTTTTTGTTATCAATGCAGATGGTGTGCTGGATATAGAAATCATTGCTACGACGCTGATACCTGAATTTTATTTATTTTTTCGTAACCGAACCAGAATGACTGCCCTTATTTCCCATTGATATTTGAAACTAGTTTTTGCATAAAGTCTTTAAACGATTGAATCTCTTCTGGCTTCGCTTTGTATAGTCTAACCAAAGCGACTATCTTCTTTAATTTTTGTTAGGGATCGTAAGCTCTGTAAAGCAAAGGGCAATGACTTCAGGTTTTTCTCTGAGTTGCTCTTATAAGATTAAATGCATAATTAATTTATAATAAACCTGTCTCGAAATTACTACGACTGGTTTCTCGTGAAGCTGAGCACGAACGTTAGACATGCATAGCGACCGCAAATTCATGACAAGAAAACAAATTGCTCATTCACTCGGATCTTGGGAAGAAAGCGAGCCATGTACATAAATAAGCTATAAATTTTAGTCAAGAAAACAAGACGTTCAAGTAAAGAAGATGTTCACTCATTCAAGAAAATAAGGCGTTCATTCACTTCGCTCTTATTCAGGTCTTCAATTTGGCAGACGAGCTTTCTGAAAGCGCTATTCATCACAGCCTCCTAGAAAATCTTCAAATTTGATGCAGCGTCTTAAACGTCAATTACAATTTCATATGAAACACAGGAATAATTCTGCTAAATTCAGCCATGCAGACTCGCATGCAAATTGAGCAGTTCCTAAAGTATAAAAACCATTCGCATTAAACTCCAAAGAGTAATGTTAATGGAGTAGAAATTGCGTATGCTCTGAGACGCTCCAGGGCACACTCTCCATAAGGAAACGTAAGCAAAATTACGACAGCCGTTGAGCTTTGTAGATGGAGCGAATGCAAGAGATGCCTTCTGACATGAAAGTTGCGCTGGGTAATGCAACTAGTTGGACAATTTGGATTCGAAAATTTCTCCTTGTGAATATTCGTGTATGCAAGGTCGCGCTGCTTCAGGTAAAAATTTGCTGCAAAATGAGCGTTGCCCATAATATATTTTAACGCCTTTGTTTGTAATATTTTGAGCATAGACATGCAGCATGGTCTTGGCTATCGTGACATTGACGTGAAGGTAATGCAACTATAAGGGGACATATTGCAGTCAAATATTTTGCGTTATATGTTGTGAATGTAAAGTCATTCTACAGCTTTTACTTTCTTTATAATATCCCACGACGAAGCTACCATTAATTTCTCAACTCTTTCATGAATGCTATATTTCGGTTATAAAAATTCTACTATACCCAATAAATTTCATTCAGTAAAACTGGTTAAAGAGTTTATAAATTACAAGTATGGCAGTGCTTCTACCGTTATTGCTTACTCCTACTAATTGTGCTGTATTCTGATTCTATTTTGACTTCCCAAATAGATTATCAGCGCTTGGATCTAATTTTAAAAGATATTTCATGTTAAAATGTACGTATAAACATTTAAGTATTAACAGTGCAATTCTATATTATTCTTAAATCCTGTGTTCAAAAAAGTCAACGACCTTTAACCAAGACCGTTGTGTATTCACTTTTTGCCTGCCTAATTAAGTTTATACATTTTTGCGTGCCAATAACGAGCATAGACAACGAAGATGCACAATCGCCAACTCTTTGATTCCACTTATTTTTTTTTTTTTTTTATTCATACGCCCTACAATAACACAATAATGCCTGCAGTTCAAGTCCACCACTAACAACGGACAGTGTTGTAGTTAATAGAGATTCTGCGTCTGTAAAACTGTATATTAGAAAGAGCAAATCCTTCCGTGCTGGAGTTTATCTTGTTATTAAACACGATGACTTGCGTCCAACTGGCGTCACCTATAATCATCCCGCACTGGCCTCCTTCCAGCGACACAAACAAACACTCGACTTTGTGACATTACTTGAAGCGCAGCAAGCACAAATATTGAAAAGGTAGTAGCAGTAATGGTAATAGCACTAATAATAATAATAGTTTCAATAAGAAAAGTAATACCACTTATAACAGGAACGTAGTATTCAGTGTCTGAAGTTGAGTATAATGAAAGCACTGACAGTGAAATGTTAATAGCACTAATATTTATAGCTCTATAGTAATAACTGTAATAGCATTTATAATGCTAGTATCAGCAACCAGCACCTACAGCAAGCATTGACCTCACACAGTGATAATGATATAACAATAGTAGTGATGATGATACTTCTACTATTAGTAGGTATAACAATTATAATAAATAATAATGACCATAGTATTATCAGTATCTAGTATCTAAAGCACTTTATAACCCCAAGCACGAATACTAAAATGTTGAAGATAATATTACTCGTAATAATAGTAGGTAAATAGTGCTCATAACGGTAATGCCTTTCAACAGAAGGGACGGTATGAATGTTAAAGAGTTATAATAACGCTGATAGCACTTATGATAACAGTTGTAAAAGATAAAAGAGCATAGCTTTATCACCATTCTGGAATTTGTGCAAATGAAAAAATGTGATGTTGTTAATTGTGGAAAAACTTCCTTAATTACAGGTACAGAACAATGAACCAAGTAATAAAGAGAACAGCTGCTAAGACTGAAGCTACGTGAGGTAAAGATTCCTAGATCATACATCCCAACTAAGAAACCTACATGCACTGGTTCGTGTTGCAGATAAGTCTCCTCAAGGTCCAAGAGGAGTGCACGGCTGCAGTCGATCACAGACTATCAAAGTTTTGGCGTTATAGATGAAAGGCCCGTGACAACTGCACCCCTCCCCCCGTCACTTCCTGAGCGCAAAACAGCCCTAGTTTAATTGTAACATTTTCGCGTCCTTGTGTATGGAGAGTGCGCTTGAAATTCTATGTTCAATCTGATAGACAATGTTTACATAACACGTATAGGGGTTTTTAAACAAATAATTCTAATTTTTGCTGTAAGCTGAAGATTTTCTTACAGCCATCAATCATTGGTCTTTAACTATTGCATCCAACAGACGAAGCATTGAAATAAAAAATACTCTTCTTCCAGGAATATTCTAATGATTTTTTTTTCATATAGAAATGAAACACAAATGCGTTTCCTTTCGGATAAGGCAACATTAGTGAGAACTTCTTTACTAAACTGACTCTGTATTTTACTCTTATAGCCCGACAGCTCTAATCTTTCGAAATAACAGCCGAATGAACATTAACATTTTCCAGTAAATGGTGCAGGAAATCCAGACCGGCATCTGTGATCTGCCGCTGTCACCGTCCTTCTCTGCGAGGTGGCAGGGTCTAGACCGTGACTCCGGGATTGTGCCTTTTTGAGATCTTGGGTGTCTCAACTCAAAAGGAATTTGAGTAATGATGTTTTGAATAGCGTGACAGCTTTGGTTAGCCGTGGAAAATGATGTAGTCATTTACTGTGGAAGATTCTTATCATGTTGGCAACTTCTGCATTTGAGGAAATGAAAAGTGAGAAACGCATAAAGTTATTTCTGTTTCTAGTCGCATATTGTAATTTTTTGTTCTTAAGACGCATATAATAATTTTTGTTCTTATAGTTATTACTGTTACTACATATACGGTACATACGTGTAGTTATTTTTGTTCCTAAGACGTGTTTAGTTGTTTCTGTTCCTAAAGCGCTTATACGTAGTTATTTCTGTTCCCAAGGGCCAATAGTTTTTTTCTGTTCCTAAGGAGCACATAATTATTTCTGTTCCCAAGGGCCAATAGTTTGTTCTGTTCCTAAGGAGCATATAGTTATTTCTGTTCCTAAGGAGCATATAGTTATTTCTGTTCCTAAGGAGCATATAGATATTTCTGTTCCTTATGAGCATATATTTATTTCTGTTCCTAAGAAGCATACATGCAGTAATTTCTGTTGCAAAGGAACATTAAGTTATTTCTGTTCCTAAGACGCATATAGTTATTTCTGTTCTCAAGGATGGTTCACACGATAGTATTTTGAATGTGTTCTCTCAGCTAATAGCCCGAAAGTTTTGTCGGGCCCGTATAGTTACAATTATTGTGTGTATAACGAAAGACTCTCTAAAATGTTATATTTATAACGAAAGACTCTCTAAAATGTTAGCGGTTACGTCACTTTACTTAATTGTCACTTGTAAAGTTTCAGATGTTTCTTCAAATTTTCACTGAAAGAGATTGCAGAAATGCGTTCTAGCGATTTTAACTCACGTTTCTAGAAATATTTTCCAACCTAGGCCGGAGCGACGAGAGTCCAGTAAAATCTGCAGTTCATAATATCATGACTGTATATTTCCGGCGTATTTTGCAGTTTTGGGATTGCTTTAGAACTTCTGTTATAAAATTAAATGTATTTTATATACAAGTTGCAATCAAACGAGTGAGCAAATTCCAGCAACTGCTGCGAGTATGTTTGTATTTAATAAAACCAATTAAGTGACGTTAATGAATACACCTAAATAGCTCCAACATTCTCTTCGAAGAGGAATTTGCTTTCACAAAAATATTCAGCTTGTTGCATGATTGGACCTTGAGAAATAAAATATTATGCAGCTTCATTCTATACTACTAATCGCATTTTGAATCCTTTCGGTTTGACTACAAACCTGAATCAAACCAAACTACATTTCTTGAAAACAGTTTTCATTTTCCTTCTACATATGAAAACTTTCTTGGAAAAATATGAACTGAAAAAGTTATGGGCATATTACTTTCTTAATTCCTATCTATTCAATTGTTATAAAACTGAAATTTCATTTTACAGGTAGTTGATGCCCGATATGGCTACTGTAGAATATGATCTCAGATATTTATGGAAAACCTCCATTTGAATGATAACCTAACCTAACACTTCTAATTATATTCTTGTAATTAGTATTTAGATAAGTATAATATTTTATATCAAAATGATAAAAACACGTCAAAAATGAAATTTCAATTTCCTAACAAATAGATAGTAATTAAGAAATTAAAATACTCATAGCCTTTTTTTTTTCTCATTTCTCCAAAAACTGTTGCCATATTTGGAAAGTACATAAAAAACTGATTTAGTGAAGAAATACGGTTTCGTTTGATTCTGGTGGTTGCAGTCAAACCGCATAGACCCTGCATTTCTGCATGCATGGAAATTATTGTATTGCGTGTTATCTTTCATAACAATTACAGTAAAGTTCTCGCTCCCATCATTTAGAAATTATACTGGTTCTCTGAAATTCTGTTTTGAAACTATAGGCTTTGGACTTCAATTCATTCATTCGTGTATCCCATTAATGTGATTCTACCATCTGTTTACGTGTTTCTTTTCATTTTCTTCAATTCGTCGTGGCGATTCGTGTCAGTGAGGTACAAGGTCATACAGTATAACATAATTAGATTTTTATTATTGGATTAAAGGTCCTTGTCTTAAATAAAGCAATTTGATTGTGACTACCAAGCACAATCGTATTGGCTATATCATTGTATGCTATAGTGCTTGTATGGATTTTTATTGCTTAACCATATGTCTCGCGGTGAATTGTCTATTGCGTAATAGGCTTTTGTGAAATATCCGCTCACTACACTGAGCATATTTTTCCTCCATTACACAAATGAGTTTGCTCGCAACTTTTCACATAGAAACAAATGGCACATCTGTTAGAACAAATTAGCGAGAACTTACCTGAGGCAACAAAGCTCTAAACTTGGGCATTTAATTAGATACTTGAGCATAGGATTTGCTGCAAGAAGGGAGGAAGGCTTAGAAAAGTTCTTTGGCAAATGCTACTATGCAGAGCCTCTTGATCACCGGCGGCCGCTCCCGTGCCTGCTCAGCCTACAGTTCTTTTTGGGCACGCAACGTGTGCCTGTTGTTTTTCTAGAGTTGTAACTAATACCATTGCTAGAAATAAAATTCGTTCCTATTTTGTCACAGATGGGCCTTTGTTATTTCTGCGGTAAACAATTGTGCATGAAGTATAGCTATTTTCTGGAAAACTACCTGGACCTCTGAGCCAAATCTATGTTATTACCTCCGCCAAGGAGGTTGTGTTTTCGTCGGGTTCGTCTGTCTGTCTTTCCGTCTGTTATTCTATCTATCTGTCACTAAGATAACTCAAAAAGTTATGGACCGATTTTGACGAAACTTACATGGGTTGTTAGATATGTTACGAGAAACAGATGATTAACTTTTAGTGAAGATCTGTCCATCCGATTGTTTGTTTGTCTGCCTATTTGTTGTTAGGGCCATAGCTTAAAAAGTAATTGACAGATTTTTATGAAATTTACATGACTAGTTGGGTTTATTACAAAGAGTAAAGTATCAAATTTTTGTGATGATCTGTTGGTTCGTTCATTTGTCGCTGTGTTTGATTTTCAGTTTGTTGGCGCAATAACTTAAAAAATATTAATAAATCTTTACAAAATTTTTATGAATTGTTGGTCATGTGGAAAGATATAATTGATTAAATTTTGGCGATGATCGGTAGGTCCATTTGTGTGTTTGACTAATGTTTGTTAGCTCAATAACTAAAAAAATATTGATGGATCTATATGAAATTTTCAGGAATTGCTAGTCATGTAAAAATACGTAATTGATTAAATTTTGGTGGTGATCGGCTTGTCTGTTTGTGTGTTTGACTTATGTTTGTTAAAATGTTTGTTAGCAGTATGACTGAGAAAGTCATGAACGGATCTCCTAGAAAATTACAGACATTGTTAATGTTATCAAAAGGCGAAAGTAAACAGATTTTGGTGTTGATAGAAAGAAAATCATGGTTTCAGAGTCGATTTGAATATTTTGTTGCCGCTGCCTTGCTTGGCGGAGGTATGCACTCTCAGGGTGCTCTAGTTTACTATTGTTGTATTGCCATTATTTCCTACGAGATATATCTTTGTATAAATTAAAGAGCAGTCATTACACATACTCCTACATTTATTACCTCCGCCATGGAGGTTATACTTTCGCCGGCTTTGTCTGTGTGTCCACGTGTTTGTCTGTCTGTCATCAAGATAACTCAAAAAGTTATGGACCGATTTTGACAAAATGTACAGGGATTGTTAGGTATGTTAAGAGAAACAGATGATTAACTTTTGGTGAATATCCGTCCATCCGTTTGTTTGTCTGCCTCATTTTTCTCAATGCTATAACTCAAAAAGGTATGGAAGGATATTTATAAAATTTACGTGAGTTGGTAGGTAGATTATGAAAATAAATAACCAAATTTTTGGAACAGTTCGTTTGTTTGTTCGTTCGTTTGTCACTGTTTCCAATATTATGCTTGTTAGCACAACTCAAAAAATACTGAATGGATCTTTATAAAATTCATAGGAGTTGTTGGTAATGTTAAATGACATAAATGATCAAATTTTGGTGCAGATCGGTTTGTTGGTTTCTATGTTTGACTAATGTTTGTCATAATGCTTGTTAGCAGCATAACTCAAAAGTTATGAACGGATCTTCTAGAAAATTACTGAAGCTGTTAACACTATTGAAGGGCACATGTAGATTTTACTGTTGATGCAAAGAAAATCATAGTCTCAGAACCAATTTTAATATTTCAAAACCGTTGCCTTGCTTGGCGGAGGTATGCGCTCTCAAAGTGCTCTAGTACTTGTGTATGTTATTATACGATAGATGTCTCTACAACATAGACATACAACCTATTCAGGCATTTTTCTATAACGTTGTAGTACGTTGTACGTAGGGTAAAACTCTTTACACAAAATTTGCATTCAATGTTCACTTAGCTGTAACATATGTTCATTTTTGTTCGTTTGTGCTCGAAAGTTTTAGGGATATGCTGAAATACTCGCAATTTGGGTTGTATTTTGAGTTGGAAATGAAACACTTTCGACTGCCAGGTGTTGTTGGAATAAGTCCTACGTGGGCCGATGCTTTAAAAATATACTTCAGCTGAATTTCATTAATGAGTATTATTTGCTGTGGACAAAATATCGTTAATATTGCTTCCTCTTCCGAAAAAGTTAAAATAACTCGCTTTCCACAGTTTAATATGCAATTACACAATCAATAAGAGAAGCTCCCAGCTGCTTCGAACTAAGTACAGATACATATAACTTCCACCGCTCCCACTTACAGGAAAACTATTGCGCTCGAGTCAAGTTACTGTATGTACAGAAGCGTAATATTTTCTTATCGTCAGTCAAAAGATCATAGTTTATACCTGTCAGAATATGAAGAGGATGGTACATTTTATGTGGTATGGTGTTACCGAATCGACAAAAAGTAATTATTCCCAGCTACATAGCAATGTTTGTCCTCGATAAATATAGCAAAGATTGCCACTGTCACGTAAATATAGATAATTCTTTATCGCATTACTTGTTTGACGCCGAAAGTTATTATAGCTACTGCTTGTCTCTTTTCCACAAACAAGTCAACGGTCCTACGCTGAGTTATTTATTGCACTTAAAATCTATAGTGAAACAGCTCTTTTCTCAAGGAAAATAATTTAGAACAAGCAAGAAATGGAACAGTTATAGCGGAAGTGTTACAGAGACACGTGGTTAAGATTTCAATTTGGGTCACAAAAAAAATCCTTCCAAGGAGAAAGTAAACACCTAGCTTGGCCAGAAGTTTGGACATGCGCAGTAGAAGACGTACTTCCTGCTCATTGCGCCGCAATTTTTTTTTCTACTGATCATAGACCACTCTATGCTTGATCCGGCCAAAATGCTAGTTAGAACCTACGGCCAATAGACGAAAAATTTAATTATCTGCTAATTAACATAGCGAACTCACTCGAAAGTTCAACGCTCTAAGGGATTGAAAGAATGCGTTAAGCAGTAAGAAGCAAAATTTCCTAGCTATGCGTCGTTGGTGGGCGAAGTCATTGAATTTTCGGAGACCAACATAGCCTAGATTTATCAAAATCACCTTTATCACCAGTGGCAAACGTGTGTGGACATTTCTTGTCAATAAATGGATACATTGCGTCACTATGAACAGTTTCGTTTTTGATTGAGGTCGCTATGTTAAATATGAAAAATTTCATCTAAATTTCGCCAATTAGCAGCAATGCCTACTTGGCAGTGGTAGGTCAAGTACAGAGTGCTCTATGTTACAGTATAAGAAAAATTGCTCCCGTCGTCTTCTCGCTATTAAAAACAATGTACTTCTTTGCAATCAAGTTGTCGATTTCGCAGTAGCCGAAACGGCCTTCAAGCTAGCATAATTTGCGCTACATATGAAAAATAATAGCATTAACCATCTTCCACAAAAATATTAATAATAATAATAGCGAAGCGGCATACGCTCACCTTTTAGACAGGCACTGTAGCGAAGTTGTCATTTTCTTATATGTAAAAATATAACTCTACCATCTCCATGAAACAAAAAGAAATATTTTACTCTCACACATTAGATGTCCATTGTAGCTAAAGCGACCTTTTCGAACGTATTGCTAATTCTGCTCGTAGATATATATATCCCTTCTTCACACCCACAATAGAAAATAGTGGAAAATCCTTACGCTGAAATCTTACATGCGCCCAGTTGACAAACCGACCATTTGGATCACATTATTCGTTCGAGATAAAAGAAAATCCTCGTGATCTCCGCTTCCGCGGACAGAAAAATGGAATATCTTTACGCTCAAGTTTTAGATATGCGCAGGGGATCTGCCACTCACATGCATCTATTATACGGAGTCGCAATGGAGATTGACATGGTAGATTGCTCGACAGTTGCACGGCGCCTCAGCCTGTCGTCCTGACGGAGACCTTTGTCCTTGTTACATTTACCAGGGGGCTCCAAAAATAAAGATTCGAAGGAAAGAAACAGAAATATGCGACGTCCATCTGCCGCGCTATCTAAATACTTGCAATTTTAGCTTCAGATGTTAGATACTGTAGTAAATGGATAAATTTTAATATCTCTCCGTCCACGAGTATGCGAACCTCTGGTATGTTACAATAACTGAGTTCCTATAGTGAATTCTGTTAATGATATAAATGCTATGGTAGGTGACTATAATTTTTTATTAGATATATGTTGACTTTTCTACCATCAGATATAACGTACCCTGTGAACCTCTCCCATACAACAGTGACTGAGTTAGTAACATGAACATTGTTCGTGTTGTTATTATTATCATCACCCACGAACGGAGTATGAGAGGTGATAATGTTCTCTTAAAAGCCCTGAATGTGTCTATATACGTTTGTATATATACTTGCAGATATTTATTTATATATTTGTAGGCAAACTTCCACCCGAAAGTTGCCATAGCGAATCGAGTTTTCATCACAATCCCTTGCAGGCAATCAGGTAGATTGACCTCGATATGAAAAATACCAAAACTGCTGACGGACCATTTTCTGCACCTCCCACACACCCCCTCCCCAGTCCCTCCTATTGCGGGTGCTGGTCTTGTGCCAGAGGCGTTTTAGCTCCTGTCGTAAGTGACCTTAATGCTGGTAGTTTTTATACGTACAATGATTGAGCTCACATACCTTTTGCTCAATACCATTTTTTTTTTGTACTTAACTTCAATAGTTTTGAATCCTTGCATCTATCGAATAATGGCAATAGTTGAGAGGGGGAGGAAACCTTGGCTCCATCCTGGTTGGAAATGAACTCCCTGTGTCTATCCATTGCTAAATATCTAATATAACTTATAGTGCTGTGTGCCATCAATTTATTATTTTCATATAGTGAAGATAACAACGATATGTGTTGCTTGTGTGTCTATAGTGTTATGGTGAAGTTTGGAGTATCTGTTATGTTTAGCGAGGAGTGCAAAACGAATATATAAGCCGCGCTAAACTGTACGGAAATTCAAGTATTTGGTCATTGTGTGTGGGAAAACCTCATTCTTCGGTTCCACGTTACTCTTGACATTCTACATGTCTCTTCCTTTTCCTGTCTTGGAGCATGTAATTTGTGCTGGATTAGGGAGGTTCAAACTAACCTATATAATAGTAATATTGATTTGGTGGTTAATTGCGTAAGCGCATTATTAATAAAATATTTTAGGTTTTGATTATAATGTACTAGTGAAATAAAGCGTTTCAAGAATGAACCCAACGGTATGTGCATTACCAATATGAAATGTACTTTGGCCTGACGCTGATTGATATACATAGAATAATTTTTTTTTTCAGAATATAAAGTTGAAACCTACAGTAGGTACCTATACAGTACCTACTTGTACATACGAGCGGATAGTCAATAAATTATACATTATTACTTCACCACTTCAAGTCTTATAGTTTTTTATTATTATTCTCGCTTCAAGGGTGTGTGCAAAAACAAATTTAACAACGGCAAAGAATTAGATAAAGAGTAAAGTACAGTGCTGTGACGTGTGCCCTCCTCAACTTCTTTTTTCTCTTTCTAAGAAAGACTTAGCAGAGTTTCAGGACGTAAAGGTGCATGCATTTGCTTCTGTATAAAATAAAGCACAAGGGAAGGAACACCTCGCAATTCTTGGATTTGTTAGCTGTCCCTCTACCAGATATAAATCTCTTTCTTCTCCGCCCTGCGACGAGGCGCCACCAAGAAAGCTCTTCTACTTCAGGAAAACATGACAATAATTCGTTCTAGCAATTCCTTGTAACAATTTCCAATACTACCAAAACAAAGAGGGGATCCGGCGACCGTCTTGTGTGCAAATGCAATAGAGGATATTGATTTCAAGACTGGTAGTGAGGGGGACGAGAACTATTAGTGCTCAGGGAGAAGTCCTATGGGAAAGATTTAGCCTAATATGTTCGTTCTATTGCCGTGCTTGATTTGTAGATTAGCTTCAAATATGGATATATGGTAAAGCAAGTTACTGTATATCGAAAAATGGCACTAGGCATTGTATGTGAGTTATAATATTCTTGTGTCGTATTTGGTTAGAAGATTTGCCCTCAAATTCTGATATAACGTATGTGCTATTGAAGTGCATGATATTTATTAATTAAAATATCGCAAAGCAGGTTATCCATTTTGTCGCTAAGCCTTATTTGCTGAGGAGATTAATCAATCATCAACACAAAATAATAAACACCTTCGTGTGTTTTTTTTGTATATATATTTATATGTAGGTATCTTTCGCATCACACCCTTAACGAAATACTGTAGATAGGCGAAAAATGGGCCAAACTGCAGATTTTATAAATCGATGACCAGGTTGCAGAAGATGGCGAAGGCTGATCCTTATACCTTTATCTGAAGACACGTCTTGCTTGAAACACTTCTTGAAATCGGAACAATATATATGCAGCTTATGGAGTCCGATTTTATAACTTTTTCTCTCAGGTCACGACGCGTAAATTCGGCAGTTACAAGATGATGATTCTTCACGAGTAGTAGACAACTATTTCATCTAGCTTGCTGTCTTTCTCTTCTTCTTCTTCTGCAGCAATATTATCACTGCTCAAAGGAGGTCGCTGAAGCAGATTTTGCTATTCCATGTATTTCTGTCCATCATCATGTGTTTCTCCAGCTCCATATCACGCATATCATCGCTCACACTGTCGTTCTCTGACGGTGCAAATTTTCCTAGCCCAAAAATTTCAGCACTTCAGTGAAGCAGATATTTAAGTTCGCAAGACCGTATCTTGGCTACGTAGCGCTTACATGTATACAAGCTGGCTGGAGTTTCATTCAAATTTATCGCAGTGTTTTACTCAAGGTTTACGTCTGCCTCTCACTATATTGGAGACACACGTCTTATTAAGAAGGAAGATAGGGACGTATGAGAAGTACGAGACTACTACAGTCTCAAGAGCGCAGACGTGCTACGAATCTTCTATGCGATACAGTCAAGAAAGACTTGAAGCAGAAAGGTTACAGAGGTGAATGAAAGTTGCTGATTAGCATGAGCGGGAAAATGTGGAAACAGAAGGTCAAGGAAAAGAGGAGCTAAGATTGACAACACGACTAGGGATAAATTAAGAAAATGAAGCAATTTAGAGAAGATTCCGCAACAGCCTATAATATTAAAAAATATCGATTATTGCGTGAATTTTTTCACGCATAGGTCCACTATAGTTATAAATATAAATTAGGAAAATTTTAACCTTACACTCTTTATATATTCAATAACACATTATATTCCCTGGAATGCTAAGTAAATTTATGATTGTGTAAGCTTCAGTTAATTGATTAGTCTCAAAATTTTAATGTTTTCTAGTGACGTATATAGATATTTCCGATAAATGTCGACCCATGTGTTATCCACTTTGTCGTTTTGTCGTATTCGGTCTGCAGGTGAACTTTTTTATTTTGCTCATCATATTTAAATTTATCAAAAATAACAGTTATTGTTACTCGCATTTTGAAAAATTTGGTCCATTTGGGGTCTTAACTTGGAACAATAATCTCAAACTAATCCCGGCGGCCCTCAGGGAATGGGTCTGTTAATCCGTCTACTGCCAGCTATGTAATCTAATCTAATCTAAATTTCCAAAAGCAGTATTTTTCATCGCTGTAACTATTTTACTATTAGGAGACCTGATTATGCATTCCGTAATAACTAAAGTCTTCTGCAGTTGAGATATAATATAGTGTAGAAATGTTAATAATGAAATCCAGTACATGTCTTAATATTGTGCTTTCATATTTCAGCGTCAGCTGCTGTATCAGATGTCTTTTATCTTTCACTTTTCTATCTCGCAAATTATTATCGCCTGCTTTCTCCAAACCGGCATCGTATCAAATAACCTGCTCGATCATACCTCAATCGACTCTCTAACAATCGAATCGCCCTTTAAAATTGTAACCCATTGTAGTCTAAAAGCATTAACTACATGCGTATAGAAATTTTTTCAAACAATGATAATTTATAACTTGGCCACATATTTTGTTAGGCTGGCTCCATATCAAGTTGCCTCCTCAATCCTTTGGTGCTTTGCGATGTATTTTTTGAATATATATTAGAAAATTTATTTTTATACAGTTTAAAACGACTTTTATGTAATGATTTACATCACCAAGAGGCAATTTACGTAGATTCGCGTGTAACCAAGAGAAAAGCATAACAAATTCAACCTAGCTGAATGTAGCATCTTAATGATCACGGTAAGATGTTTTTACAGAAAACTTTCCTGTATAAAAGTAAGTCCTCTTTCGTTATCTTGGCAGCAAATTATTTTACCTGCTCCGTAGTCAACCGATTCCACATTGCATATACTGCTTGTCAGTAAAACACTATATAATTGACATATTTTCTTCAAAATTTCAAGCTTCCCCCCCCCCCTCAATTTCCAGCCTCTAGCAGGATTTATTTATCTCGAGGGTGCTTTTCAGTATTTGTGTTTTCTTCAAATTGGTGTAATCTCGTATTTTTTTCTGATCGTGCTCCGTTCTACTATATATCAATATTGTTAATGAGGAGAATAATAATACTTTAATGCCTAATTCATCACAGAGCCATAAATATTTACAAGGGACGCATTTTTTTTTGTCATATATCATTAAAAAACGACCAAGATGGAAACCTATATAAGATTCCATCTTTAGCGAGTTAGACTACTTGAGAGACAGCTTGGGTTTTATCACTTCAACGCAGCATCAGATATTCCATGCATATTTGCCACTTGCATTTCCTTCTTCGGCTTTGCATCGTCTCAGACGCATTGTTCGGTCATTATCTCTCGTACATGTGCATCATTCATTCCTATGAGGAATGTATGAATACTACAGAACCTCCAGACAATGGTATAATCGCAGCTGTCTTTCCGTCTTTGTTGCAACTAAGGAAACTCATGTTCATGGACACAGAGGTTAGAGTGATGTCAAATATCCGTATTCTTTGCAGTTACTACAATCTCCCGTTTTCTATTGGTAGAGCGAATGGCAGAGTTGTGCCTAGCGGCGCTAGCATTTTAGTAACGCAAGCACTAGCGCCACTAGGTTTCAGAATTACTAGCGGCGCTAGTCCATCCCTCGATCATTAGCGCTGCCGTACTGTATCATTTATTCTCTGCATATAATTCAATAATAATAACTTTTTCCAAGTTGCATCATCTTAAATGTACTCGTCAGTTTTTATCACTTCTGCAACATATTGCTAATTCCATGCTACGTATGTTATTCCATTTCCTTACTATCTTCTAGTTGTATCATCTTATATAAATGTATTCTTCACTTTTTATCGCTTCTGCAATGCATCACTTATGTGATGCATCTTATTCAATTGCAATACGTAGCTTCTTCGGATTGGTTTCATCTCGGATTTCTTGCTCGGTTCTCAATAGCGTCCATAACCCATATGAACGATTTCTGCAACACCACCACAAGCTCTCTAACTTTCTACCATCACCCGAGCAAGCCACAGCGCCTTGTTTATGGGTTTGCATATCGGAGACTCGGAGGTTCTTTTATCTTCTTGGTATATTATACCCTCGGGAGTCTCAAGTCCGGCTAGTTTAGATAATAAGAGTGGTACACAACAACTCTACCCCTGGGGCCTTGGGATCGTTGTCCTCTGCGCTGTAGAGATACCCGCAATCGCTAGACATATGCCAATGAGGCTCCTTATATCACCCATTTGTGTCGTGACATCTCTATCTTACGACACTGTTGTAATAGAACTGTTATTGGGAAGTAAGACTTTTTTTTGCATGTTTTAGTGATATATTCACAGACTGGCAGCGATTGTCAACCGTATTAGCACTTATAGCGGATTGTGGCTATTTAACCTGTGTTTATGTATGTGACATCTCCACGATAGATCATTGTTGTAAACTGTATTACACCCATCGCCTAGAAGTGATCTTGGCTGTATTTGAGCCTGGCCTAGTTCGACATTGCCCATAGTGTTAGAACTCTTAAAAGAGAAGTGTGTAGTTTTCTTATATTTGTGTTAGACTTACGTCTCGATCGCACGTTAAACATTGTATTCATTAATATCAGAACAGTCAGTTGGTAGTAATTTTTCCTATGTGCGTTCATGACTCTTGTAAATCATGGTCCGTATGTTGTTTGATAAGTGTTAGTCAAACGCAACACAATTTTTTATCATGTTACCCAAATTTTTCTTGCTGGGACACTGACTGTTGGCTACTGTATTAGAACTGTTACGCCGCCACGGTAGCTGCATGCTTCCGTTCTCAGCTCTGGCACCTTGTGTCGCTCGTTCGATTCCCCATGGCATACGAGCTCTTGCAGATCTTGGTGTGCTGACTCGGCAGTTGTGTGTGCATGCTCGGCACTGTGGCGGAACTGCTNCCGAGGGCGACTGCGACTACACTTGCTCGTCTGGGGCCAGTGGGCCTATACCCGCAGCACAAACCAGTGCATGTGGGTTTCCCAGGTGAGGGTGTGGTCTAAGTTGACTTTACCTTTAATAGGATTTCTACCTATATTTTCAATTGGATGTTTTATTTTTACGTCCTCCCCTGAGGCATCGGATAGGCCATAGGATTATGTTTACATAATATATATGTGTATTAGGATCGCCCATCCTGCCTTATGGGAAGTAGCAGCCTAGCCCCGTAGGTTACCTTACGCTTCGGCGGAGTCTGTAGTTTGCACTCGTGCCCGTCTGCCATTTTCATCCTATGTGGGAACACCTTCGTTCGTGAATTCCACTTTTCTCTTGAGCACCTTGTGTGATTTCCTTTTCCTTATTGAAGCTCCCATTATGCTGTTTAAGGAGGCTAAAGATTCATAATATCACTATTCCTATTCACTAAAACGTCATACTGTATTCGTTATAAATATCGATGACTTGGAGTAAAATTTTCATGAAGATAAAATTAAGTGCCCCCAACGCATGTTCGTACTAAAGGCTTACACATTTCAATGTTTCAGTACAGTTGGGACGCTAGCAGTAAATCACCTATACTCTAAAATATTCCTCAGTTGTGTTTACACTATTTCTTTAAGTACTAGTAGTCTTTGGTTTACATGTCTACACAGTATATACATGTTGCGTTCCTAAATACGCCGCCATCTTCATCTCCGGTTCAGAATAATTCTTTAGTATTAGTGAACGTCTACCATAATTTATATCCCATACAGCACTTTGAGTATCTTTTTATTCTCTACATGGCAGTTGTTCGCTCATTCTTCGTTTTTTATAGTGATACATTAATGTGAAATTATCGTCATTAATAGTTGCTGTACTATCGACAATACTTTTTTCTTACC
>LQNS02278125.1:16449867-16467345 GCA_001587735.2 Parhyale hawaiensis | reverse complement strand
CCCAAGAACACAAGCAGCCCGACTCGACTTTGTTTCGCAATTTGTCTGAACATTTTTAGTACACGACTGAGTTGCATTTGTGCCAGCGTTCCTTTATCGAAGCCGAAGCGAGAGAAGGTCCCGAGGGCATCTTTGAACGCTTCACCGGCATGGGAATGGCCACATTCCGATACCGGCCCTGATAGATCGAACTCATCACAAATTCTGGCAGTCTAAAGCATCTCGAAGCGTTCATTTGTAATTCGTATTCTTCCAGCTATCCGTTCTATAATATTTGGCCCGTAAAAGTGTTCGGTCGGTCCAGGGTTTTCTTGCGATCGCAAGAATTTGTTACGTACGGGCTGTACGTGCGGCTCGTGGGTCGCTCCCTAGCTGTTTGCGCTGGCTTCTTCCATAACTGAAATTTGACACTATTTACATATTTACATTGGTGAAGTTCCTTATTTAATGCAATGCTGCTAAGTGTAGCTGTGTACTTAGGTGCTATTGCTATTTTAAGCATACAGTTTTTTCTCAGCATTAGAATACCACTTATGTGTTAATGTTCTCAATATCTCGTAAATACGAAGCTTCTAAGTGCATGCTTGAAAAATGTGTATTTGTATATACATATATTGTTTTTAGGTATTAAATTCAGATTAATAAACATTGGTGTAAACTTTGGTGATATTGGGTTCTAAGCAGAAAATTTTAGTGACGCATGTTTGCAATGATACGTTNAATACGAAGTTTCTAAGTGCATGCTTGAAAAATGTGTATTTGTATATACATATATTGTTTTTAGGTATTAAATTCAGATTAATAAACATTGGTGTAAACTTTGGTGATATTGGGTTCTAAGCAGAAAATTTTAGTGACGAATGTTTGCAATAATACGTTGTTTTGTGTTTCTGAAAGAAGGATAAATTCAAAGTTGTTGGCGTAGAATCAGATACTCTTGCTCGGAAGTTCTAATTTTGAAAATTTCTAGGTACAAGAATATTGTTAATGCTATTACTCTATGTTTTTTTTAGTGTAATATTGCTAATTGTAAGTGTACGTATTTGGTGCAGTTGCTCTAAGGATTTCAGAAGAAGCTCTCAACGAGGAAGTCAAGTAGCCATTGTAAATCCCAACGAGATAAGAACTTTCTTTGGCTGTCGTAAGACTATCAACGATCGTAGCCCTGCCCTAAGAGTCCACTTTCTCTACTACATTCTTTTAATGCTGAATATGGAGTACTTTAAATTTAATTCATTTCATAAGATACCTCTAAAATTTATCAAGATACGGTAAGCTGGCTATGAAACATTGTAATAGCAAGCGAAAGTTTCAGTATCTTTATTTAATTTTTCATAATATTTTCCAAGTTGCCCAGCCATATCGACGTACATGTATAAGAAATGAAAGCACATTAATTGCTAACTTAAGACTTCGAACTGCATAATTGGAACATGAATATATTAAATACAGAAATCGAACTTGATATGAGAAGTACCTAAATGATAGTAAAATCCTTATATCTCATACGATGCGCACGTACGTAAACGAGTTATGGATAGACTTTCAACTTGACATTTTGATGACCGTGAGACATTGTGTGGATCGTCATAGACTGAATGTGCCGAGATGTAATTTAGATATCGGCTTTAGAGCTTTTGCGACGAGTGCACCAGGACTCTATAATAAGCTACCTGAACACAAAAAAAAAATCCATAATTTGAAAAAAAATTAAGAAGAAATTGAAATCTTACTTATTTGCTGAATGTTACAACTTAAATGAAAAGTGCATCACACAAGATTATAGATCAGGGGTTCCCAACCGGGGCTACTCGCACCCCTTAGGAGTGCGAGATGACCTTCTAACGGGTACGAAACGTCGATAAAATAAAGTTAGGATCCAATAAATTAGTATACACATTTGGTGTAAAGTTCATTCTTTAACTGTTATCACATGAATTATTGAAACTCCATAGAAACTCCCTAGAATTTATTTGTCACTTATAGCATTGAGAGGGATACAATCAAAACTTAAGAAAAATTGACAATTAGTCAGAGTGCGATAACATGTTAAAAGTTTTCTAGGTGCGCCAGGCTGAGATAAGGTTGGGAACCAGTAACAGAGAGGGAGATGCAGCATTGAGAAGAGTGCGACAAATATTTTAAATGAAATTTGAGATGAGACAGACAAATGAAACCTATGCATGCTCCGAGATTATGCAAAAAGGAAGAAATTGACACTTGATAGGAAGTAATCAACCCGTAATTGTGCTATTGGCAGCCATTACAAGAAATATATACTGTAGGGCAGAGGTTCCGAATCATGGGTAACCGGTGCTAACAGGGGGTGCGAAATCTTGCATAGAATAAGGTTGGGCAAATAAATTTGTTCATAAGTTTTGTGTAAAGTTCATTCTATATTATTAGATGATTTATTATATTTGTAGAGGGTGCGAAAACATCGCAAAACTTTTCTAGGGGTGCCAGGCTTAGAACAGGTTGGGAACCGCTGTTATAGATGCCGACTGACCTGTATGAGGGAGGCTCTTGGAGCGCAGTGTCGGCAGCGGAGCGGGGCCTAGATGACTACTCACAAGTAACAAGTAAGTAACGTATGACGTCTCATATTTATAGTTGAGCAACTCGTGAAAAAATACAGTTTAAATTACTGCGGAGTGCATAGTGATGCATGAATAAAAAATTTAAATCTCATCTAATACGCATGCAATATACAAAAAAAAATCTGCTACTACCACAATACGAATGTGATCATGAGGATATATAATGTAAGGAAATTACTTCAAATGAGCGTAAGAAATAATTTTAGTTGACTATAAAGCGGCAATAGCTCATACAGGACCGAAACGTGGGCCCCAGCTGCTCTCTGGGTATGGGCCTTGCCGTCCTTCTACTGTTGGTTACCTAATTTAATCTGCGACAAACAGTAGAATACTGAATTATTAATATAACCCTAAACCGATGTAAAATTTGTTGGTGCTGGTTGGTTTTTGAGGTTTGTTAGTCAAGTTCCAATTTCACAAAATTAAAATATGTTTTGTGCGTTCATGAAACGTGAAAATCGACGAACCTTAAATTCAGGATTAGCTTCTCGACTAATTATTCATATCACCAGTGATGTCACGATAGCTACCAATGTGCGCGCATTATCATTTAATTATCGTAGATTTTCAATAGAAGATTTATATCTCATACAAAAATAATACTATTCGGTACGTTGCTTGTACACACTACACGTCAAAGCTGCAATTTTGGAAAAATTGTCGCTATTTTGCATAGCCATTCCATCAATTTGTCATTGCGTGCTTACTTTCTTCTTGGAAGTAAAATATAACTTGCAAAAAAGTTAGCTGTGTATGGAGAAATAAAAATGTTAGCTTACATACTCAAAAATTTTCGAGGGTCATGAGCTATGTGTCAAGCTCAAACAGTTTTCAAGTTCTGCATTTTAGATTTGACGTTAACATTTCGGTTGATGGCGTCTTTAAAAAAAAAAAAATTCGCTCAAGTGCGTACTTTCAAGCGCTCGTATTACACGAAAATAGTTTTACTTCGGGTCAAATGTGAACAAATGGTAAAAGAAAAGCGTTTAGGACTGAATTTTATAAAAAGAAATCCGCCATTGCCGTGACTTTGAAGCTTGAAGAAGTCCCGCCTGCAGCTCCCGTTTTCTACCAGCGCCGTTAGAAGAGTACGGTGTTCAATATCGATCAGAACGCCACCAGCCACAGGACTCTGGAGAAATACTTGTTGAATCTCTCCCTCTTAGCAAGTAAATGCAAATCGTCCGCTTTGATCAGCAGTTAGGTTAGAAAACGAGGAAAATAATTGTCGTTTCCAGGGGCAACTTTGTCCTGAAAGAATTATTTTTATCAGCCCATTAATCCACAATGTGCGGTGTAAATCAGGTATTAATGAGTGTTATTTCTACGAGAGTTTTAATTGAAGAGAAGAGATCCTTAACAGATTACCAAATGAATCCTTAACTTAGGACACTGACAGCTGAGCATCCTACTCTGACACTGAAAAAGTTTTACTGTAGATGGATGGTATCTGGCACATTAGACTGTTAATATATACTTCAGAACTACGGTTAAAACGTAATGCCTTCAATATGTTTTCCACTAAGTTTGAAAAATACTTCTTATAGGTTATATTCTTCATACTTATAATAATGACTGTAATGTGCAGCGGGATTATCACAAAAAATAACGATGATAACTTGAGTATGCTTCGATCTCTGCTCTCTTGTGAAGTATTTTACACCGCCTGTGGCCAGTTCTGCACGATGCAATGCACTTGATGCGTACTGAATTCATGCGCTCCAGTTGAAAGAAGCTAATCTGTTCAGCTTTAACGAATGTGCGGCATCTCTTCTGATCCATGCAGTTTGGATCAAGTTTTAATCGTTTATTGGAATCCGACAGCGATTGAAAAGGCAAAAATAATCCTACAATTAATGCCAAAATTCGATCCAAATTGTCAAATCCAACCTATGAGGTTCAAGCTACGATCAAGTTAAGGAGCTAATCGCGTTAGATTACTTCAATTCTAATGGATGAAGCGAACCTGCCCTGATGCCGAGCCCACAGTATACAGTCGTACACTAAATTTGATGAAGAGGATGTGTATATGTATCTCGCCCGTACGTCTTCTCGATTCGTCGTAAAAGTCGGTATCATAGATACGGGGCCATGAACGACGAGCAAGCTGCCCGTCCGGTGATCAGGTTGAGACTGCGACTTCCTAAGTAGTGTGACCCCGCGCTTCTTGTTCGGCGTACAACATCTAAGCGCGTTTCAGATTAATTAAAATCTTCCTTGGGATTTCTATCACATCATCATGCACTCTCTTGTCTCACTGAGCCACCAACAGCGTTATTGCTATAGGCAAGAGCCATATTCTCAGCCATTGAAAGTCTTCAGCGAAATTTGGTGCTGCTGAAGATAACAACATAAACTGATATCATGGATACCAGTATAATTTTGATGTAAACAAGTAAGCAATCGACTGTGACGTCTCGTTGTTTAAAATTCTCTCTGAAAAATACGAAGGAAAAAAATGCCCATCTATGATTATTTATCTGTGGTGTTCTTCGAGGGAGAGACGTTTCCATAAACACGCAGAACCCACAACATAATAAAGACCGTTGTGTACCTATCTGTTTGTGTTTATTTGTTTACTTACTTGTTATTTGTTTTTTGTTTATTTATATGTCCATTTTCTAGCACGCTCTAAGAATACAGATAACAGATAAGTGGAAATTAGGCCAAATTGCAGACGATAGCAAACATATAGGGAGGCCTTATAAGTGAATGCACTTCTTGCATTGCCGAAGTTGAGATTGAAGTACTGAAGCTACCTGCAGCTTCTCTTAATTAGCAGTCTCATGCAGTTTGATTCTCAGTTGCTTCCCACAGATAATTTTGTCGTATCAACTATTCTTCCAATTTTATTCCAGTCGTTGACCAAACTGCAATTCGCTACGCAAAAGCCATTGAACATATATGATATACTTGCGTGTGAATGATACTAAATCTAAACACTTATTTTGAGAGTTGCTGGAGAGCCTGTGAAAAGCGATTAATTTTCTCCGTGTCAGAGAACGAAATGAGTTTTGTTGCTCAGCAATTATGAAGCCGTAAACGCTCATTTCGATGTTCTTTTGAGTCAGCAATTGCGTTTACAATAGTATGATCAATGGAAAAGGGTCATCACAAATTCTCCTCTGTCATTTTTGACAGCGCGGGCACGCTAGTGAATTGAGAATGATCTACTGATTTGCATAGCTAGTATTTCGTGTTTGACTGCGAAATTTTGATTTTTTGAGCTTAGATGCAAGTTGAATGATTACATTTAGTCCAAAACTTTATTCTGTTCAAGTTTCGTACATTACCTCCGCCAAGGAGGTAATGCTTTTGTCGTGTTTGTGTCTGCTGTTCAGTTTGTCCGTCATCAAGATAACTCAGAAAGTTATGAACATACCCAACAGGTATTATTGGGTATGTTAGGAGTAATTGATGATTAAGTTTTGATGAAGATTCGTTCAACTGCTTGATTGTTTGCCTGCCTCTTTTTTCTTATTACCATAACTCAAAAGTTACAGACGGATTTTCATGAAATATACACGAGTTGTTAAATATATTACGAAGAGTAAATGACCAAATCTTTCTGATGATCTGATTGTTCGTTTGTTCCTTTATTTGTTTGTCTGTGTGTTTGTTTTTATGTTTCTTAACAAATAACTCAAAGAGTTACAAGCGCATCTTCATGAAATTTGTAAGAGCTGTTGGAAATATTATAAGACATAAATGATCAAAGTTTGGTGATGATCGGTTGGTCTCTTTGTGTGTTTGACTGATGTTTGTGAGACTGTTTATTAGCACCATAACTCGAAAAGTTACGAATGCATATTGAAGTAAATTACAAAAGCTGTTAATTACTACTGTTGAAAAACACAAATTATAGGATTTTGGCGCTGATTCAAAAATCCTAGTTTAAGAACCAATTTGAATTTCTCGTGGCCGATGCCTTTCTTGGCGGAGGTGTGCGTTCTGTGGTTGAAGGTGATTTTGAAGTGCGCTGCAGATCAGTAAATTGAAAATATCTTCATAGTTTTGACTTTGTATCATTATGTCGAAATAAAAAATTCTCTGGGCATTTTTGAGAAGAGCGTGTGCCGCATCCTTGGTAAATATATATTGAAAATCTAAATTATTTTTTATTATAATTTAGTGTGAGGTCTATTATTTATTTTTTACCTTTTATATGGAACGTTATAAAGAGATTACAGTATAATAAAGTGTCTAAACTGGAAATTCTCTTTGCAACATTCCGCTCAGATGAGAACAAGCGTTTACGTAACAAATCACGACATAAAAAAAACGTTCATTACTTAATTTCTTTTTCTCCGATGCAACTTTGCGTGGCTCAGAATAACAAAAGCGTCATTACAAAAGATCTAAAAAAATCCCACTGTGAGATTTTACTTCTTGGGCATTACGTTATACTTTGGATTGTAATAAAATTTAGATCACTTTTTAACGATGATTGCTATGCCGTTCCGCAAACAGAATAGGTAATTGGACGATGACTTTAATAAAAAAAAAATTACTGAGGAATTGTCGCGCAGAGCGTTCAGAATTAAATTTTATATTCCACTGTCAAGCTGTTTTTGAGCTGGTTGATATTTCAAAACATACAGTATTTTTTGCCGGAACTGTCTTTTCACTCGCGGAATTGTTAATAGGACAGCAGTTTTTCTTTGCAGTTTGTTGTGCACGCGTGACTGAAAGTGTTAAAGAAATTTCGTATCCTATCGTCGAATTGTTTTTTTAGTTCGTTCATTTATCAAGGCAATTGCGTTAACCCAAGCGGGAGGACATGGTCCATGTCATCTGAAAGGATAATGTAATCTCCTAACACTCCTGAAATGTTCTCTTTTCTGGTATAGCCGCGCCTCTCGATTGGCTTTATTGAAACTAAAAGACACTTGTTTTTGGGCACCAGAGTTTTTTCGTATCGAAAGCTTCTATCGATATACCTACACTTTTGATTCTCGCTTTTGCTTTTTGTAATTTGACAGGGAAAGTCGCTGGAAGGTTTGGCTACGGTGGTTGTCCATGGATATGACAGGGGTATATGTCCCTGCATTTGTTGAGGGTGATGCTTTTCAGATTTCACAGGAGTACTGTATATAGTTCTTCATAGGTTTCACGAGTGAAGTTGTTCAGGGATTTGATAGTGGCAGCTAAATATTTCTGCATTTGTTGAGGGTAATTCTTTGCGGATTTAGTGAATCGTGGATTTAGTAAGGGTATTTCTTCACGGATTTGATAGGAGTAGAGTTCACGCGTTTAAATCTGCCAATTCTCCACTACGTTCGTTTTTCTAACTGCTGTATACACCGCTACCAGGAACAATGCAAGTATTATGAAAAAACTTAATTATAAACATTACTGTAGATTTTAGTACACATCATGTTTCTGCTTCTATGAATTACACATCAAATTTATGTATATGTTTATATGTTTTATACTTCTTATTGCGAGTAATTTTCTCCTATGTTTTATAGACATCAATTCATTGTACCACTCCCTAAAATCGGTCCCTCTTTAGTAATGGGTATTATTGTTTGTTTGTTTGTTTCTATCGGTGGAGGAGCAACAATATCCACTTGCGGACACATTGATTTTCCGCTCGTGTTTGGCATGGATTCTTGGTCTGGACTATGATTATGTAATCCTATCGTAAGCAAGCCAACTTTACAGCCACTTCTCTCACCCATCCGATACTCAGATCTTAAGCATGAAGACCATTCCTTAACACAATACTAAATTTGTATTTTAATCGTTGCTAGTGTGTGCAATTGTTTTCAATTCTTCTTCTCTTGCTGCATCCAAGATTTGCTGAAGCAAGTTTCCGGAAAATAGAACCGTTTGGGTTCCGTTTTTCTTGCCGTTACTTGACTGGTAAATTCGATACATCTGTTGCGGCAAAATTTAGTACTGCAGGAAAGAACAATGAAAAGATTTTGTTACAATTTTTGTCTTCACACGAACGGTAATGCATACATAATATTTTATCGCAGTTAACATGTATTAGGTCACATTTCTTTCTGTGTTTTGCTTCTATTCACAGCACATCTCTTGATGTTTGTTTAAAAGCTATCATAATACAAACGAAAAAAGAGGAAAATGAATATATCTCTTAAACCTGTTTGTATTCAGGAATCATTCTTCTAGATCTAACATGTAGTCAGCAATCATTATTATAAATGTCTAATATATCTTGTTAAGTTCCTCGTAGTCAGCACTAGGTAGAAATTAAATTTCTAATGGGCTGTCCGCCTTAATTTTTAAGCTTGGGGTAATAATTTAGCATTTATTGCATTACAGGAACTAATTTCAATTCCAGTCCGATCTCACTTAATGATTTGAATTTAATTGATGGAATGAATAACGAAAAGATTTTTTTTAAACTCATTATGTAAAGATGAAATGCTCCCGGCCCACGCGTATTTGCGGCAACAATGCTGCTTGCTCCTCCATGCTCTGTAAGTTAGAGAAGTTGCCGATGGTCAGGTGATTTGGGATTTTAAAACCATAAATTGGTAATAAAAAATGAGCCTAGGTGCAATTTATTTTAGGTAATTGAAAGCATAAAAACTGAAACAAGTTCGAGTACACTCATCCAAATATATTAACATTTATGCTTTTCGCCGATAGCAATAACAGTTCTTCTCTTCTTTCGAGTCCTGGAATATTAGCGGAGCTTTTGTTTCGGCAGATTGCAGCTGCTATTATTGTAAGTACGATAAGTAGACAAATGTTCGTGTTTATTTCTGTTGTTCATAATGACTAATAATAACGTCATGCTGCGTAATTGTTTTCCCAGTCAGCGATTATTATACGATAATCTGATATTATATGATGCGCCCATTATAGTCATTGGATAATTGCCTCTAATTTTTTTATTGGATAGTCAATGCTTCAAACATTACGTTGGAACCAGGAAGCAAAGAGTGTCACGGGAGGACTCAAGAGAAACTAGCATCGAAGAGTGACGTCATCAATGGCGCCAACATCAACAAACGGTACGGCTGAGCAGGCTATGAATATTTATCACCCGCGAATGAAGTGAGAGCGGTGATAATGTTTTCGTTGAAGATTTAAGTTTGTATAAATATATTTGCCTGTCCACCCAATAAGTCGTGGAAGGAGTTGAGCAATGTTCATAATTTTTTGCAGGGAGTCTGGTGGGTTGTCCTCGATGTTTCCCATGCCAAAAAAAAACTAGGATTAGGTGGCCATAAGAAATGACGCAGATGAAATTTGCTCTCCACCCAGAAACTGGTAAAAGGAGTTGAGCTAAGTTGATTATTTTTTTTACAGGGAGTCTAGTTCACTGTCATCGATGTGACCCACACCAAAAAACTATGATTTGCTGGCCATCAAAAATGACTACTATGAAATTTGCTCCCACCTCGGGTGATGGTCTTGCGCCTCGAGGCGTTCTAGTTTATTAATTTCAACAGAAAATGCGTCGTCAATTGCAAATTTCAGTCCTTAAGCACATAGGAAGATGAAAAAATCGTTTACAAATTGAACAATGAACATATTTATCTATGAAAAAATGCAGCTTAAGCTGTTGTAAAAATTCACAGCACCAAAGGCAAGATCTTTGCTAGAATGGCGCCCTGATTTAACTTCTTCTTTGAAAAAGTGAAGCCTTATTTACGCTTCATATTTCATTCACAGTGCTCTTTACACAACATACTTGAACATATTACCGTATTTTTACGACTTAATTCATTCAATCTCCTGCTCCTGACAGGCCAGCTACTTGAGCTGACACCCTCACACACAGCACAGTTAAATCGCTGTCGTCAATTACAGAAATTTTGAGCAATAACTGTTCGTATGTATTCTCTCGCGTCAAGAATATAACACTGCTAATATTCTTGGTTAGGATCAAGAGCTCAACCTATGAGGGCCTAAGGTCCGATCCTGAAATATATATTTCGACTCGTCGGTGTGACGTCATTTCGCTACATGCAGTCACGGCTAAGTTTTATTTTAGTACCATTGAGTCCTCCCGTCACACTCTATGCTTCCTGGTTGGAATTCAGACGACCTTCAGTTACCGGAACTGACTGTTTCTACTCGTTTTTAATAGTAGTTCTATACTAGCTTTTCAAAGGCTGAAAATGGTGTGGCCCACCAATATATACAGCGGGTCAGTTAAACATTCGCATCGCTCATCAAAAACATACAATATTTACTGCCTTTTTGATAAGAATATCGGAAAACAACAAAAACATGGAGCAAGATGCAGTTATGTAATTCTTACTGACAAGCTGACAAGCTTAACCCTATGTCGCCAAGTGTCAGCGAAACATGACCATTTAAACACTAATTTTATCAATCTTAACGTCTTCTAATCCATTGGCAATACGAGTTTGGCCGGCTGTATCTATTGTGATTCTTGTGGTGAACATGCATGATATATTAACTCATTTCTCAAAAAGTACTATTATCAATGTCTGAAAATGAGGACAGTATGCCTAAATGGGTGATATTTCGCTACCTTGTGAGTGTTACCTGCGCGGAGGATATTTTATTTTTGTTTTATTTTATTCTTTTGGATAATGGAATATCTGTGTTATAGATTTACGCTCTTTATACTGAGAAGACTTTGTTTATTTTCCTGATTAATAATGCAATGTAGCTCTACGTATGGTATATACAAGAAAATATCATTACGTCTCAATGACTAACAGCCGGGTTCTTTATGCGCTCTGTATTCACATGCATAGAGCGAGAATTATAGAGCAGGCTTCTGGCGACTACTTTGTTATGCCTGTCAATCATTGCATAACTTCTGTCGAACATTATGGAAACGTCCCAAAGACTCAAAATAGTCTTTGAGCTTCCAATCCGAGATTTACTCCAGGTAACAAACTCTAGTTACAGCTCCATATTTGCCGTAGGAGTTGGAATCTAGAACGGTAATTTGCATTTGGCCGTTGTTCCGGCTACAGTGCAAAGTTTTCTTCAGTGCCTCCAGGGCTTCTACCCTCGCGCGGCCGAGGGAGCGCTTAGAAAACGACGCAAGTTTTCTATGAAAGGCCCTAGGGAGAACCCGGAGGCAGCGTGGTCTCGAGGGTAAATTATTTTATTCTCCAACACTTTGGCCCGAAAGAATTACGTCTCGCTCCTGCTCCGACCTGGCAGATCTAAAGCCATGTGCAATGTAATTACTTTGAGAATTAAAATAGTGGCCAAAAGGGAATTTTTCCCTTCACGTAAACATTGCATGAGGGGCAATTTCAAGGAGACCACTTTTCTGCCCTGTAGTTTCTGTATCATTGATAACAATAAACAAAACTATTAATAATAATGACATTTTTGATTATGAAATCTGCGTAAGGATCGAGCTGCATTATTGTTAAGGCTGAAGGTTCCCACTTCGAGTACGCATTGTTATTTACAACGAAATTTACTTTGGTTCCCTAGTTAAGACAGCAAATTGATCGAAACATTGAGTTTCTTACCAGTGAGGCATAGTCCCTACACTTTTCCTTGCAGTGTACGTACAAAAATTACACGCAATTATGGGGTGTATATGGGGGCGGTATCAGATAATATCCGACAATCGCCTGTAATTTTCTGATTGGGAGCTGATGAGCACACTCACTTTTCTTTTCTGGACTCTTTTTGGCTTGCTGATGGGTACCAGATGATCCACTTGTTAGCAGTTACGTGCACCGTGGAGATAATTTGCTGTTGACCCTCCCGCTTGCCTTGGAGTGCGACGGCGATGTTGCCACTACACACGTTCGGGACGCGTCTGGCGAGGCACCACAGCGTTGATGGATTTCAACTGAAGCTCAACAGAGGCAAAGATACCTCGGAGTGCCCCACGCTGTAAAAGTTCGCAAGATGCTCTTCGTTCGTTGCATTTTTACGGTTTTCGAAGCTAAATTTGTCGTAGCGGGCTAAGAAGTTGGCATTTCTTTACGATTTCAAATTTCGAAGCCTTAAAAAGTAGTTAGCTTGTAGTACCAGTTACTATGGTACCTAATTCTCATTTTCCCACGTCGACTGTACCTTATCAAGACTACCAACCGCGTGTAACTATATCTAATTAGTACGCATGCAAGATAACCTTCCTGCATAATGGCACAATGATGAAGAATGTTATGAATTCATGTCGTCAACATTGAATCAATAACGGACATATCACCATAATTTTTATTAACCTCAGCCCATACCTATGGCAATTATCATGTAACTTGCCCATTTCTGCCTAGTTTGAATGCCTTTTTACACAGGTACGCCGAGTATACATGTATGTCCGTCTTGTTCGTGGGTACTGAGTTTTTACCGTGTGAACGTGTGCTCTCTCTTTCTCTCGACTCACTGGGACTCTAAACCGACTCTGGTACTCATGATTTGGCTACGCAGTAGCTTCGGTGAGTGTATGGGCTTACTGAACTGTTCAGATCAAAATTACATTATACGTGTAAGTAATTTTTTATAAACCAAAATAATTAAACTCACGAAGCCAAATACACGTTGCATTACCGAATCATATTTAACATAGCCTAAAATTTTATCTAATGCATACCGTCCGACACTGAACGTGTTTGTCCGTTTATATTGCGACTATTTGACATCTTGCTGCAATTGGCTGCAAAATTGGGACGTTGCCGTTCTTACTTAGAGATCAATAATATCTTTTTTTTTCATCTAAAGTAAATGAGCAGGGAAAAAATTTACACTTTCTTTGCCGTGCAGTAGTAAGTGGGTTGCAGTACTGCATTATTGTTTACTGATGTGTGGAGCTAGGGACCGTAAGTAGCTTGACAATTCAAATTGTATTCGTTTGGCCTGACCGAAGCGATTATCTTGACTCATTTTTAGACTGAGGGAATGAAATATTTTGTGCATCTCTTGTCTGGTTATGGAGATCACTCTGATTTTCACACAATTGTATTTCGAATAAATTAGCCTAATCGTGTACGATTTTCCGTTTAGGAAATGTCAAAATCTAGTGAAACGACTGCTTTATACCGGGGCCTGATTCAGTTTTTAAGCTGGCTTAAGATTACCGTGTCAGTGTGCCTATTGGAATAGGCTTTTAGCGTCACGCAAAAGCGAAGAAAACAGAACACTGCAAACTCTACGGATCTTTAGGTGGTGATTTTACTTGCCTCGTACGTGTAACTGCAACAAACACTTTTGTTCTCGGAAGTTTTGTTTGAGACAGCTAAGTATGAAATGGTATCTTGCAAACATTGTTTCTTAATATACTATGTTTTCTCCCTATAATAATGTTCTGGAGTGTATGCCATGACTTGTGTTTTTTTTTTTATGCTAATAGTTTTCTGTTTTTAAATCTTTCACCTCATGGTGTTTAGTGTACCATATGCCTGGCCCACACTGTGCAATCTCATGCTCAATTTGATGAAGGGATGTGCAGCTTGCACGTCGTTCATGCTGCCGTATCTATGCTACCGACTTAAAATAGGTACATATTAAGCGTGACGACGTACTAGCTATACATCCTTGCATCAAGTAGTGTGGACGATTGTGTTAATGATGGAGAGTGTTTTTCAGAACGCTCCTAAAGTAAATTGGATGCTCTTATTTAAGTTTCGTTCACTTTCGGATGTAGGTTTCGAGAAGCGTCGTTGATCAAATTTGCGTGTAAATTCATCAGCTGGGTGCTACAATAATTTAGATCCGGTATCATGCAGATTTTATTCGAATTTCTGATTTTTTAGGAGCATCTTCATTACGTTTCTGCTGGTAAGATTTTAGTGTGCTGTGCCTCCAGTCGTCAATAATTATTTTTAGCTGAGTGTGCCCGCTCTTAAAAGTAGCGGTATGGCAACACCGATGGGGAATTGGCCAAGATTAAAGGTCAAGAGCCCTCGAAAATTTGGTGATAAGTTCAACACACAAAAGTGCAATTTTTCTGTGGTTAACCTCTGAAATGTGTGAAAATTGTTACATGATGAAATAGTTAAAGGTTCCATTCCTGAATGGTCGATAGTTACTTGTGGCTGAATGGTTAATATGCATATTGTTAACGGTTAAATGGATAGTACATGGATGGTAAATGATTGGATGGTTAAAGTTAAATATGTATTAATAGCTTCAGGTTACTATGTCAAATAGTGGATGAATAGATTCAGATTTTGGTAATTGGTTAAATTGTTAAACTGCTGCATGATATTTAATGGCTTATTGTGGTAGACGTTAAATTTTCACCTGGTGGGATCCGTTGAACCGGAAGCCATTCAGGGTGTAATGTGTTATCAATTGATATTTTTAATCCTTTGCTACGGGCTAAATCTCTAGCTTCATCATCAATTTTAATCCTCAAACCCAGTGCTTTGTTTTCTTCAGTGAACGTTTAAAAAATCTTCGTCAATGGCCAGTATAAAAGTGTTGGGATCTACTGAATTGTCCGCTTTTTGCAGCTAAGCCATGGATGAGTTGTTACCATTAAATAGATAAAAGAATGAACTCCAGCGAGTACAGGAGGAGATCTGATAGTTGGCGACTTTTAGTGTAGTTGACCCCATAAGTCGATACAAGAGTCAACTGGAACGCCTCGTGGCGTAAGACCATCAACCGCGGTAAGAGGGACTGACAGTGTTGAGTCAGGAGTTGCAAATTCAGAGCCATCATTTCTGATGGCCAGCTAACTCTAGATTTTTGGCATTTTTCACATCTCTGTCAACCCACCTAACGGTCTGAAAAAGATCAAATTTCACAGCCATACATCTTCAACGGAAACATTACCACCACTCTTCGCTTCGCTTGCGGGTGATAATAAATACATTGCGGGTGAATTCATCAAACGGTAAATTTATCCAATGATACAATTATCGAATTGTAAATGCACATCTCTATATCCTGCATATCACAAAAATCACTGGTGATTTTATGACCCAGATGAGATAAACCGTCCACATCAATGAAAGCGATACCATTGATGCGGCCCGTAGTTAGATTCACCAGCGAGTTAACCAGATCAGGTATGGCTGTGATGCGTTCATGAATATCATTGGTGGAAGTGATGCGGGAGCAGTGAGTTTTATGGATGAGAAGCAGACAAGCTGGTGCACTGATCTGCGATTGGTGCTTACGGTGACTGGCTGCAGCCACACCCGACTCTTTACTGATATGCGATTGGTGCACACGGCTACTGGCTGCAGTTACACCTGACTATCACGGACGAGGCTCCTGGCTCCCTCCTCTCTATTAAAGCTCCTTGCATTGAAGCGAAAGTTAAAAAAATCGACTGAAGTAATGCTATGGTATTTTAATGATACACTGCTAAAATATCTATTATGAGTGACGCGTGCCTACCCAAAAGAAAATCACTTTTTCTTCATGTCTCTCAAAGGAAGAAAGGTTAGTACTGCTAAGCAGAATTGAAACCAAGAGGGCTCATCTTTGGAGGTGACTTCAGTTGACTGTTCTAGCACACCCAGCACATCGCAAACCCAGTGGAAAGGTATCAAAAGTTCTTTGTTGCAAATTTGACGGCCTTTTACAATAATCTAATGATAAGGCATATCAGCTTATGTTTACTATTAATTATGCTGTGCTAATCGCCCTGGAGTGTTGTAAGCAACATCGTTTGCCAGTCACAGTTGGCTGAAGCAACTGCCTTCCTTAACCTTGAGAGAGTCTTCGGAAGAAGTCCAGGTGACGTTGCTCACGTCACCCCACATGTGTGGAGTCACTCTGCTGGGTGTCTTCTGTGGTGCCGCAGTTTGCGACCAGAGACATAAATGAAAAGTCACGGTCCAACTTTAATACACAGGATCTTTTTCAACGTCAAATCTACATGTATTCTTCATGTCACGATATTTCTGTGACAGTTAAAATAATATACCATATCGGGTCCTAGTTTTTTATCTTTTCATTTCATGCATTCAAAAGTGCTTTACAGCTTGGTGTGCCCTGTTTTCATTTTTTTTTTTTTTTTTTGCTCCTTTTTTTGCACTTTGCCGCTGTAAAAGTTTGGCGGAAAGAGAAGCGTAATGTCATCAGGGTGTCTCCGCAGCGGTGTTCTGCAGCAGTGTGCACTTTGTGTTCAAGTTACTTCCGTTGGTGCCGAGTGCGTCAGCTGGAAATGTTTCACATTTCTACTATTCTGAAATGATGTCATTTTCTTCTCTCTTCCGGTGAAATTGCGTTATGTAAGATGATCCACTTGGAGAAAGTAAAGTATTGGTCACAACTTCACGACGATGTGAGTAGTCCATAAATCTTGCGCTCGCGCTGTAGTGTCAGTGAGCAACGCGGCGCGTCTTCGTTGGCCCAAACCAATCCATTACACTGCCTTAATTTGGCTCTCTTGAAAACTTCTCCAAATTAAAAGAGCGTTGCTGCAAAAGTTTAACAATCATATTTAGGAGACCAAGACAGCTTGAGCTGAGAGTCTCTAGGAACACGAAAGCGATAGTTGCAGCAACTGTTCGCTTTTATGTGGAGACTGACTTGGCGCTGCAGGTCGAGTTAGACTTTCGACGAACTGCAGTAACTGCTCGCTTGGACCTACAAGTCGAATTAGGATTTTACAGGACGACAGTAACTCTACGCTTTATGGAAGGTTGATTTGAACTCACAGGTCAATTTAGACATTGTCTAGAGTGCAATAACTGCTCACTCTACCAGGAAGTGACCTAGCTAACATGTCAAGGTAGACCTAAGTTAGGACTTATCACTCTCAGTAGGAATAACTTGGTCTGGCAAGCCGAGTTAGACCAAGTCCACCTAAAGTACAGGCCTGCAGTGGTCTATACGTCACGGAGATGGTCTGATCAGCACAGTTCCATTATTAAAACTTCACGCTTGGGCTCCCACGGACAGGTAATACAACCCAAATGAAGCATATGCAACACCGGGAAGCCCAATACGCTGCTAAAGGAAATCCAGCAAAAAACCATTAACA
>LQNS02278125.1:16390029-16444231 GCA_001587735.2 Parhyale hawaiensis | reverse complement strand
AGCACAACACTTGCCAACAGTTCCAGGCTTCAGTGCCACTCATCAGTATCAGCATCATCCAAAGGCTGAAGCACAACACTTGGAAGCGAACCAGAAACGCCTTAAAATTTCAGGGCAGCCTCCTAATTCAAGCATTTCGAGGCTGCCTCTCAAAGACGTGCTCGCCTGAGTCGGTCAGCAGAAGCTCCTGGTGGGGCGTAATTTACCGCCTTCTGGCTCTCTCAAGTACTCTGATTAGAAGTTCCGCACTCACTTCTCGAGTATTCAATTAGGAAACCAACTTTGGCAACTTGCCTCTCCCGGAGCTAATTGTAAAAACACATGAAACACCTCGACCGTTTGATAAGAAATTCTCAATGGGTCAGAATTGCTATTTAAGGCGGATCAGGTGAAAGATTGCAAGAGATCGTACTTTATGGCTGTACATACAGTATATACATACATAAAGTGGTTCAGAAGGAAATGATTGAAGCTGCAAAGGAACCAGTGTGGGGGTTTTTGTTCGCAGTTTTGGTTAACGTTTCTGAAATTCTGCACTATTTCCGACTAATGTCTTATCATTTGTCTTCTCTAGTTGCACTGGTTTCTAGCTGAATGTTAGAGTTAAAGCAGCAGAATTAAAGGACATTTTTGGATATGATAAATTATGACGATTTAACAAGCGTTCGATTCGTCGAGAACCATTGTAAGCTATAGTTATGTAACGGATTCCCAAATATGATGAAGTCAGGAATGCGTTTTGAAGTTGTTTTTCGTGCAGAAATATAGGCATAGTATTTTTATGTAAAATTAGCATCTCAGCTGAGTATCAAAATCCTACGTAAAATAAGTACCTAAGCATGTTTGAATCGATAAGTATTTGTTGATTTACATCTGTCGTGTCCTATTTTGCTGCTTCTCTATAAATAAACATTCAACCGTCTATTTATGAGGGAAACTTTCTAATTCATCAAAGTTAAAATTTTTATGTTTCCTAATGGCATTTTTACCTGCGACAAAATTGCTACGCTATGTATTTACCGACCGAGAATTTACCTGACGATGAATTATCAGATCAGACGATAAATTTTTACCTGGTACTTAATTTATCCGCGATGGAAATACCCGACAGTCAATTTACTTTCAGTGAATTGCAGCGAGATGACTTTACAGTGAACCGTTAACAGGTTGTACAATGCAGATGTAAAACGGTTCAGCTTGTTTTTAATTATTAGTTGTTTGCAAAACGTCTAGGACTTTAGATAGTTTTCAATGTTGGCGATTTTTCTCTACTATTTACTTGCTTTTCCATGAAAATTTCTCGTCATTTTTTGACGGCAGGATGTTCTAATTTTTTGTAACCATATCATCATGACATTTTTTACTAGTCAATTTGTCAATTTAAATCATGATATAATACGCGCACGTATTCCTTCCTAGGTTAAATCAATTATAAACCAAGTATCTTTTTTTCCATACTGAACACTAATCATACTCACTATACCGTCGGCCTTTGATCGCAATATAGGTATTTATCAAAAACTATTTTACAAATGCAGTAATTTATCCCCCTACCAGAATATACGCACTCGTTCTTTGATGATAGCTCGAGTGCCTAAAAGCAAATGCTCGGCCTCTTCTTCTGTACCAGCTTTTTATATTTCTCCAGATGTATAACAAAATTACTGGCCGCTCATTAGAAAGCAACGCGCTCGTTATCGAATTTTTTCTAAGGTAATTTTATTCCAAGATAATTGAATTGTCGGTTAAAACTTCATTCCCGGACGCTGGGATCCTTCTTTTGTAGGACGACCACTCTATCTTGCCTTTATTCTCCTAAGAAGATTGTAATTACTTTTAGGCAAAGAAATCGCCTCGTGAAAGGAGTCATCCATTTTTGAGGAAGCTCAGCGTTTTTCCCAAAACACACAATAGGTGAATTAATTTGAAGTTCATTGAAGACTTACCATTTTGAAACACTAGATGACCAAGCACTGGAGCACAATGTGGGGTTTTCATTTAGAATACGCCTTCTCAAACTGAGTTTTTCTTCATTAATCCCTTATATATATGCCCAAAGTATGATATCAGTAATTTCGTTATGTTGTATATCTTTTCTTGATTACATAAATGTTCTACGGTAATATAAGGCGCACTGATAATTTTTGAAATAAGGTTATTTCGATGAAGATGCGGCTTCTGAATGTCATATTACTGATTCTTCTCTTTACAAAGTAATTAGCCTACACAATTTGATGTTTTCATGATAGCTTCCTGACTCACTCCAATCATGATATTTAGGTGATTCAGAATTTTACTGTGCGCATCAACTATTATTAATTTTTTTCATGATCCGCGAAACTATACAATTGTTCAAAAGCCCAGTTAATTTGTGTGGAAACCCACAGCCCGTAGCATAGTACAAGGTCAGACGGCAATACTAACATGCTTTGAGCCCGCTGAACAGACACTGCCCTCTCAGCGCACAGTGCGGACATACAAAATACTGTCGTCGAGATAGCACCGCTTTCGCTTCAATACAGAGAGCTCTAAAATTACTCTCAAGTGCACATACTAGCATTTTAATTTCAGTATTGTACATTAGCCGAAACGTGGCTACTAGCATTGTTATAGCCACTGTTACTACTGGTATTTATATGACCACTGTTTCTAATTTTAATTCCTGATTAATTTTGTTGGTTAAATATAGTCGCAAAAATATGAGAGCTTTGATTTCTTTCTGAAGCCAATTAAATGGACGGTGAGTACTCGCATGGAAACGAATTAAATATTTGATAGCGATTGATACACCGCAGACCTGAGGCCGCTGGAGTACCTGTAATTGGCTCTTGTGGAACATGTTTCTCGATACCTGGTTTCACTGGTAACAAATTCACATACCTGGTTCGTATATTGAGATCCTATTTATTTACTTGCCTATACACTTGCTTGCGAGCTATCAATGAAATTGATTTGAGTCATAAAATAATACTGACATTCCTAAAATCTTTTCTGTATTAACGCTGCGAATCCTCAATAAAAAACGTGAGACAAAAATACCTGTCCATAAAGATATATTATGGATAGCTAGGTAGTGATCAATGATTAAAATGGAACGTAATGGCCTATCTGTCCATGTTCAGAGGAAAATTTTCTCTAACAATGAACCAAACCATTGGGAACAAATGAGATAATAATTCTACTATGAAAGTCTAATTATATGCAAACAAACACAAAGTTACGCTGACGCTGAACATGCAGGGTGTAGCTTAAGGACGGTGTCTCCCTAAGTTCCCTTTCAAGAGGTATCTGTTGTATGGAAGTAATCGGAACAGTGTGATGTTCCAGTTTCAATCGAGAATTTTAAGGACCAGCAACGACTCCCTACAAATCTTGGAGTCACCTTCTGTTTTCGAAATAAAACCTTGTCTAAATTACACCCGGAGGCCTTTTCCTCTGGCGGTCGCTAACACAAAGCTCATTCAAATTTTTCATCTCTTTTTTCCATTTTTTCCTATTTTTGAGGATCTTTGTTACTAAATCGTATTGCAAAATGCATAAGTACTATATAATAATTCACGAAGTGTTTTTATTTATTTATCTATAAATATATTTAAACTTTTCCTGTCTCGCTCTATGGGAATAAGATAGGAAGAAATGCAAGTGCTGAAGACTAGGCAAATTCATTAATTTTTTGGGTAACGTATTTCGGTGCCATTTAATGAAGGTTTCTCTATACTGCACGGCCTTTATATATATCTATGGAAATAAGATAGGAAGAAATTCGACACCTGAAGACGGTATCTAGGATACGGGACTCCCACAGGGGAACTCCAGCTGAGGGACCTGAGTTGTCTGTATGACCGTATTTGGACATGTTCAAAGGTGTTATGGGATATGCCATTTGACTGCGCCATGTAATATATAGTCAGTTATTCAGGCAAAATTCTGAATTTTGAATTAAGAAGCCTTCTGAAAAGTAAAACGCACAGAAGATAACGGGGTTTTTTGTAAAGTACCGTACTAATATAATATATAGTCAGTTTTTCCGGCAGAAAGCCGAAATTTGATTTTAGAAGCCTGCTGAAAAGTAAAAAGCACAAGAGACAACCGGGGTTTTCCAAAAGTAATAATTTTCTGCCGTATGCATAAAAAATTAATTCGTAAAATAAGCTTAGCTAGAACAGTATAACTGTTTATTACATCCGCCAAGCACGTTATGTTCTTGACGGGTTTGTCTATCTGTTTGTTTCTTTGTCTTTTTATCTGTTTGTCTGTCACCAAGACAACTCAGAAGGTATAGGCGGATCTTAACGAGATTTACAGGGATTGTTAGGTATACTATAGGAGTAATAATTAACTTTTGGTGAAGATCCGTTCAACGGTTAGTTTGTTTGTCTGCCTGTCACTCTTTTGTTAGTACTAAAACTCAAAAAGTTACGAACGGGGATTTCCATAAAACTTCCGGGAGCTGTTATGTATATCATGATGAGTAAATGCGGTCTCGGAGAGCTCTAGCTTTTGAAACAATGAGACTCACTGTTAGAATTGCCTTTTTTTATCTCCGGCGAGAGAAGAAACTCTATAGAATTGGACACAATTTGCAGTTATGTTCAAAAATATTTTTAAAAATATATATAGATAGGTGACAAAGGGTCACTTTAAGCACTACCACTTCCTGAGCCAATTAAAAGGTTAAAACGATGGTGAAATATATATACTCGCTCTAGCTAAATAATACATCGGTTTAGAGGAGGAAACAGAAATCGATAAGCTTCCAAAAGATAAAGAGAGAAAAACAACCATACTACCTAGTAATAAACTTGAGCATACTTTTTAGATTTGTATTTCAAGATATATGTGGGCATGGGTAGTAACATCTCCTCATATAGTATTTCGTTCAATAGTTTTACCAAGTGAAAAGCGGTGATAGTGTTTGATAGTGTTGAAGATTTAAGTACATATATTTATGTATTTGTCTGTCCACCCAAAAAGAGGGAGGAGTTGAACAATGTTCATTATTTTTCTTGCAGGGAGTCTGGTGGGTTAACCTAGATGTGAAAATTCCAAAACTCTAGAGTAAGCTGACCATAAAAAAATAACGGTGTTGGAATTTGCCCCCACCGCAGGTGACAGCCTTACGCCACAAGACGTTCTAGTTATCACCCGCGAGCAAAGTGAGAGAGGTGATAATGTTTTCGTTGAAGATTTAGGTATATTTGTCTGTCCGCCCAAGAAGAGGAATAGGGAGTTGAGTAATGTAATTGATTCTTTGCTGGGAGTCAGGTGGGTTGACCAAGATGTAGAAAATACCAAAAATGTAGAGTGAGCTGGCCCTCAATAATGACGGCGTTGAAATTTGCCCCCGACCCCCTCCCCAAACGCAGATTGATGGCCTTACGCGCCCTTGGGCCTTTCTCTGTAGTTACTTCCACCCAAGAGGTTTTGTTTTCGTCATGTATGTCTATTTGTCTCTTTGTCTGTCACTGATTAGGCATGTTAACAATAACAGATGATTAACTTTTGGTGAAAATCCGTTCATTTGTTTGTCTGCCTATGTTTTCTTTGTGATGTTGACTCGTTTGTTCCTGTGTTTGTCGCTGTGTATGATTTTATACTTGTTAGTACAATAACTCAGAAAGGTATGGATGAATCCTTATGAAATTGACAGGACTTAATAGTAATGTTTAAAGTCATGTATGATTAAATTTTGATGATGATAATCGGTTGGTCCATTTGTGTGTTTTACGTATGTTTGTCATAATGTTGTTAGCAGCATACCCTAACCCAAAAGTTATGAACGGATCTTCAAGAAAATTACAGAAGCTGTTAATATTATCGAAAGGCACAAAAAATTAGATTTTGTCGCTGATACAAAGAAAATCATAGTTTCAAAACCAATTTTAATATTTCGTTACCGTTGCCTTGCTTGGCGGAGGTACTCGCTCTGAGAGCGCTCACTAGTTCTAATTGTATTGGTTTACTGTTATGGAATTTTATTATTTTTGCTGAAGGTAAATAGACATTCGAACACGTTTGTTTACACACATTAATGATTTCCTAGCTTTTAGTGGAATGTCTGCGGAAAAGTGCGGAAAAGTATTTTTGTGTTACTCGTCATTTTGATGCTCATACATGTATCATTAACTGTCAATAGCGTCTTGGTATCGTAGGTTCATTAGAAATATTAAAAATATATGTTTTATAGTTATTATTTGTTCCTATCTTTTGCATTTTAGAATAAATATCAGTCAGTTCCTTTATAACTGTCACTTTGATGTGTCGTACAGTTGCTCTTCGTTGATCTTTAATCTTTTTTCCATCACAGCCTATACTTGAAAAATTGTGTTCCAGTCGTTTATAATATATTTCTTGAAACGCACCAAGAATTTTGCATCGCAAACTTTCTCAGGTTCGGCGATGAGTACGCCAGCGCATGTACTTATATTTTGAAAAAATGTCAATACAAAATTTATACCTACAACTGCTAAACCTTTCCTACTTAGCGGGGAATGCGATACAGTATTTTGTTTAATGTCATGCATGTTTAAAAACACTGTATTTGCAGGATGTTTCTCTACGAAGAGCAATTGTAACTCGTTTCCACGTGAATGTCAGGATTTTCGACTATTGCATTACCAAAAATCCTAATTTCAAGCTATGAATAACTACAGTGACATATCTGAATAAGAATCGATATTTCGAAGATGAAAATATTGCAGCATGCAACAGCCTTCCTCATGTACCGCAAAATCACCAGTTATTTTTGACATTTCACAAAGCTGCATTTGCAAAACTTTTCAGTATCACCGGCAGAAGCAACCGTTGTTTTTTAACCAAAAAATATATATATAGTTATTTCACAATGCTGCCTTTGCGTATCTTTCCCGTGTCATGGGCAAAATCTAGAAATTAGTTTTTTTTTGTTCTTGTTGTATACATACAGCGGCTTGACAGTTCTTTAGTTACCGTGTTCTGCCTTGTTATCGGCGAGAGCAATAGCTAATATTTCGCCTTCTTGACACTCCCGAGAGCGCAGAGCTTATTCCATTTCAACCTGGACGCTACAAACAACAGCACGATCAGCAGGGGCCGGAAGTTGCGGTCGTCCGCACGCTTCTCCGACTTCTTGCGGTCACTTGCGTCCGCTTTTTCAAGGTTACGCGCTCCGTCTCTGCTCTGTTGACTGGGGCTTTGTGTGGAGATCTGGAGCGTAAAAATCCAGGCTGTTGTCCACGCTTTCAAATTCGAATCAATGAGAGTCCCCCAGTGCAAATTTTCTCTTTTGTTGTAAGTATTCCTGGGCTCTACGTTTAAATTAAATCTAGAGTCTATACGGAAAGCCACACTGCGCAGCATAGCACAATAGCGCACAGAAACGGAGGCAATTTGTGCCGTGCAGACGCTGCTTGGCTGACCAATTCAGTTTTTTCGTTCCCCTTTTCTGCAGGCAGTAAGACTTAATGGCAACGTTGCTGGGACATAGAAGCGGGTTTATTTTCTAATCGTTAATAACTCCAGACCTGCATTTAAGGAATAACTATGAAACGTTTATATCAGCAGCACTGGTCCTAAGATGGTTTAAAAGCTTCAATATTTGTTGCGCAAATGCGTTTTCTTTTTGCTCTGGCAGTTTGTACAGCTGGAGTGTTTGCTTGATTGCAGTTTTGTTTTGACGCAACTATTTTTTCTTTCTGCGTGCATTTTACACAATAAAAATTTCTTTGTTGATC
Organism: Parhyale hawaiensis; assembly: GCA_001587735.2. Classification (NCBI taxonomy): domain Eukaryota; kingdom Metazoa; phylum Arthropoda; class Malacostraca; order Amphipoda; family Hyalidae; genus Parhyale; species Parhyale hawaiensis. The sequence continues at coordinate 16,436,519 of LQNS02278125.1, read as the reverse complement.
TATTTTTTTGTGATTTACGTTCACACTGAGCAGGTCACTTTCTGCTTTCTCGAAGCTATTAGTGCTGTTATGTGTTTTTGCTGCGTAATAGCAGTTTCTCTTCTGATATATAACTGCTTCTGAAACTTTGTTTATAGTGTACAACTAGCGTAACTACAGCAGGGCTTCCATAGTGACAATATACTTAGACTTCGTATTACCGTCTCGACGTTGTTCACGCTCGTGTTCAATAAATTATAACGGCTGGAACAAAGTTTATAGAGACGGTACAGAGAAACTCTCAGCACTAAATACTACCTAACTTAGACGTACCTATTATAAGCCACGCCATGAATTCTGCCTGAGCAAAAAAAAATCATATTTCAACTTCATTATTTCGACCGCTGAAGTCCTACTCACGCAAGCTGAGTTTGAAAAAACTTATCTTGATTTTAATTCTATATATTTTTGCACCAAGAACCACTCGACAGTATGACACGGTCTATATGATGGCTTAATCTTTCCTAACTCAGGACTAAGCAGTTCTTAAGAGATGAAAGGGATTGTGGGACATGTATTTAGTGTGCCAAGATCAACGCGGAACGAATGCACAAGGGTATTTCCACACGGGATCAACGCGTATAGGCACTACAAGTTAAGAAAGGGTAGAACAGAAGAAAGTAAAATCAGTAGGAGTATGAAATCGGAAGGAAGCTAAGTGAGCACGGAAGATAGACGTCCCGAAGGCCTAGCTAATTATGATTATTAATTAAACTTCACGCCTGAGCTCATACAGACAGGTAATACAACCCAAATGAAGCACCTTGCATCACCGGGAAGCCCAAAACGCTACTAAAGGAAAGCCAGCAAAAAGCCATTAACAGTTTACTTAAACACCTGCAGGCCAATGCGACCAAAAGCCGATACCGGCAACAAATTCCAAACCTTAACCGACCAGCGCACGAAGTCGACATCCAACATCCTGTAAAGTGAAAGAGTGCGCTCCGCACGCAGCACGTGTCTCTCTCCTAAAGACCTTGAGGGCAGGGAGAGAAGAATACAACAAATGCCTCTCATTATTGTACACCTTATAAAACATACAAAGCTCGACCACCCTTCTCCTGTGGGAAAGGTTCACCAGAGCATTATCAGCGCACAGCCTGCTGGCTGGACTAACAAGTCAGTCCAACAGACGCAAGTGAGTGTCAGCAGCTGAAGCCCAGACCGGTGAGCAATACTCCAACACAAGCAGGAAAAAAGCATGACTAAAAAAGAATAGCTAATGGCTAACGTAACCTACATGATCCCCCTGCAGGCGCTGCTCTACATAACGTAGGATGAGCGAACTTATCTACCCTAGAACAATGGCTTATGGCCCATTTTATGCCCCCTGACGGGAATCACCCGACATATACATTCCTGATCAAAAGTTTAAAGCCACTTTAAAATGTAAAAAAATAACGTTTTTGTGATGAATCAATAAACTCTTTTGACTAGGAATCAATAATTCCTAAAGGTAAAAAGTGAGAAAGACGAAAAATACCTGTTCTAGCAATTTATTAAGAAATGTACATTTTTTTCAGTTGATCAAAATTACAAGGCCACAAACAGAAATTGTAGGTAACGGTTAACCTTTCGACAAGGACGTTGAATAGTGCAAAGTTTGAACTTAGTAATGAGTACTGCCTCCATTCTTGTTGATAACCTCAAAAATTCTTTGTGGCATACTAGAAAATGAGAGTTTCCATGAACGTTGGAGGAATGTTATCTTAGCTCCTAACAATGGAATCGCAAAGTTCGTTTACTGCCACAATTTTTTTAGCATTTCCGTAAACGTCTCTCGCCATCAATCTCCAATGAATTTCTGTTGGGTTTAAGTCTAGCGAATATGCTGGATGACGTTAAACAGGGACCCCATTTTCTAGAAAGAAAGTCATAGTCTGGCGGGCAGTGTGGATTGCTGCATTATCTTGCTGGAAAAACATTCATCACCCCGCAAATGAAGGCCCTCTGTCGACAAAGATGATCGTTGTAACATGCCGATATAACCAGCAGCTATTTGACGACCCTGCACCTCCTGAAGCTTCATTCTCCCCATATAGGAAAAGGTACCTCACACCATAACTGAGCCTCCTTCGCTGTGACGGTTGGCAAACATTTCAGGAGACATATCTTTGTCTCGCTCAAACTGTAAACGGGCCACTTTGTGACGCGGAAAAAACCGAGTACTTTTCAGACGCTCTTTGTTCTTTATGCCCTTTTGTCGTGTCACCTAATAATTATGGAACTGCAATCTGCATCTGTGACTGCCTTGATTTGCCTGGAAGACTGTCCTCTGTCTTGAGAAACAACTCATTTAATTCTCCTACTCAATGCAGGGGAACTTTTGTCTGTCTACCACTAGATTTTGCTGTTCCATAACTCTCAGCGTCCTTTGGTAAGTTGCAAATCACAGTTTTACTGCGGTGAATCTCAGTTGCGATTGCACGCCGCGACAAACCTTGCTTATGCAGTTCAACAATTCGACCACGTTCTAATTCGGAGAGTTTGCTTGCTTTGGGCATAGTGACACATTCACACTATCAATGAAAGCCTGTAACTGAACCGAAAATCAGAAAATTACCTCAGAACTAAGCATTTACTACCCTGGTCTTATAAATTTGATCGACTGAAAAGCTCATCGTCTGAAAAATAGAACATTTCTTAATAAATTGTTAAAACAGGTATTTTTCGTCTTTCTCAACTTTTACCTATAGGAGAGACGGATCCCTAGGCGAAGGAGTTTATTCATTTCTCACTAAACGTTGTTATTTTTTACGTTTTCAAGTGGTCTTAAACTTTTGATCAGCAGCAGTTTATACTTAAATTTCAACGAAAACATTATCACCACTCTTCGCTTCGCTCTCGGGTGGTAATAACTCTAGGTATCGTTTTGCTATACGTTTTTCAGGCTTTAACACAGCCCATTCTCAAATAGCTTACGACGTAAAAAACTTTTAAAACACTCACTGCCAGAGCTGGACACAGCCGTTTTGCGGCAGTTTTTATTTCCTGCTCTTCGAACATCTTCAAGCCAAACGTTTTTAGGCATGACCTCGTCCTATTTTAGTTGCTTAAGCATGACCTTTTAGTTAGAAAAAACATGATGGGTACTTGCGGCCCAGCGGTACAATCAATTAACTGCAACAAGAGAAAGGGTCGCTGACGTTAATGCCTACAATAATTGGGTCAGCACCCTAGTAAGTATAGCCTTCAAAAAGAACTGTCAGGCTGGGAGATATTAAAATGACGAGGCGTCCAGCTCTACTCACTGTTGTCAAGCATTGTGTCGTTCATGTACTCGTTCGAAAAGTTTATTAGTAGTCACCGTTCCCCAACCACTGTACCATTTTGCCAACTAGTGTAAAGGCATTGTTAATAGTCACAGTTCTCAATCACTGTGCCATTTACATATTAGTGCGGAGGCTTTATATGAACAGTCACTTTTCTCAATCACTGCCCCATTTACATACACGTGAGCAGTGACGCTTAAAGGAAGTCTTTTTCACTTAATTTTTGTGTGTGTGCGGAGCCTCGAGTTCGGAGCCACTGTAATGCTGCTGAGTTGTGCTCAGGACAAGCAAAAAATTATCTGGCGATCAGGCTGTCGGTCCGGATGGCGTTGCTCACAACCTCGGACAAGTTAACCAACAGCCTGGACGAGCTTCAGGACTATCAGGAGAGTTAGTAAACAAAGCGCTTGATCTGGAACAAAGAGCTGCTTTACGACGCACTATGGATGAGTCTCAACAAACTGCCTTGTCACGATGACTGGGCGCTTTGGTGGGCCAAGGAAGATCGGTCATCTGGTTCTGGCACTTGCCGACCGCTTTTGACGCTCTGAATTAACTAGATTAGGGTGCACAAGGGAGGTAAATTTGCGGTTGGTGTCAGTTCGACCTACGCGGCACATTCCTCATGCCAGCCACGCTACCTTGATTTTGAAAGATAACAACTGTTTTATGTTGTTTTTACACTTTCACGACGTTTTCGAGTGCAAGGGTGACTGTACATGGCGGGTTCTGTGTTGGAACGCTGTCTTTGTGTTACCAATTTGAGCCAAGACTCGTTATGGATATTTTTTCCAGTGCTGTAACTGAAATAGAAGAGTGGACAGATTTCTCACGACTGGTCTTTTCAGTTCAACATTAGTTAAATAATAAGATAATAGTGGTTAACGAACACTAACGATGAGCAAAATATATTGCTCTAACCTGGTAAATTGACTTGTAAAGAGCTAATGCGGGGTGCATAGGCTAATCAATTAATACACCAATATTGCTAAATTACCTATTTAACTTTTCGATGTAGTTATAATGTTATGCAATCTATCTTGCAAAAAGCAACTCAAGCGCAAGTTCTGTCGCTTTTCTATAAGTAATTTACTACTAGGTACTTTTATCTAGGTACTTTTATCTGTTGCTTTTCTGTAAGTAATTTACTACTAGGTACTTTTATTTAAAAATTTCGTAACATCGTCCATTCGTTATTGAGTACCAACTTAATTCTAGAGAGAGCATTGTTTATAACTATAGGGCAACTAGCGATTATTCGCATTCAAGCAGTCAACCTGTGTTTATTTTAGCCACCAAAACCAGAGCTGTGTCCTCACCTTTTTATAATAGTTATAGAGATGTAACCAGCAACTTACGGGGCGCGGTCCTTCTAAACCTTTTTTATTTCTTGCGACTTCGGCCTTGCAAACAGTTCTTTATTTACGGCTAGAGGTTTTCGGTCGTCTTCACGCCCAAACCTTTGCGCCATAAACCGGACCATCTTAGCTCAAATGCGTTTTAATTCCTAAAAACCAGTAGTGGGAACGTTCGGCCCTTGGCCTAGTACAGTACACGGAATTCCAAATTATGTCATAATTGTAACATTTTTTACTGAAGATTTCGACGAGAAGCATAAATGAAGGGTCCTCAGGCTGCACACTGTGCACTACCCATAAACAATAAAAATTCAGGCAACCGTCACAAAGCCTAAAAAGCACTGTTCCTAATAGCACGTTGCTTTGTCCCACTACCAGCTTACAACGCGAGTTTAGCATTCGGAGAGGTTTATTATTTATTCTGTTAGGTTTATTATTTATTCTGTTGGGGATAGATCACCCGTACGATCTTTTTCTTTAACAACGGGCTCCATGGATGTCAATGTTATAATGTATATCCTTGGCATCGTGTGTATCCAGGGACGAGTCATACACTGGATGCATTCGGTCTATTAATATTACACGTGGGTATTCATATTTAATACCTCACCCACATGAAACGTACTCAGCCTCACTTATTTGTAACTAACTTAACGTAAGACATATTCTTAGGTAGGCTACATACGATATCGTGATGTCTCATTTTGTTTAGGGAAGCTTCGAGCACAAGTAAAACTTGGCAGACTCTGGCACTGCGATTTCCACATCTTACTGCAGTAGTGCGCTCGTCTGCAAGATCCAAGTAGCTGGCACCGATGCCTGCGATAAAAAATTTTCTCCCAAAGACTTAGATAAAAATGCTGTTTTCGAAGATCAAGGCATGCGTCTCAGTTTAGAGACGATGTTAGTATCTTCAATCGTCAAACTTGAGCCACTTACCACATTTTTGCTCGCGCCGAGAAAATTTACAAATCTTTTAAAGTTGCCGACTTTCTTGAGTCGGACAAGAAAAATATTGCTCTTCATTACGCTTCATTGGCGGGGTTTGTGGAGTTGCTTGTTGCGGGAACACACTTAAAGTGAGTAATTTTCATTGTTTAAGCAGTGACTCATTTGCTTTGTGATCAGTAACGAAGTGTGCTACGTGTCTGAAAGATGTTGAGTTAAATCAAGTTTTATACGCCACGTTTGCTGGATGTGGCAGCTTTATATATGAAAAAATTAGGTATTGAGGAGAAAAAGGGATTCTGCCGCAAGTACACAGAGTGACTCGTTCATTTGTGAATAAATTATACAGTTTTTAAGGTGTTTGTAACATGTTCATCTAGCCTATTATATTTCAAAACTCGCTTTGCTATAGACAACGACACTTATTAATATATACACCTAAACCCATGCATCAAAGGCATTCCACACTTTTCTTGCTCTTGCGTGTGTATTGTTTTCATTGGAAGTGTTCCTGCATTAATATTATTCATAATATACTAATAATTTTTGTGATTTGCTTATGAAAATACATGGAACCCATTCGTGCAAATATTATTCCCATCATTGCTTTTCTTATTTTAATGTAGGTACCTACCCTTACCATTGCCTCAACTTTAATACTTTTTTTTTGTAATATTCTCTTTAATTGTTATGATATTCGGCGTTTTATATCGCTCACTTGCATTAATATTATTCCTAATTTACCCTGGAATATATCAATATCATTACCCCGTCCCCCGCTGTTGCCATCGCAGGCACAACGCAGCTTCGATGGCTTCCAAGAAGCTGCTGTCGATGTAATTAATTTTAGGGTAAAGCTGCTAGCAAAGTACCCTAAAGATTACACGTCGATATGGCCTCACTAATGGTTGGCTGTACTCGCTTTCATTTATCAACTTCAGCTGAAATTTTTGTCCCTTTGAACAAGAAGGATGCAGCAGCTCCGATGGGCTAGGAGCGAGAAGCAGCGACGACACTGGAAACGTTAGTACTGAAGCTTGAAACCACAAACATGCAGAGAATGAGGGCGAAATTTCCATGCAACTTGGCGGATTCGTAAACTTAAATAGAGCTGTTTTATAATTAAGAGTACATTAACCACTTCCCCACTGCACTGTGGTGACCAAATGGCGTATATACATTGGCCGACTTCCCAGTTCACATGTGATGACTAAAGGGCATTCATTAGCAGCCGACTTCCCAATGCACATGTGATGACTAAAGGGCATACATTAGCCGACTTATTACTGCACATGTGATGACTAAAGGGCATACATTAGTCGATTTATTGCTGCACATGTGATGACTAAAGGACATATATTAGCCGACTTCTCACTGCACTGTGATAAGTTGTTGGAAAGCATTGGCCTCGGTGACTGAAGTGTATATAATGGTCAAATATTGTACATTCGCCGACTTCTTACAGCAGTGTGGTGCTGAAGGCTATTATAATAATTGACTTCTCACTGCACATCTGACTTAAGGGTATGCATTAGGCGATTTTCAGTGGACATTTGTGAGCATTTAGGAATTATCTTGCCCAATTTCTTTAAGAATTTCCTTGCCCTATTGCTTTAGGAATTGTTTGCCCAATTTCTTTAGGAATTGTTTGCCCAATTTCTTTAGGAATTGTTTGCCCTATTTCTTTAGGAGTTCCCTTGTCCAATTTCTCAGTGCACTTTAGTACCGAAAAGACATTCATACAGTGGCCCGCTTCCTAACGTACTCTAGCTACTACTAACAAGGTAGCTTAAGAATTAACGGATATTTGAAATCGGTGTAAGAACATTAAGTACCCTGCGCTACCCTGTTAGTTGACTGGTGCCTAAGCCTTCCATTTGTTACATTCAGTGGGAATACAGTATGTTCAACGCACCTCATCAATGCTATAGAGTCATATACTAGTGTTTACATTTTGACTTATTTACTCGCCTCAAACAAGGGAAACGCTTCAAATCAAGCAAACCTGATGCTCCTGAGTTGGCCAGATATCATTGCCAAAAATCAATCGCCTATCTGTCTTTCATTTTCTTTCAATTCTCTTAGCTGCTTTCTTTTTCTGCATCCAATCCTTCGGAGATAATGGCGCAACATAACACGCTCTGAATTATTCAGCTCCCTTATAAAAATACAAGAAAACATAAATAATATTCTTACTGTTACCAACGACCTTTGGAGGGAATTTACGAGAAAATCCCATAGAGAATCACCCATAGCTCAGAGACAAGCGGTCGCGACTTGACTAGGGCAACACAATGGTGTCTAGCTGCAGGAAATCCCGAGGTCGAGACTGGAAGATCTGAGAAAAGAAGTGGAAGTATCTTAACTAAATATTTTCAGAAGATACGCTTTGTAGTCCAGGGTCAGGTAGTGCTTATGGCCGCATAATATGTTGAATTGGGTGCAAACATACTGCTTTTTAATCCCAAGTGAATTTAATGCTGTACAAACGTCANGAGTAAGACTCCTTGCTTATTGTTCTACACTAGTGTACTGAACATGTATTGTAATAGAACTATTGTATGAATACCTTCCTACGGGGAGAAATACAAGATTTTGATTTGATTTGATTTGATTTGACTAAAGAGCATACATTATCCGACTTCCCAATGCACATGTGATGACTAAAGGGCATACATTAGCCGACTTATTACTGCACATGTGATGACTTAAGGGCATACATTAGCCGACTTATTACTGCACATGTGATGACTTAAGGGCATACATTAGCCGACTTATTACTGCACATGTGATGACTAAAGGACATATATTAGCCGACTTCTCACTGCACTGTGATAAGTTTTTGGAAAGCATTGGCCTCGGTGACTAAAGTGTATGGTCAAATATTGCACATTCGCCGACTTCTTACAGCAGTGTGGTGCTAAAGGCTATTATACTACTTGACTTCTCACTGCACATCTGACTTAAGGGTATGCATTAGCCGATTTTCAGTGCACATTTGTGAGCATTTAGCAATTCGCTTGCCCAATTTCTTTAAGAATTCCCTTTCCCAATTTCTCAGTGCACTTTAGTGCCGAAAAGACATTCATACAGTGGCCCGCTTCCTAACGTACTCTAGCCACTACTTACAAGGTAGCTTAAGAATTAACGGATATTTAAAATGGGTGTAAGAACACTAAGTACACTGCAGTTCACAGTTACGTTGACTGTTGCCTTACCCTTCAGTTAGTTACATTCAGTGGGAATACAGTATGTTCAACGCACCTCGTCAGTGCTATAGTCATACACTGGTGTTTACTTTTTTACTTATTTACTCGCCTCAAACAAGGGAAATGCTTCCAATCAAGCAAACCTGCTGCTCCTGAGTTGGCCAGATATCATTGCCAAAAATCAATCGCCTATCTGTCTTTCATTTTCTTTCAATTCTCTGAGCTGCTTTCTTTTTCTGCATCCAATCCTTCGGAGATAATGGCACAACATAACACGCTCTGAATTATTCAGCTCCCTTATAAAAATACAAGAAAACATAAATAATATTCTTACTGTTACCAACGACCTTTGGAGGGGATTTACGAGAAAATTCCATAGAGAATCACCCATAGCTCAGAGACAAGCGGTCGCGACTTGACTAGGGCAACACAATGGTGTCTAGCTGCAGGAAGTCCCGAGGTCGAGACTGGAAGATCTGAGAAAAGAATTGGAAGTATCTTAACTAAATATTTTCAGAAGATACGCTTTGTAGTCCAGGGTCAGGTAGTGCTTATGGCCGCATAATATGTTGAATTGGGTGCAAACATACTGCTTTTTAATCCCAAGTGAATTTAATGCTGTACAAACGTCATGTAGTGCTAATCAAAACAATGTAATAACCACCGTCGTGTGCTTATATGTTTATATATTTGTATCTCTCCTGTCACGTTCTTACCAAAATAGAGAGGCGAAAATTAAGACAGGTTACAGAATTTGTAATTGTTGCGCTTTGATGGTGGTCGATAAGCGAATATTAGACCGGGTTGCAGAACACGGCTAAATTTGGAGTCTTCCCCTTTGAATTGAATGGACTTCTTGAGTGCCAACGTTGATATTCAAAACAATGGAGTTATTTATAACTTTTCTTAAGGCTGTCATTGGATTCTGTTTTTTATATTACCTTCTCCATACATTGACTCCATATTTGCACTCAATTCACTATGTCCAAATTGAGTGATGATCAATGAAGCACTGGAAAAGCTATTTTTTACGGTGTAGTAGACACAGTAGTTATTTACTCCAGCTTGCTTTGTTTCCTTTGTCGAAGCTGCTTTTACTTAAACTAAAAGATTTTGAAATGCGGAAGCTCAACTATATCGTAAATTGGTTATGAGGAGGGGAATTAATTAAACATAGTAATGCTTTACTGCTTGCTAATATGAAATAATTGTTTTTTTGTCCTCTAAAGGAAAGAAGGACAGTGCTGCTCACATATTTTGAAATACAGAGCACTCACTTCTAATTACATTTTGAGTCTGTGTTGTACCATATCCTTTAGAAGCATACTATGTAGCAAGAAAAGTATGTTTAATGAGGAAAAGTCATCACAAATTTGTCGCTGCGATTTTTCACAGAGCGAGCACTCTAATAAATAAATGAATAAATATATAAATAGAGACTCGATGTGAAGTAATGTACGGTACTGATAGGTTAGTAATGTATGGTTAGATACAAAGTAAACATTTATTTCTTAAAATTATAGGTAGTACTAGTGACCACCAAAAACTTAAAATGATAAGTAAAATTAATGGTGCTACGGTAAAATATCGTATAATGCGGAAATAATTAGGGCGAACTGAATACCTCTTGGCAAGTTATACTACTGACCTTAGACAGTAGCATATTGGATAATATCTGTTTGAGTCTTTAAATATAAATGAACAAACGGAAAATCCCAGCGTTCTGTATAGCCCCGTGTCCGTATCTTTCCTTTGATTAACAATAATGAATAACTTTTCCTACGATAATATACGACGTCGCCTGTGAACCTTGATTCCTAAAATGGATTGCTGGCATTGCTATTTTATGCACCAGCATCAAATTTTATCAGTATTGAATCGTTTGCTGTTGCAATTGTTTAGTATGCTTCTGTTGTGTATTTCAATCAATGAACTTTATGAAGTACACGCAAGGGGGTGGTACAGTAAATGTATGAAGCATAGCTTATCACTAGAGATTGCAATGCCATATTCCAACTCACCATTTTATTTATTCATTTTTTTCGTGCTTGAATGTAAACACTAGTTATAGCTTTCGGAGAAGCAGGCAATAGTACTCGAGGTTTACGATTTATCGACCCTGTAAAGTACAGTTCTTCCTGATTACGAAACCGTATTCCAACTCAGCATAGTTTTTAAAGTAAAGATTTGTGAACGCTTCAAAAGTACTCAAGGTTTATGATTTATTGGCCCTGTAAAGTACAACTTTTCCCTTTGTGTCGAAGCTCATGTATGTAGATGAAACTTCATCTGGTGAGCATCGCTGAGCCCAGGTTCATTAAATTCCACCAAGCAAAAAGACCACTTTTAATGCCGCCTAAAAAGAAATACCTGCGGTATTGTTTTGAACAGCTGTAAAAGCTCCGTATCCGTTAATCCCCCCTGCAATCCAGGCCGCTCTGTGGCGGTTTGTGCGGGATGAACGGCTCGACGTGAGTGCAGAACCGGGACGCCAGATAATTCTGCCTGGATTATACAAGAATTTCAAGTAAAACATTGAACCCTTCGCCTACTGAAACTCGGTCAGACTAAAATTGCTGACTAGGGCTGCGTAGAGTGTGCAACTAGGTAAAACAGAATATTAATTTCAGTCGTTTGGTTAACTGAAATTCCGCTGCACGTGAAAACAGCACTGGAATTTAGGGTCGTAATTTAACATAAACTACAGAACTGGAAATAAAGGTTTTAAACAAAGAAGGAATTTAATATTTCGTCCCTGAAGACAAATTCAGCCAAAGCATTATGTCCACTTGACAATAGTGGTCTCTCTCTTTGGAAAGCGATCAGAGTTATATCACTTCGTGTATAGAGTCGGCAGAAAGCTTCGAGTTTCCTTGATTGCTAAGGTTAATCTCTCGGCCTGCAAATTTAAGCTTTGTGCCACTGAGAAATCTACAGGAATGCAATGGTTTGTTACTTTGAAAAATCTATTGGAATGCATTGCTTTCTGACTTTGAGAATTCTAATGGAATGCAGTGGTTTGTTACTTTAAAAAAATCTACTGGAATGCATTGCTTTGTGACTTTGAAAAATCTACTGGAATGCAATGCTTTCTGACTTTGAGAATTCTAATGGAATGCAGTGGTTTGTTACTTTAAAAAATCTTCTGGAATGCATTGCTTTGTGACTTTGAAAAATCTACTGGAATGCAATGGTTTGTTACTCTGAAAAATCTATTAGTATGCATTGCTTTGTGACTTTGAGAAATCTACTGGAATGCAGGCTGTGGTACGAGAGTCAGTGCGTAGCTGCTTTCTCACAAAAACTAAATTGGAAGGATCCGACGGCTAGGTTTCAACCTGTGAATCTTCTTCCAACAGCAAAGTAACCTATCAAGTGGGGCTAATCTCTCGAAGGCTGGAGTTTGCAAGTGGGTCTTTCTAAGGGAAAAAATTCTGATTGAATGGGGCACGCTAGAGTGGAGCTGGGGTGTCCTGAATATCTACAATATCCATATTATGTTTCAGTCTTATAAAGATGGGCGCAGCGTTTACTGCTGCCGCTCTGCGTCTGTGTACTTGTACTAAATTCACTGCTCTATGACCTAAGATGAAGACTTGCCTCTCGTCTCATTACATTCGTGCTCCTTACTACTATAAAATACACTGAAGATACGATGGTTTATTTCACTCTTACTCTTCCAAAGCTTTGATACAGCATAATATTGGAAGGGAAGGTCGTCAAGCGTCTTAACAAAATAAACATGCTCACGACATTTGAGTAGAATGTATTAGATTTTATCAGGCCGCATATTTTTGCAAAGATTGTACAAATTTACACATTTAGCTTTTCTTCTCCCGCGCGAAGCTAGGCCTGTGATGAATGTTAAAGTAGATCCCCCTATAACCGTTCTTTACCGATTGACTTTGTGGACTCCCTGGAGCACACTCCCCTGTAGTCATACAAATACCCCTTGTACAAGACTTTTAAGCGCAATGATTCCCTCCCTATCATTCGTAGAGTAAGGAGCTATGTATTTAACTTCCATCTCTGTACCTAAAGGAACCATACTCTTGAAGCTGCCCCGAGCTGTCGAGGGATACACCTAACTGTGACAATCCAAAGTGTGACCAATTAACAAGTATACAACTACAGCGATTATTTCGCATTACTAGTCCTCTCGCAGTAAGAATACTTTCTGGTAGAACCTGCGAGAATTGTGTTGTTCTGGTTACCGTACCCTCCCGAGTGTAGAGATAGAGAAATCTACCCAACGAGGGGGTATCAGACAGTAGCCTGGTGCGCACAATATGCGCCGTCCTAGTATAGCAGAAACTGTGTACAAACAGCGGTCTAACCGCACAACTTTTCAGAACTACTACTGCCCTTGCGCTCTCGGTAGAGTGGAGATCGACGTCATGTATTTTTGCTCCATTTTCTCCTTTTCTGTTGCTCTCTAATGCACGATACTAAATATTGTGCGGAGCCGCAATGTGGGTAGAAGTATGATACAGTATTTTTATTGTGTAACATAAATTATATTCCGTAGACAAAGTTCCGTTCACTGCACTGTATTATCCAACAGTGTCTTCTTCATTTTGCGTTCGTGAACTAACTCTATGTAGGTCATGAGTTGCAAGTGCTCGACCCAAGCGATTAATTCTACATAATTACGAAAAGTCCACGACGGCCCAATATTGAATCTCCTTCACGAGCTTCCGAGTATCGGAAACTGTCCAGGAACAAACCTGATACTAATTTCCTCCACCATTTCCATCAAAGCTTGGAGATCAAAGAACAAGCTTTGCTCCGGAAAGCCCCGGAAGAGAAAACACGGATATAACTGAATAGGCACTCCTTGGCCCAGCATGTAGCAATATTTGGCAAGTGGAAGTACTGTGCTTCGAACGGCAGCAAAAATATCCCCATTGCGTTGTGAGCTTTGTTCCCGCCTACAGTAAAACAAGTCTAGGAACACGAGTGTTTACTCTGATGCGGGTATTGACAGCGTGCAGTTTTGCACCCCAAAAATGCGAGCTAAACACTGGTGCGAGTACTTAAGCATGAGCGGCTGCAACACTCGGAACAGTAATTGATGGTTAGGATAGACCGAAAACAAAGGCCTCGGGATTGCCCGAGGATTAAAGGCATCTGAGGTAGGCTTCGGATAAATCATTTGGCCTAACGGTATGGAACGCAGTAAGTCAAATGTCAAACACTACCGATGTAAATTTTTGAGTAGACCCTTAGTCAAAACATTCGAGTCATAGACAGCAAAGTCCTAGAAGCTCTGCAGGTATATTGGTCAGAATGCTTTAAACCCAAAAGTTGAGAACGTATTTGATAATCGTCCAAAACGTGCGAGATATGTTTTCTAAGAGGCCAAATTCTGACAATAGCACATGAATTAAGTTTTCTCGAAGCATCCTTCCCATTAAATAAGCACCAGCTATGAAAAACGCCCACAAAACGCACGAATCAGTATTTTGAGGAGGCAATCATCCAAAAACTCGAGACTAACTTTAGCCAGCTGCACAAAAGGTAAACTATGCAACACTCGCTCAGTCACGAAACTATTGAAGCAGAGACAAAAAAGCATAATAAGAATAATTTAAGGGCCTGTTGCCTGCATCGAAAGGCGAGTTTAACTCTGGACTACTTGCTTCCTTACTTGATGATTCTTCGGACGAGGTCCAGGTGGTTCTATTCCCTCCCTAAAATTTGCAAATTAAATTTTTTTTTAGAAATATCCAACCGTAGTTCATGCGGCTGTTGAACTCACTTATTTGTTGCTAAACTTCAGTTCTTCTCGTACTTTCCCAAAGATCTAAGAAATTGGGCAAGAAATTAAATCTTTTTGTGTGAGGAGATTCTAACTTCCACTCACATCCGGTATGCGCCGCTGTTTGCCCTTACTTTTATATCGCTATTAATTTATAATGCAGTGGAGGATCAAGGCATTTTATTTTCAGCCAAAAGCATGGAGTACTTTTCAATATCTTTACGTGTGCTCTACTGCGCCCGGTCTTCAGAGGTGACAGAAAATTGTACGTAAAAGTGGATAAGCTGTAAACGTACCACACATCAAATATTTTGTTCTTAGGGCAAAATTTGTAAAAAATAAAGATTACCTTGTATCACGTAATCAAAACAGTTCGTACCGTACTGTTTTCACGGTGAACTATGTAGTAGAAAAAAAAAATACCAGAGTTTCTGGGTTATCCGATAATCGAGAGCAGTCATACTACGTAGCCGTTGTAAATACAGGTGTTTTGTAACACCCAGCTGACCTATTATTTACGCCTGCCGAGTTTCCTGCAGCGCGATGAAAAAAATGGGCAGATCTGCAAATGCAGAAAAATCATTACAATACAATTTGATCTTGGTTTTGAATTTCAAAAAGTCCTTTGCCAAACTACTGCGATCAGAGTTAAGCCGGTATATAGGTATGCATTATAGTTATACTATCATTTACCATGTCAAATTATCAATCACAATTGTTGTAAACATTATGCCCACAATGATGAAACGGAAACCGTGTAGGTACCATAATTTCGAGATTAGCGTCAACGAGATCAGATTAAACTCTTCATCATTGCAGTTATTCACCATTTTATGTTAATGTTCGCTGCAGCAACGACGCAGCCTGTCATAAATCAGGCGAATAATGGGCAGTATCTGAGGATGGCATTTACACCTCATTAGCTTTCACGGAGCATGCGCCACATTCATAAGTGCAAGACTTCGGGATTGTCTCACAGAGACTTCGTCGAAATATCTTACATATGTTTGAGATTTAGAGAAATTATTCTCAAAAACCATACCCTACGATTATTTCGCAGAGACTTCACTGAAATATTTTCATTGGTTTAAAGTTTAGAAATTTTTTCAAAAGACATTATTGATGATTATCTCTCATAGACGCCCAGAAAATATAGTACATAGGTTTAAGGTTTAGAAAATAATTTTAACAGACAGTATTTTACGGTTAAGCTTACATTTCTGACTATTGTGGTTTTCATATGTGTAGCTCACTGAATTGAACACATTATGATGTTGCCTAGTCACTTCAAAATTACAAGATCGTATCAGTGATTTACGTCATGATGCCAAACTAGCCGACACATATAATTTTAATATAGGCCTAATGCCAAAGTTAAGTGAAAAATTCGTTTTCTTTTTTGAAGTAGGATAGAACATATTTCACTATCAAACAACAATGATGTTACAGAATGCAACATAAATCCCCTATCATTTCTGGGGTAGAAAAAACTGTAAAACTAGTGCAGTAATTTCGTAGAACCATCGCTTGCCTACTTGCATTTCATACAGGAAAAAACAAGAAAAATAAAGGTGTTTAAGAGCTAGTGGAAATTCCTGCACTATAGGGTCATGCTACAGCTTCTCTCGCTCAAGTTCCAGCTGCTTCTGGAGCTAGTGAGTTCAACGCCCTAAATTTCTCGAGTTTGCGGACAGATCCATTGACGAATACGGTGCACTCTGTTCCTCATCGATCCGCAGGTCTGGACCTGATATGACATATCGCTCCAAATATTTCAGTGCGCCAGGGCCCAATTTGGAGTTAGTGCTGGTCTTAAGTTTCGATGTTAGTGGTGCTAAATGCTTTATTATTGTTGTAAAGATGCCCGTAAGCGTTTCATTGCGTTGGCTTAGTGGTAAGTTTTGATTTGACCAGCCAGTTGCAAATACTTCTGTAAATTTTGTCGAAGTGTGACAACCCATGGGCATGTACGTAGTACTGAGTTTCAAATTTACTGGCTCTAGATATTTCAGCAATTGGATGTCTAGTAACTGTGACATCCAATTAGACTAATGCTAATATTCCTCTTTTGTTTCTTGTGGTATATGCTTTAAAATAGGTACAATAAATCTTCCAATGTCATAATTCGACTGTTAGTTTTCTCTGGAGGTTCGAGTTTCAGTACTTTCAATTTTTCAAAAATGCTTGTGCCTCACCCAATAACTATCGCATTATATATGAATCCTTTCTCTTAATTTGAAATTTTGTGCTTTAAATTAATTCTAAAACGAGTTAAGCCTGTACAAAGACTTGACTGATGCCTCTTGGTATGTTCTACAGTTAGTGTTTAAAAATACTTCAGATGAGCAAATATTTCCTAGATACAGAAAATTATAAAGTGGTATCCATCCTTCTCAAAACCTTTGATTGGTTCCATAACACTTCGATAATTTTTCCCTTAAATATCCGACACTTATCAAAATATCTTCACCGACACGTCGTTGGAGAAGTAGGATCAAGCTTCTGTGTATTTTAAACGTATTTGCGAATAAATCTACAGCTAATGCTGTCGTCGAGTATGGAATACATTAATGCGTCGAGGAATTAATTAAGAAAGCGTAAGTTTGGCTGCTTTCAACGCAATGTGCTGAGAAAAGCAATTTTCAGTTAAAAAGATGCCCAGCTCAGTTGTGTACTTTCCATTGATCGCCTTACTTTATTTTTATCTCGATTGAAATACATATCAGTTACTCAAATACACAACTGTCTCTTCTTCATGTATGTACAGCTTGTACCTATGTGAATGAAAATTGAACTCCTGTACAGGCTCTACGGCTCCAGAGTGGCTAATATAGAACTGTATAGTATGAGTTTTGAGTGCTCTTGAAACACTTCGTTGCACATCGTACTATTACTAGCATATAACAATATGACTTTTTCTTTCTCCGATGCAATTACATTTCCTCCTTTACAATTAACTACCTTGAAAAGTAAGCGCTGATGCAAATAAATACCTGTTGTAAAATGAAGCTGAAATTAACAGGATTAAAATTTCAGTGTTCATATGGGAAGGTAAAGTATATTTGAAGATGTATGCATATTATGACTTACAGTACTTTATCGTCAATTATTAGGCAATCACACCAGATTTTGGGCTAACGAAAAATCGTAGTAACAGGGAAAAACTTGAGTTTATAGAAAGCATGAGCATGAGCTCATTCCATTAAGGCCAGTAACTGGATTATTGTAAGAAACGATGTTGTTTTGCAAGGCAGGGGATTAACATATTTTAGTTCTTTTTACTTCTGATACTTCAATAGTGATAATAGTGTACTGGATTGTAGTTTTATTAGATAAACGCCTAAAAATCGTAACTGCCGAGGCATTTTAAACTTCATGAGATGTTTAGCAATGGTTGTACCTGAAACTTATCAAGTAGTATCCGATAGCAAACCAGTTGTTAATGACCATAATAATGAACGTATGAAAACCTTACAAATGATGCTTGCTTAATTAGTTTAGTGGAGGCTTTCAAAGCTTTTCAGTGGTTGCAACAGTTAATATAGTGCACACAATTATACAGTAATTTAATATTCAGTGCTGCATTTGGTGTACACGGCCTTAAATAAGACAGAATTAATTACGTGCATTCAAGGTGTTTGATGAACATGAACAATAATTGCCTCAGTACACTGACAAATTGCCTCATTGGTGGTTGCCTGCACATTGCTATTTTTTAAAGTTGCAAACCTACACTTTCCTTAGCTGGCAGTGTACACCCAAAATCAAGCTACGAGCTATACTAATCATTTGATCTTTTTTCGCGCATGTTAAAGTTATGTTTGTCGGAGTTTATTTTCAGCACGAACCAGTGTGTGCAGGTTTCCCAGTGGAGGTTGCAGTCAACGTTGACTTTACCTTTTCTTAACTGAACCCTGATCAACAGTGTTTCGACTGTTCCTGTAACTGCTGGTAAATTGATGCCTAGAAGTGGAATTTTTGAAATGAAAGTTTATAATCCATCACAGATCATATGAAGGATAATCAATTTTTATATCGTCGTTATGTGCGTACTAAATTTAATGGGCTGTAAATGTTCCCGAGGAGTGGCATGCGTCTTGTAAAAGAATAATATGCATTAGTCAGTATAAATATGATTCATGGTCTTTTTTTCGATGACTTTTAGTGTGTTTATGGCGATAAAATGAGCGTTCGTTTGTGTCGTAAAACAGCTTCTATAAATATTAGATGAAACTAATATCCTGCACAAAAACGCCAGGTTTTAAAGTAAATGAAATGCCTGATGCATGAAAAATTGCGCTTCTTTCAGCCCCTAATAGCGATATTCTTTGGGTGCCACTGGCTGCAGAAATTCTGATGAAGTACACGACGCCTTCCCGTAGATGTGGAGGATTCATGAAAGTAGCTGTCCCCGTCTGGCTCCCGTTGCGCCGGCAGTGTGCTGCGCTCAGTGCAACATTTGGGGCGTCGTCTTTGAATATTTCGATCTGCAACCACGAAGGAAAGTTGTAATAAATGAAAATATTTTAAATGCTAGTTTTAATGTCTGTAGATTTTGCATATGCCTATTTTATTAGTACTATTATTATTGCAAAGTGCATTAGAAGGCAAATGCATAATTCTAAATTCATCTAAACGTAAGTTTTATTCTTTGTTACGCTCTGTTTTGGCCGTTGAAATGAAAATCTATAAAACTACATGAGCTGTTTCCCCATTACTGTGGCACTCTATGTTTCTTCTTTCATAATTGGCTCTATCATCAGAGCCGGAAAATAAACTAACAAAAGATTTCGTTCCTGGCCGTACATTATGCAACTGCATGCGGACAGAGATCAGTTGGGCTCACCTGGGCTTCACTTGTATCTGCATCTAACTTCACTTTGAATCCCAGAAGCACAATATTGTCGGACGCCGTCAGATTGAAGTCGAATGATGTTTTCGTTAATACCGACCTCGTCACTCCATCGCACGGGCAGCTCCTCGTCCTTTCCTGCAGTAATGGAACAGTGTTCATTAATGTGCACAGCGTACACGCATCTCGTTCCATCTTTCCGGGAGCTCCGTCTAATTTCATAAAGGAATATAGTTGTGCCAGTCATCAATATCTGAATAAAAAGAAATTGGTTTTCTACCCGCTGACAGCTCCTAACCGCTCCCCGTGGTAAGAGAAGATTGACAATTTTGAACAAATCCCGAGAAACATAACCAGTTCATTACAAAACTCATTCATTGTCCCAACGAGCTGCACGTTGTTTCTCTGTCTGAAAAGCTTGATAGGTTTCATCTAGAGTAGCGGAGTCTGAGTGTGTGTGTAGCAGGTCCTACTTCGTCTAACAAATATCTGTAACTCCTCCTGACTCCGGCTCCTTGACAAAGGTTACCTGTCATCAAGGAAAACCTCCGGTTTTACTCGCTCTACGACTTCTAGGACCACCGGTTGTCCGACTCAAGCTCAGTCAACTTAAAAACTCTGACTCCGACTCATTAACCCTAGTTTCACCAGTTGTCAGATCGAAAGGTAAAGCTGAAGTCAACTTGACTGCACGCCTACTGGGAAACCCACACGCACTAGTTCGTGCTGCAGCTATGGACCAACTAACCTCAGAAGAGTACGGTACACGGATGCAGTCGACCACGGATATCTAAGAACTAGGGCGCCATCGACGGAAGGTTCTTATCCAACGACCCTCGCCCTCCCTACTCTCCCCATTTCTGGGAAAGGTGAGAGCTCCCCCATGGCAGCTTTGAATACCCAGCAACTGCTGAGTCAGCGCCAAGCGCCGCGAAAAGTTCGCATGCCTTGGTTAGGTCTGGAATTTATAACATCCAGCGCCATGATTTCAGCATGCTAGGCGGTTGTTACTGTAATGATCTTTCTGGAAACTATAGTTCATATACATACACAGATTTCTCTGGTTGATAAATTCCTGACAAGAATTTTAAGACAACTTGAAAATGTAACAAATAAAGTTTCAGTGACACATAAATGAACTCCTTCGATTAGGGATTAGTACTTCTTAAAGGCAAAAGGTAACAAAGAGGAAATATATCTGCTATAGCAATTTATTAAGAAAGGTTCATTTTTATCATTTAATGAGATTTTCAGTTGATCGAAATTATAAGACCACAAACTGAAATCGTAGGTAACCTTGAGGTAAGCAGAGTTTAAACTTAGTAATGAGTCCTGCCTCAATTCATGTTGAAACCTCCAAAATTCTTTGTGGCACACTACACATGAGGATTTCCATGAGGGTTGGAGGATTGTTGTCCTAGCTCCTAAAGATATCATCACAAAGTTCGTTTACTTTCACAAATTGTTTACCATTTCCGTAAACATCTCTCGCCATCCATCCCCCAAAAATTTCTATTGGGTTCAAGTCTGGCGAACATGCTAGATGACGTAAAACAGGTACCCCATTTTTTGAAAGAAGCTCATAGTCTGGCGGGCAGTGTGGACTGCTGCACTATCCTGCTGGAAAAACTATTCGCCATCACATAAATGAGAGCCCTCCGTCCACAAAGGTGATCTTTGTAACGTGCCGGCATAACCAGCAACTGTTTGACGACCCTGCTCCTCCTGAACCTTCATTGCTCCACTGTAGGAAGACACCCCGAACCATAACAGAGCCTCTACCGCTGTGACCTTAGAAAATCTTTCAGGAGACCACTCTTTGTCATGCCAGTACCGATGGAAGTGATTAGGGTAATCCAGATTGAAATTTTTTCGTCATAAAACAAAACTGTGGGCAACTTTTCAATGTCCCATTTTTGGTGTCCTTGAGCAAACTGTAAATGGGCCACTTTGTGACGAGAAAACAACCGAGGACCTTTTAGACGCTTTTTGTTCTTCATGCCCTTTTGTCGTAAGTGTCGCCTGATGGTTTTTAAACTACAATCTGCATCTGTGAGTGCCTTGATTTGCCTGGAAGACCGCCCTTTGTCTTGAGAAACAACCCGTTTAATTCTCCTACTCCATGCAGGGGATCTTTTGTCTGTCTATCACTAGATTTTGTTGTTCCATAACTCTCAGGGTCCTTTGGGAAGTTGCAAATCACAGTTTTACTGTGGTGAATCTCAGCTGCGATTGCACGCTGCGACAAACCTTACTTATGCAGTTCAACAATTCGACCACGTTCTAATTCGGAGAGTTTGCTTGCTTTGGGCATAGTGACACATTCACACTATCAGTGAAAACCTGTAACTGAACCGAAAACCCAAAAATTACCCCAGAACTAAGCATTTACTACCCTGGTCTTATAAATTTAATCGACTGAAAAGCTCATCGTTTGAAAAATGGAACTTTTCTTAATAAATTGTTAAAACAGGTATTTTTGGTCTTTCTCGCCTATTACCTTTAGGAATTACGATCTCTAGTCGGAGGAGTTTATTTATTTATCACTAGAGCGTTATTCTTTTTACATTTTCATGTCGTCTTAAATTTCTAATCAGGCGTTTATATCAAAATGCTTTTCCCAAACATAGGTTGAGCAGACCACAGAATATAATTCAAAGGGTTTAATGTAATACATATACAAAGAGAACTCTGTACCTAATTTTCCATTTATAGCAATCTATCATCTCTTGCTTGAAGCATCTAATTGCAGTGACCATAGTCTTTTCTCTGGGTACAGATTAATTGAGTTCTCCAGCAATACGTATGTTAAATACATAAGAAGTTAAAATACTACCGCAAGTCCCGAATTTGATTTAGCATGCTGACTTATAATGTTTAACATTTCGCACACTTCTCAAACAACACATGGAGAGCTCCGTTTCTTCTATGTTAATGGCTCAAGAATGTTTACTCTACAGGTTGCCTTTTTGTTGATAAAACGCTATAAAAAATATTGCTTTAGTATTACGTAAGAGTCAGGACGTTATTTATAGCCTTCATATACTGTCTAATCCTGAGGCTTGGAACTGTATGGTCTGATTCAATTTATTAATATAGATTAACTATGATTCATTTATGTTAATAAGATTAATTACCGTATAGCAATTCCACGAGTTCAGGATACGCTGCCCTCACCATTGAAACTTTACAACCAAATAGAATAGTTTCCATTAGTATTTCGGTGAGGTCGAGCTTGCCAACGAATTTATCACATGGAAACTTCAAAAAGAGGCTTAGCATACTTACCATGAATTTGGGTATTAGAATATATACCTCACCGATAAATAATGCATTTTATTTACCATAGAACACCTTCATCACGCTGTACCTATCTTAAGATGTCTCCGCTATGTTATTACACCTAACCTATGTAATTAACTGGTTCTTAAGATATATCCGCTATGTTATTACACCTTACCTTTGTAATTAACTGGTTCTTAAGATATATCCGCTATGTTATTACACCTTACCTTTGTAATTAACTGAGGTCGAGGTTCTCGCAAAGCACACAGTTGCATGCCATCAAGATCCGTTTCAGGGACTGAACCAACTCTGGCTATGTGCTTCAGGACCGTGACGCTCTCTTCAGAAGATAACAGGTCCGTTACCACGACGTTCTGCACAAACTCGTCCGACGTCATCGTGAAGAATCGAATGTGTGGGATGCAGGACTTAATTTCCTTCTTCAAATTTTTCGGTGTTATTTCTAGGTTTTTGGATTTTAGTTGAGCCTTTCCCCTGCGAAACAAAATGTACTGCTTCATTTACAGAAAATCATGAAAAACAGAATACTTGATATCATGTTTAATTTCGTTCTTCAAGTTCTCCGGTATTATTTCTATTTTATGACTTTCATACAGGCTTTTTCCCTGCAAAACAAAGATCTTCTAGTACTTTATAGGCTGGAGTGTGTAAAATATACGGTCTAATTTAATTCTCCATTGATATCGGTGCAATTAGATTTTTAAATTTCATTTGAGCCCTACCTCTACCGAACAGAATGGTTTTAACTTGCAATCTTAGTACGCTTTTTGGTAATTTTTCCGTAGCTCCGTCGCGTCGGCATATCTTCTGCTTACGTTAGTAGCGATCAAAAACTACAATGAAAACATTTGAAAGCCAAATGCGACGGCTCTTTGCTTACTAAATGTTTCGACTACCCATAGCGAGGGCCTCTAGGCCTCTACATCAAGCGGCCTTTGTACTCGCACTTTCTTCTCCTCCCTATGTTGATTCCCAAGCCGCGGTTATCATGACTCACCAGGAAACGACGGCATTGAAGATGGCCACCTCAGAACTGACGCTAAGTGGCTCTTTGAGCAGCGCAGACAGCTCCTGGGACGATAACTTTAGCAGAGCCGGTGACGTCAGCACTGAATTGCCATTGTTTTCGAATATCTTAGCAAAGAAACAAAGGTTAGCATAGTTGTGGTGGTTGCGCAATGTAGAAGTTCTGATAAGTTCATCCAAACAACGGTTGCCATAATTGTGTCAGTACAGTCCAGAAGTTCTATTAAGTTCATACAAACAGTTGTTACTATATCTTTGTCGGTACACAAGAGAAGTTGTAATAAGTCAAGACAGACAACGGTCACTATATGTAGTTATGTGAATACACTAGAGAATTTCAAAAAGTTTATTTACGCAAACAATGGTTAACGTGTTTTTTCAATACACTCGAAAAGTTCTAATAAGTTTATACAAACCACCGTCATCATAGTTTTTCCGATACACTCGGGAAGTCAAAAAAAATAGTATGTCTATATAAACTACAGCTATTACAATTGCTCCTGTACACTCTGAACACTTGAAAAGTACGAATACGTCTTCAAACAACGATTACCATTGTCTGTCGGTACACTCAGGAAGATCGTCTATGCTTAAAAACAACAATCCTCTTTTAGATTTGTGACCGTATTTTTCAAAAGTAAAAATTCGAGTATGTCGTAAATGAAATGAAAGATCCGTTGAATAGTTTGCATACTATTCCAACGGTAATCCATTTCAAAATCAACCATTTGAGTTGCATTATCTCTTGCTTATACCGTGTCGTAGCTTCAGAAAAGGACTGTGGAGGAAACATTGCAAGACACCAATAATTATCATTTTATCGCTCTGTTAGTTGGGTGCAGTGGTACCCCGAAAGCCTCAAAACTCGAACTCTTTAGAGCCCAAACTAAAATTTCGAAGAAAGAAAAATCTCCCCAGAACCTGAACCGAGTAGACCCCGCCACCTAATATGCTGGTTTCAGTGATGTTCACGGGTCCAAAGTGTGCGTGGATGCGTGTGTTGCCATGAACCACATCACACTTAACTATTGGCCTCAGTTCACTGATGTTTTAGTGTTTTTGGTGTTTTACTGTAAGCATGCAGGGGCAGTATTATTATGCAGTTACAGTTTGTAGGAAGTTTGAAATGCTTTGGCAACCGGGCAACAAAAGCAAAAATTATAGAGGCCTACATTTATTGAGCCTTGCATTTTTTGAACATACCTTCCTTAAATGACTATGCACTGCTAGAACCATACCATCCTTTTGGCAGTGCACTCGGAGTACTCACAAGCAAATATACTTTTCAGCCCTGAATTTACCCTCACACATCCAAGCAAGTTTTTCTGTCAACCGAAGGAACAGCTAAAAGTCACATGGAGCGAGGTCTGGACTGTAAGGTGGATGGTCAATGAGTTGTGCGGCTTGCTTTCCGCTAAAAATCTCGGAATTTTCACAAAAAAATAGTTTCTGGGCTCAAATTTCAAAGGGAACAGAGGTCTTACCGGAAGGATAACTCTAGAGCTGAGAGCTTTACCTGCTTGTGAGTACTCCAAGTGCTTCGTCAAGTAGAACACATTGCTCAAGTATTAACAAATGGAGGAGAGTATGTTGAAAGACTGTATATGTATCTCTATTAATTATATTTTTGTTAATCTGTTGCAAAAAGTTTTTGAATGCCCTATGTACAAAAAGGCAATAATCTCACTGATAAATGTTTAGTGACTGGTACGTTTTGTGGAACAGATTACCTGAACTTGAATAATTTCTTATGGGAAAAATTGCTGTAAATCTTCAGATTTGCACACTAATAGAGTTTCCAATTTTTGTTGCTGGTACAATGGTAATGCCGCCAAAATGAACGACTTTTTCTTTGCACTTTCCGTCGCAAACGAATATTTTACGAATTATAGAGGTTGTCTGCCACATTCTGCACTGTAGAGTTGGCACCACTGTTAACAACTAACAACCATTATTGACCCAACCTAACCTAACCTACCCAGACCTAACGTTACTAACCTGGCCTTTTACTAAGCTATAGTTCGTTAAATACTCGTTTGCGACGGAAAAAAGTACATTGAAGAAAACGTGTTCATTTTGGTGTCATTAAGAATATACAAAAACATAAATAAATAAAAATATATTAGTGTGCAAAACTCAGGAAGCACCAAAATTGCTATAGAACCTGAACAGTCCTCTGAAGCAAATTAATTTCCAGTTCCGAGGTATCGCTGCCATCCCATACGAACGCAACTATTTCAGTACATTATTCCATGTTGAGGTTGAAGCTTCATATGATTACTGCTATCATTATTACATGCAAAATTTAAGACTCCCTCTCCTATTACAGGGGCGACAAAAAGGAGGAAGGTGAAGTGCAGTATAGTGCGAGCGTGCAAAAGTAAACGAGCAAACTCATGCACGTACGCGTGTCTCCCACAGTGAGTCAACGTGCATGGGTGCAAGTTGGGGAAGAAGAAATACCATAAAACAAAAATCATCAGCAGAAGTGCGGAAACGGAAAAAAGAACAGTGGGCATAAAAGAAAGATGTAGCAAAAAATCTAATGAAAAGACCAAGGTCTTCATGGGCTTACCCTATTTCTAAATAAATGCACCCCTTAATTCATTATTACCTGTATTATGCTCTCATAAACTTTCTCGTTAGAATAATGCTATTTCCAAAGACCCATACTCGGAACACTGGCTGTAAATCTTATGGGTAGCTACAATTTAAAAAACAAAAGTATAATAACTACATTATGTATGGGCTGCAGTACCTTGCGGCATATATGATGAAGTCCTTCGTGTCTCCACTCCGAAGAGATGAGATATTTGTATAAGGTTAATACGTTGTTTCGCTTTACAGCCGAACGCAGAAACTGTGGACATAAAAACATTTTTGTTAATTATATGTACTGCACACGCGTATTCCAATTTGAAATTAATTTTGTAAGTGCCGAATATTGATTTTTATTCTATTATACTCGTGCATATAAACTAAAAGTTGCCTGTCCAAAAAGCATATTTATATATTCATTTATATTGTATACGTATAAATTTTAAAGTGCCTGTTTCATTTAAATTTGAAAATTAATTGTAAAAACTCTGATTATTTTATGCCAATCGCATCGTGCATCTATATTTAAATTAGAAAATTTCTAGTAGAGGTATAAAATGGACATGTTCATTTAATTGTACATATTTCCTTAAGCCTGAAAACTTGCTGCGTAAATGTGGAATATTCATGTCATGTACATCGTATACAAGGGTATGTATTTATAAATGAACTGAAATTTAGGATGTATTTATTCTGATAAGTAGGCCATTTGAAGTAAGGATCGATGAGTACACCATAAATCATGATTTTTATTGAAACAACGGAAGAAATTAATTTAGTGTTGCAATGAACTTGATTTCGCTTTACTTTTTTACTAAAGATTAAATTTATCTGCTTTGCATGAACTTGCTGTAATATATAGCCATAAGAATACAGTATATGTGATTCAAAATGCTATGTACAGTGTATTTTTCTTAGTTACTTACAAGGTTTTTTTTGTATCGTTTATAAGTTGCTATAGTTGTAACTTTTTCAACATTTTCACTGCAGAGGCACCGGGCCACTTTGAGCTCCAACTGCGCGAACTCAGTACAGCTTAAGCTATGGGGTATTTTCGCTTTATTTGTATGAGACAAGCACCCAAAGTATAGAGATACTTCGTGTCTCTCTTTCTCCCCTGGGACAGAGCTCCCAAGAACAACTTGGTCCTAATAGTAAACCTCGTAAGCCTTCAAAGACAAAGTAAACGAGTGCTTTGGCCGACACAGATTGCAAAAGTTGCAGATTGTCTTCTTTCGTTTCCCTTTTCCATTGTGCAAAACGACAGCTGGAGAAAGAATCGCACGGCTTCAAATCTCTTCGGGACGACGTTTTTTTCGTCTTTTATCTCTAAAAGAATGCAGCGAATGCTTTGAAAATGCGAAGTTTTCTATAGCCAACCTGAAAGTGATATTTATTACGCTGTATAGATTACTTTCCTCTTAGATTTATGTCAATATAAGAACGGGCAAAATAAGGATACACGCGAAGGTTGTCCCTATTTTTAATTTCCATCTCTTTTTCATCTAGTGGCAGAAAAATATATGAAATAAACTGTAGCTGTCAGCATTTTTTTCGTGTCTACGTAATATATTTCACGATATTTTTTCGCCCAGTTCGTGATTAACAAAACTTGCCAAATGGTTTGAAGTTGAAAACTCTACTTTTTTAATTCAGTTTAACCTGAAAACTGCTTCTCTCAGCTCCTAAGCTGCTCACAAGTGATTTATGTCAACTAAAAACTCAGTTGACCTTCTGAACTCTTGAGACCATCTTATTGTAAAATATTTTGTCCAAGTTTCGTTAAAAAATCTAATTTGATTGCGTGTCTTTCCGAGAGGAAGTTATTTGTGATTTATCAACAAGAACTTGGAAGTTAGCTCGAGATAAAAGTAAGCAACATTTAATACCCTGTAAAACATATTGAATTTTAATTGAGTATTATAGTTCCAAGCATTCTTATTGACTGCGTTTGCACTCTTCTCAAAATATAACATAAAATATGAGCAGCAAAGTGTCAATTTAAATATTCATCAAGTTTTTATGCCGGCTGAGTTTGCGATATGCCTAAAGTAGGTACGATAAAATTGCGTTGTGACGGAGAGCACAATTTTTAACGCCATCATTTAATTATGAGTGCAGAGTCCTAATTTGAAATGATCATAAGATGCCTGATCACTTTTCAGTAGTAGCATATATTGGCAGTTCCGAAGTAGCTGTCTGGTCAAAGAAGGGAGCATTTTTAGAGCAGTTCATCTGATGTTTCATCTACCTCTCGTTCAGCGCTCTCGCTCACTACCTAACATATTAATAATCCAAGCAATTTACAATTTACATATTTGTCTTTAATCCAAAGATGTTGCACATATCAATTTGTAAGCACTTCTTGACTCATTTAATACGTGAATTGACATTACTACGTGATGATCAAGAAACAGCATTAACTCATTAACGTTGGACATACTAGTTCAGCGGTTCCCTATAACTCATCAGTGTAGACTCCTGCGAAGACAGCAGTGCTTCGTCATAGACCCTTAGTGTTCCAGTGTTGAATGTATGCATTATGTAACATTTAGGTAAAACCTGTGTTACAATGGATAAAGAAAAATCTCTGTCTTACCAATAGTAACTAGAGCACTCCGACAGCGCACACCACCGCCAAGCAGGCAAGACTGACGAAAAATTGCAATTGGCACTCAAATCATGATTTTGTTTGTATCAACATAATAAATCTAATCACTTGTGCCTTTTGATAGTATGAACAGTTTCTGTAATTTTTTTGAAGATCTATTCTTTACTTTTTGAGTTACATTGGTGACAGCCAAACAGACATACAATCAAACAGACAACCAGACAAACCCGACAAAAACATAACGTCCTTGCGGAGGTAATTAACTGTGGAACATAAATAGAATCGGAGTTGTAAAATACACAGAATACAGATGTATACCAAAAATACTAAGAGGTAATATATTAGTAACTGAAATTCCCTATGTTGGGGTATTTTTGTCTCAAGAATATTCTAAATTTGAGATTACTTAATAAGCATTTATCAAATACTGCTGCCAGTAGTCAGCGGTTCAAATTACACCAGACTTGTAAAAAACTAATGTATGTTTTTTAAAGGTTGTAATTTTATATGTAAAGAAACCTTTATTAAGTTAAGAATTACGAAACAAGCGAGATTAAGTTTAGGTCAAGACTAGAAGGTATTTACCCTAATAATAAGAGAAAAGGCTGCTTTAGAAGAACATGTGAATTATTTTCAGGGGAACGCAGCTGATTTTTCGCTAAAATTGTGTAAAAACTAATAAATCATGCATACTGATTTTTTATTTTACTTTAGTATAATGGATGCATAGGTTTTTGGTTGCAGAATTAATTTTCAGCCTGCAAATACAAAACAAGAAAATAGATATTTTTTCTTTATATAGAACCCTTAGGGGGTCTGTTTTTGACCCCCTGGGGTCTACGGGGGTCTGTAGACCCCTTATAGGGAGCCACTGCTCTAGTTTAAGTTATCACCACTGTTATCATGCACAGTGTTAAATTGTTTCTGCTTATCAAAAAGCTTGTATTGTTATTGAGTCTGATAACAATAATGATCGTATACCTATTTCACAATCCAGAAATATATAAGTGCGATGTAATTGAGCGTGTAGTATGAATATACACGGATAGAACATGTCAAGCAAATATGTAGCATAGCTATTGATAAGATAGCAACGCGAAATAGTAACAATGCTGTCCGTTTAATACTGCAGGGAAGCATTAACTTTGGTGCATTGTTCACGGATTTGTTTACTGTTGATTTTAAGTCCGCTGCAGACGATAGTCTTTTGCCCGATTTTTTTTTAGTTCACATCGTACGATTTCCTCTCTGTATATTAAAAAATTTTTAATATGTTTGCCATCATATCAGTTTCTGTTGCGAGTGTTACTAGTAATAGTTCAGATACCTTTTATAATTTTGCGTGGAAAACTACTCACAAAGCAGTGCCCTTTCTCTTGTATTTTTTTTTCGCCAAGAAATTTACTTGGAGTTTTGTTCCTACAATAGGTATATAAATCTAAATTTATAGATTTAGTCATAGAAATAAAGATGATCTTAATGCCTCACTATCAACGAAGATTTTTCTATTTTTTTGTAAGGTGTGCCGGGTATCTAGGGCGACATGCCATACCAGAAGTTCACCATCGTTTTGGATAACAAGCGTGATAGTCCAATCAGACAGAAGCTTGAACAGTTTGATTTTGCGGGCGCAACCCCACCCTGCTATCTCATGACTTGTAAGAGCTTCCAAAGTTCTCTGCTGACTTCATTACTTGATGTCTTGCGATTAGCTTAACGCCTAATTGCTGCCAATTAAATTAGGGCAGATTACTTACTGATTAACCTGCCTCATTCTGATAAAAGAACATTGCGGACATGCTACCGGTATTCAAATGTATTTACGGGTTTAATTGTCGCTTTCAACAGCCTGTAACTTAAGAGCAAAATGAAAAAAGGAGGCATAGAAGAACGTAACATTTTTGAAACTTTTTTAATGCTGTTATATGTTGTTTACAAAGAGGACTCGTACTTGGACATGCCATAAAAGCCTTCAGTTTTTGGTAGAATTGACCATGTGGATAGCAGTCGATGCTTAAAAATGGTATCTCATGTTAAGACATGCCCTTCTTTTATTCCAAAAGCAAGATCAAGGATCTATCTCTTCATATGCATCAATCATTGCCTTCTAAGAAAACAGTTACCCTTCCCAGCTTTGAACAGATCTTATAAAGTTTACTTTTATATAATAAGTAGCTACTGTTTTTTACACGTCATGCGTCTTGACCAACAGTGGTCTCAACTCAAATTTCCAAGTATGATGAGATGCAGTTTGCTTATTTGTTAATGAGAATTCCCTTTATATCATACTCATATACCAGTAAAGGAATCAACTTCATTTCTCAAAAACACTGAGATTCGAGGAGGTCTGTTAATTTTTATGAGTAGCTATACCTTGTATATACTATGCAAATTGACCAATGCTAAAAATTCAGTACTACAGTAAAACTCACCGAGATACAACAGTGGCACGCCCCCGGCACCGCGTATTTCATTGACAATCTGCAAGACGAATTACAAATGTATAACTATTATAATTAGAGGTACCATTAAATAGACAGCTAGCATGGAGCGTAAATATGTCTTTGAATATGTCATGAGAGGGATTTTTGGTATATCATGTTTGTGTTTACATAAAGAAATATATGGGTCCAGGTAACATGTGGAGCGAATAGCAGAAACATTTAATGGACTATTCGCAAGTGCCGGTGAACTTCATAGTATGTAGACTAGAAATAAAATAAAGAGTGGTTTACGGAACAAGTAGTTCACTCTGGCTGGAGCCCACCCCCCATCCCAAACTTAATTTTTAACAGCGGCTTATTTTATTTGACGCCTTGTCCGAATTTTGGAAATTAGTTTAGTATAAGGATTACCCGAACCTTAGACTTTGTTTTGCCGTCATTCAAGATTTTTGCTTTCCACTATTGAAGGAACTTACTCAAAAATTTGCAAACACTGTTCAAGATTATCAATTTTTGTTTGGTCGCAGTACATGTATTGCATGAGCCATTCGAAAGCCACCACGGGATCTTCTCTGGAGGGCACCACGTCGTAGCTGCTGCTGTACCTGTCACTGGTCACCAGCATTTGCTCGAACACAGGACTTCTTATTGCTAGAATTAACCGGTGCACCTAGGAATAAAGAAAACACACGTGTTAGGTATAGTGCCGGAGGAGATTCAGCTACTCATCTCCTTATTTATAAACTTAACCTATACACCAGTAAAAATAAAAGGCACGCCATTTGAGAAAATTTTTGAGATGGATGGTTGCATGGTTGCATGATGGACTGGGCTCGTTTGTCTAAAGATAATAACCAATGCACCTGCTCCTATAGAACGCATGCGTTGCTGGTATAGTGCCAATTACAATTTGGGAATACTGAGTACCTTATCAGTAAAATTAATTAATACAGCTATGAAAGTACTGCAGTTAGCACCCGCTTGAGGCATAGTACCGGTTACAGTTATTGGCGTTTTACCTAGAATGAACTGATGTACTCTCTAAATAGTAGGTACGAAGACTGTCTACCAACGATATCACAGAATTTCATAGCGACTGTAGTAAACAACTTATTATACCCGTAATCACACACGAACTACCAGCAGAACAAATTATGTATCTACATGTATCATCAAATAGCAGGTTGTCACGAACTGCCAGTCAAGTACAAAAATTTTCCACCAGTATTGTGTGGAGTTCCTCACTACGTGAAATAACAGTACATAACTAATTCATTACTAATCACCAACTGCGCAGCATAGAACAAATGTCTTTGACAGACATGGCGGCACTCGCTTCCTCTTGGTGCAATATCATCACATACAGATTGACTCACACACACGATAAATATCATTACCGGTATGAGAATTTCTTAGGCTGCCATCGTAGATAGAATATTTAACGCATCAATTTCAATATCAATGTCGCAGCGGCACGGGAAGTTCGCGGTCCAGTGGTCGCAAAACACCGATGTCGCTCATGCCGATAAGATGGGATGGCGAGCTGACCTGGACTTCATTAATATGCTTCTCTACCGACGGAATTTCATCACTGCGATATGAGCATTTTTCCAAAGCTGGGCTGGTTGAAATTAATTGGCAATGCTCTTTGGAATTATTGGTTGGCGTGTGAGGCTTGAATAATTTCTATGGCTTCTATAGAAACGGCCGTGTGATGTGGCCCCGCTCCTCGGTCTTATTTGCTACGAAAGTCTTGGTGTGAGCTGGAAAGTTCTTAAGTTGATTGACGTGGTACTTTTCTTTTGTTGCTTTGGTATGCTTTCAGTATGAGAGATCTAAACACTTGTGCTGCGTATGACCAAAGAAGCAGCTGAAAGAAAGTTTTGTTATTTCAGCCTATAAAAGTTTGAATGCAATCATAAACATGAATTATTCCACTGTAAGTGGTTAGTAGTAGAACTTACTAAAAATTTTATGAATTGGTAATTCCTAAGGTATCCTAAATTTAGGAGCAGCTCGACTATTTTTACCTTCATAAGCTAACATGTTCACTCTTTTCTTAGGATGTTCCGGTAACATATTATATAATGCAATTATTTCGAAAATTTACTTCACTGGGACAGAAAAGGAACAAGTTTAACAAGCAAAAATTCCCACTAAACGCTGTGAAATTTTTAGTAGCCATAAATGCTGTCATTATATCGAAATTCGATCAAAATGCTTTAAAATATAAACAGTGATCAACATGCTCTAAACAAGAACTCAACACTGGTTCCTTAACGCTACTACTCAACATGTATTTTCTTAATTTAATCCTGTATTCATTACGCAATAATACTTAACCTAAAATTTCTAAAGAAGAGCTCAATCCAGAATCCTTGTAAGGTGTTTTCCGAAAGTTTTGTTCAATAGTCGTGTTTTTCTAAAAGCTACTTACCCTAAATTCCTTTCCTTCGGGACCAACAGCAAAGGTTATATCTGACAGTGTTCCAGTTGACAGAAGGAAATTCAGCATTTCAGATGTACTGTTCAAAGAGTCGTGAAAACGGCCGTATTCTGGTTGTTCATCGGCGAATCGGACGGTCTTGTTTGACTTAGGCATTTTGATTACTTGAGAATGTCGCGACATTTTTGAAACACGCGAAAACTACAGAGAAATAATCGAAAATTTTCACCTCTTCATTGCACGATTTTTGACCATCCACGAATAATGAGCTAATCAATGCAGGATGTTCTCACCTGTCAAAGAAATATTAACTTGATCATGGTTATATATATCGAGTATATATAATGAATATCATTGTATTTTGCTATTGCAATTGACGTTTGTCAGCTCACTTATCTCTCTCTTTTCCATTAATTTGACAGAAAAACAGGCTGGTCTACTTTTGGGTGCAGCTATAGGGTATATAGGATTGTGTTTAGGGCATCTTAGCACAATACTGCTTAATGAATTCGGTTGAATAAAAATTTCGGTTTTCCAAGCAATGAGGGAGTTTATAATAAACCTGCTAGATAGCTTTTTAGTTAGCTTATAAAAGCAATTTTTATCCCGTGCTGCTGGATGAACTCGGTTAAATAATAAGAGCTCCGTCCTGCGTAATAAATAAGGGATTTGTAGTCGTATCATTTTATACATGGACCTGCAGCATTATTCGTAAATACTTGTGTTCTATACAGTAACGGGTTGCGCACAATTATAGGATTTATGCAGTGATATAGAATGTAGATTGCGGCGAGATACTTCTGCATACTGATACTATGACTAGTTTAATATTCATCTTTACTTTTTATCTTGCAAATGACCATATAGTTTTATCTTGTAACTTGTATAAAGCTATTCATACCAGATTCTTCGCTAAATGATTGACTTATAACACAGTAAACGAATATGTACCTGGTTACGTCCTATAAAAGTGAATTTCAGACCTCCAGAACAAAGTTATAGCTTCTAACAAGCTTCAATCGGTCTACGTTCCATTGAGTATATGTTAGCATCAGGTAATCAAAGTCAAGAAGTGTTCTGAACACCGGATGTTAGGGCCGGGTTAGTGCGTGCATTGGGAAGTCATCGGTTAAATAAATGATCTGTTAACGCTATAAATGATATGTTAACGCTATAAATGATATATTAGCGCTATAAATGATATGTTAACGCTGTCTTCGCCAAGTTGTGCTGGCAAGATAAATTGGCTTATATCAGTAAGATTGCAATAGGACAATTATGAGCTTTCGAAGCAAAAAAGACTCTGGCTATTTAATATAATTGTAACCGTCTAAGGACCAGCTAATACGGAGGTTTCTGGTGAAAATCGCGTGGTTTGCAATTTCTCTGGTAAGAATATCTCTGCTATTAATCGTATTGTTTACAATCTCTCTCTGGCAAGAATATGTCTGGTACGATTCGCAATGTTTGCAATAGCTCTGGTAGGAATTTCTCTGGTAAGAATTGCATTGCTTGCATATCTCTAGCAGCTAGGAGTCGCAATGTTTTCAATATCTCTGGTAAGAATATCTCTGCTATAGGAATCGCATTGTTTGCAATGTCCCTGGCAAGCACCTCATTGTTTGGAGTATCCCAAAAGAACGATGCACGGCCATTATCATTTGCCACGGAGGGTGATATCATTCTGGTAATCATCAACAAGATACATTCCTTCAGAAAATCCTACTGGTTAATTATCTAGGCAAATTACAATTTATATAATCTACACCTAACATAATCACTTTCTGTATCTTAAGTGTAAAGAAAATAAATCGTCACCAGGATGCACACTGTGCACACGCATGATACTCAAAATGCCTGCCATGGCTCGACAGATTGTTTGCACAATGAACTGAACTTTCATAACGATTGATTGTTATTATTTGTTAAATTATGTTTACTCTTGTGATCACCTTTAGTTTTTTCACTTTATGATCTCCCACTTCACTTGTCAACAGAGTTTTAAGTTTATTTCTCTAGCAATGCCTTAGAATTACGGCGGTTTACAATTATAACATCTCTCCTCCGCCACCAACTACACTACAGTTCCATATATGGAATTTTACTACTCAGTGAATAATTAGCGGTCGTCACGTAACAAAAGCTATTCGCTGATGCTATTCAAGCACCTAGTTAATTATTTCCGCCTCCATATAATGAGAATCGTTAACCTCGTTAGCAATTCCTCGTAAATGAAACACAAAGAAATGAACGTAGCGTTGCATAACTTTCGTTAATGGGTATTTTACTTTTCTAACCCAGTTGCAGCCAGGACAAAGTAAAAGTAACACCGACTAACAGGTTCACTAAGAATTTTTCTAAAGTTACAGATGCTGTTTAATGCTTGTTTTGTTCTGCTTGTTTGCTCAAATTCTCGAGGTCTACGTGACAGAAACTCTTTGACCCTTAACAAACATCTCAGTTAATTCATGTCTTCTAAATTGCATCTCCCATTACTTTTTTCTGATGCCCCCAAAAGGCCGCTATCCACCAATAAATTCTTGTCTTTCACAAATAGCGGCTTCACAGTCCTAGAATGGACTAAATTGGAAACGTGCACCTGAAATTAAAGATATAGTACAAGAAACATAATTTTACGCAAACATGTTGATTTAATAATCTCCATTCTAGATATGCTAGAAAAGTAGGGGAAATTCAGAAGAAATGTAAACCTATTGGATTTAGATGCACTGTGTGAATTACCAATTATATACTTCACACTTTGACTGCGATTTCACTACATGTAATGGGCGATCATGGTTAGCACTGTATTGTGGTCTATCAGGACTCCCGAACGCCATAATTGATTTTGTTCCATGATTATTCAATGGTAATTGTTTTTGCCATTATGACAGGCCACTATAATTTTTCTCTGTTTTCTGTAACGTGCATTTAATGGAACGCTGTGCAACAAACGCTAGTTCTCTCTTATGTCAGAATTAAGTGTTTTTCTTATGTTAGTCTTAAGCATGATTACCTCAGCATGCTGCGCCAGAAATATGCTGGACACAGCATCTATATGAGAAGTATATGATTTATTACTATTATTATCGTCATTATGATCTTCTCTAATGCCCACAAAAGGCCATTATTCACCGATAAATTGCTGTCCCTCACATATAGTAGAGTCGCAATCACGAATTTCAATCAGGCTCCTAACCCCACATAAAGCGCACCCCTATTTCAAAGTTTCAAAGAGTAATGTGTCCATTTTGAGTTTTGAATTTTATTTTTATCATATATAAGACAAAAAAGTATTAAACATGAATGTCTGTCAAAAACGGTGCTACTTCTATAGTTTCTAACTGGTTAGCACTGACTACCTACTTGGGTCAATCCCCAAGCCGACAGTAAATCTTGTCCCATGTATTAGTTTTAAGGATGTTGTTTGTAAAAAATTAATACCTCAGGGTGCAGGGCCCTGATTTATTGGGCATGGCTTCCAAATGAAAAAATAAATGAGTTTTCTTTCTTTCTTTCTTTCTTTACTCGTTTTCTAGTTATTTCTGTTGCATTAGAAAAATAGAGACTGTGCCGGTGCTGCTAAAGAACAAGTGCACATATTATTTTCTATAACTTTATATTAAAACGACCTACACCTATTCATATTAGGTGTTATTATTTTGCTACAATGGTTCTTTAATTGTCCCATTGGATTTCAGAGAAAAAGAAAGCCTTGGTAGCGAGGTATTACAGCCTAATTCATAAAGGGTTAAGTGGCACGAGAATGTCATTTGCGTTTTTATGAACACAGAGCCCATTTAGCTCGACCGTTTCACACTCGCAATAATTATTGCGAGAATCAGAACACTAAATTTCACATATATGCAGCTAAACATTGGATACTCCTTTGCTGGCACCTTCAACCACAACCATATATAGCAATTATGATGTAACCCGTGTCTCAAAACATCCACACAAATGTTACTTTCTTTAAATATGGGGACTATCTCAGTACTTTCACACAGAACCGATGATTGAGACACCTGTGTGGTATTAGCCTTCGTAGTTATTTCGTTTGCAATATATTCAAGAAATTTAGTTGTAACAGCGTAGTAGAAACCTTCATAAGCTCATTGTTACCAGAACATTGACACCGTGCAGCACAGTTACATCCCTTGCTACAGTTATTAAAAAAATAGCGTTAGCATTCAAAACTGCATTGTTTCTCACTAAACAATCCTTTTTTTTAGCACCAAAAAATCACACCATTTTGTGCAGTGATTAAGGAAAGAACGTTGACTACACTGTCTAGAAAACGGTACGTCATAATAAACAGAAACGAAAGGAGTGGTGTTCAGCGCACCTATACAGTGCTAGAGTCAAACTGACTTCCACGGTGGCTTTCCAACGGTTCGCTTCACTTGTACACGCTTTCCACCTTATCAGATATGTAAACTTCCTTATCTTATCATGTACCTAGTTGCTGATACCTCGATTGTCTGCAGTTCCAATACATTTGTACCATTATGTGACATTCTGTCCTACAACAAATTGTCTTATTACTACTTCAGCTAATATCAAACAAATGTGAGCCATACTGCGTCATTTAAAACAAATATACGTCCTGTTTGTTTTCTAGGGTAAGTCATAGAAAACGATACAGAGAAAAGGTAAACGATTTTTTTTGGGTTGAAAAATACTCATATCTAGTATGTACTATTGATAATAGCGTTGCATGCTTTCACTCAGTGGCCTCCGTTATCGAACTTATGTTCAACTTAAAGTTAACTTATCTTCAAACTCAAAATTAACTCATGTCAAACTAAGCTAACGGACTTGAAGTTAATGCATGTTCAAACTGAAAATTTGACTAAGCAACAACCAGTTCTATCGTATTTTGGACAACATGCACCTTGACTATAAGCCTCTGCACAACATCTGATGCTATAGTATGAATATAGTAGCTGCGTAGTATATTATCGGACTGTGTAGTTAGTGAGTGGAGCCTGACCGTAACAAAGGTTTCGGCCGTCCCAAAGGCTGTTTCATAACTTTATCTTCTGGGGCAGCTAAAATTTCCGTTAAGGTACTCTCGTACGATTATCCCAAAGCCAGAAGCATCTCTGTGTTTCATCACATTTCTTGTTCGCTTTAGTTACTACCATTTAACTCAGTTGCTACAGAATGCATTCTGAAACGCATTCGTATTACCTATGAAGTTTTTAGCACCTCTCGGTAGTCCCTTGTGAGACTGCAGTCAGCCGCTAGCAATATTCTACGCTGCCGTTGGTTATACCCGCTAGCTTTTCAAACCTCCTTGTATTCTCTTTTAGGAATATAATTAACTCAGGCGCTACAAGTACACTACTCTCACTGTGATTAAATCCGCTGACTTTTCAGCACCCTGACTATTCCCTTTGAGGACGACCATTAACTCAGAGGCCCCTGATATACTACATACGCTCACGTTGGTGACCAAGTGCGGGGCTGCTGTTAAGACGCTAACGCTCCCTGACGTTCTTTTAATTGGAATGTGTCGAGCAGACGCCCGTGAAAACAGTTCAGCTGCAAGAGCAATTAATCGAGCTGTCCACGCGATGGATTGTTAACAAAGACCCCGGGAGGGAGAAGGGGTGTGAGGTGAAATGCGTTAGCATCTCTCGTCTCGTCACGACTGACGAAATTGAAGGACAGAAAGCATCAGTGGACTACCAAGCAAAATTCTCTTAGTTCAGGCGCCACCCGTGAGAAAATTGGTCATTCTTGGCCATCGATCCTGTTGAACTCCTTGGCTCCTGATCGACGATATCTCTAAACATCAAAATCAAGTTTTGAATTTCGATCTAAAAATACTGATTGCGTTTCCCATGGTTAATTCAAAAGTTTCGCATATTTTGTGAAGTGTTTGATGTTATAGAAGAAATTTTCGGACTCCTGTAAAGCATTATTCTATGAATATATGAAACTTTATGATCGAAAGAAATCGTTTCCTATTTGAACAAATAAATTGAGACTTTGCAAAACCTAAGCTCCTTAGCAATCGGATCTATTTGAAGTCCAACGAATCTTAGAAGCCCGTATAGAAGTTTCATATCCTCGCAATATTTCGAATATTATTGTTATTCCCATGCAGTTACGAAGTTTGTACCATCTGATTTGTTTTGTGCTGATAAGCAAATAAATAAATTGCTAGGGAGTCCTGAAAAGCGCATTTGGTCAACCGGGTTAGGCAAATTCTACGTTCCTGGCAAAGTGAAACATACGGGCATTCCAATATACCAGTTTACGCATACGGTAAATTCTACTCCAAATGCAACGCTTCTTCAGTAGTGGCGGTGGCTCAGGTGAGGGTCGTGACCTGTGGCACCAGTTACTGTTAATTGTACGGTAAATGACTGTCACTTTCACCCTCGTAATGCCGTTACTAAGGGAAATTTCTATAGTGCCATTTTTTTTACATACACAGCTATTATTCGTCTTAGCGAGTCTGAGTGCATCTGCGTCTTCTGTTCCCAAGTTTTAATAATCGCCTCATATCGTACTCATCAATTTTTAACAATCGCTGAGACACAGCCTGACAAAGAGAACAAAAGTTGCTTTAGTCGCCCAATTTTGAGATTTTGTAGGCCATACTCATTGACAACATTCTGCTGTAGAGGGAAAGTGAAACCTAAGCTAACGGCTTGTGTTATATTGCATAATGACGTTTAGTCGCCCACGCTTTGGGTGGCGCGATCGAAGCAATTTACCAAATGTTCAAGAAGAAATAAATTTACCATTAAATCGCCAACAGCACAATAAAGTACATCAGAAACATGGAATGTGTCTTAGTGTGTGGCCGAGGCGGGAGCCCTCAACAAACATGTGTGACTTGGCGAACCAGAAAAGAGTAAATACGACACAGTAAAACATATTTCAAATCCTAAAATCAACTACATGCACTCTTCAAAATATAATTCACCTTCTCCATGTAGAATTTCCGGCGGACCGAATAAACTATATATATATAATAGGAAGATTAATCCGTCCGGATATTCTATACTGTTTATTCTAAGCAAGCAATGACATGTGAATCCACTAACTTCCAAACGCTAATCACAAAGTTACATAGTTACATAGAAGGTTACGGGTGGGTCATACACTGCGCAATAGCACACATCACGCTACCAATATCGTCTACTCTGAATGACATCCCTGCATGCAATGAAATGCATCGATATAGTGATCACTGGCGCTACAGTGAATAGTTAAATGACACATTCATGTGTACTAAATGCATGGACATTGGAAATTGGCGTTACAGTAGATTGTTTACAGACATCCCACACGTAGTATAATGCATGGACATAGGTATCACTGATGTAATGATTCAGTAAACTGTTAAATGTCAACCCTACATGTAGTAAAATGTATGGACATAGGGATAACTGGTGCAATTTTACAATAAATGTTAATATCCACATGAGCTGACGTATCAGACTTAGGCTTCTTTTCGCTCAGCTGCAGCAAATAATCTAAATTTGTATCCTCGATTCAGCTCCCGGTGCTCGAAGGCCACGTACTGGCATGTAGTCATCAAGATCCGGCTCTCATCAAGATTTTCCTTCACTCATTCACTCTCTATGGAGCATGAAAAACCCCAAATATGAAAGCTATTCGTGGACATATTATGTCCATATCTTTCCATCAATTGAAATTGTTATACCATTATGGCAAATAAACTCAATATTTCAAAGAAAGCTGAAAGATTCAGTCCGTGACACATTAACTTTCATGAAAATGCAATCAATTTTACTCAAAAATTGAATTCATTATGAAAAGTTAGAGCATTGGATATTTTTTCAGAT
The DNA here is from genome assembly GCA_001587735.2 of Parhyale hawaiensis. Taxonomy (NCBI): domain Eukaryota; kingdom Metazoa; phylum Arthropoda; class Malacostraca; order Amphipoda; family Hyalidae; genus Parhyale; species Parhyale hawaiensis. Next base: position 16,394,820 of record LQNS02278125.1, on the reverse strand, counting down.
ATTTTTGCATTTATTTATTAACCAGTGATACCCATGTTCAAAATTTCAACTTGCCTCAAACAGCGCAGTTTTCAAATTGGCTACCGCTGCTCTCTCTCCTTTGTTGGTGTCCACCAGCAAAATTAAGCGACGTTGTTTCATTTAAACTTCAGTATTTGAAAGCACGGAGTTCTCGACTACAGAAAATTGTCCAACAGCACCATTAAATAATTCGTATAAATATTGCTCCGGCACCTTTGCCGTGGCGACCCAATCAAGTGCCCCTGTATTAAAGAAAGAACAACTTCTAGTATATGGTACAATTGCAAGCTTTTCAGAAATTTCTCAATGTGATCGTCCCAATAACAATTAAAATAATGGCTATCAGTTGCCAGACAATGCATTTGGCTGGGATTAAAAAAAAAATTCTTCTACGACAAGGAATAAAACTCTTCACATACGACAACGCTGTTTGCACAACCCGCCTAACACTCTCTTAGTTGTGATTCACCACGCTAACATCGCTATCGCTTCTCGAAAGCTGCCTCAAGTCACTCAACTTGACGAGCTCCTTAGCGTATGCTTAGACGGTTCCCTTAGAAATCTTCCCGAAGTCCGTCCCATTCTCGTTAAATCTACCAATGTGAGCCTACGTAGTCATCAACCATGTAGTTTTCTGCATCCTAAATGGTCAAAGCTTCACAAGTTTATTTGCTGTCAGCCTGTTTTCCTTAGTCAATCGTGACGCTCTGCACTCATCTCTTTCCATGTATCCCGTTTTAATCTCTTTCCATGTATGCCGTTTTAATCTCTTTCCATGTATGCCGTTTTAATCTCTTTCCATATATCCCGTTAACGGCTTGCGGTTCCCCAGCCTACTCTCTCGGCCCTCAGAAATTTGAGAAGTTGCTCGTCCTGCTGTTTTTCTTGACGTTGACGAATGCCAGTCGAAGTGCTATTCTCTTAAATGCAAGCTTTTAATGCTTCCCCAACATCTGTGGCCAACGACACCGCTCGCCTCTTTGAGTTTATTACGATCAAGCATTTCAAGTGTTTTGGTCACTGGAAATAAACCACTATCCCAGAGAGCAATAAATACGATGGTTTCCAGCTGTCCCTGCTATACACTCCCAGCGATTGTGAACAACCGCTCAGTAAATTCTAGAAATGCGATAAATACCGTGAATGCCCTGGACCTAAATAATTATTTATGCAGGCGTTGTCTCTTATAAATCAGTAAATTTTGCCTCCCGAATTTGTTCTACTCATTCCTGTATATCATTAATTAGTCTCCTTAATTACCTTGATTTTATCATATCTTAATATTTTCGCGTATACTGATATTTAATTAATTGATTACGTTCGATTTTACCATATCGTAACACTTTCAGTGTCACGAGATCAGCACTCTATCTTGCCGCTACTTTGGGTAATCATCATTCTTGTTAATTCCCTGTACTCAAATATTAAAGTATGGTAGCTAGCGGCTTATCGTACTAACCTGAGGCACCTAGTCGTTCAGTTTTTAAACCTTGCCACAACATCCACAAAACCTTGCATTGTCTTGCTTGCGGTATCGGAGATAGCTAATATGGGTGAAATATGAGTTAAAATGTAGTAGATGCACCATGCTTGAGGTAGCTTACTCTGCGCCCTTGATCAAGGCGCTTAAACATATTTTACTGTATTTACAGTTGGATACATAACGAATCAGATCCATACTAATACGTAATTCACAAAAAAATCTGGTTTAGAGGGTAATAAATAATAAAATGAAGCCCTGACTTTGAGGATATTCTGTAATTGCAACCACAAAAATTGAACAGATTTTTTGTCACCATCATGGCATCAGAAGTGTGGGAGTCGAGGGCCACTGTGGCCAAAGCTCCTAATCTCATTGGTAAATTGGTGTGTCAGGTCCTCTGTTGGGGCGCCCAGGAAACATGGCTATCACCTGTGAAGCTGCGTCACCTAATGTGGTCAAAAATAGAGCTTAGTTGTGGTTCATTTGAAGAAGATTCCAAAGCGATAACTTCGTTTTTCATTATCAGAAAAAGAAAGAATTTGATAAAATATGCATTTCATCGATATATTCGTAACATTACTCATCCAGCTTTTTCTAGATATTGATGTCCATACACTTACCGATCCTACAGTTGTACTTTATCCTCGTTTACTGAAACGACAACAGTTGTGGTATGAATGGTAGCTTGCTTAGGGCCTACCTGTCGGCATCCCGACTGCCTATTGGGTCATTTGAACAAAAATTTGTTAAAGAGGGAAGGACAGGTGGATATTATCTCTCTGTGCAGCCTTTTGTATGCCAAATTCAATTTGCTCTACAATTGCGAATATGTTACAAACACAAATACTTGTAGCTCAGTTTGTTTCCCCAGACAATATGCAGATAAAAAATCCTTCCTCGACGTTCACATAATGAAGTCTGCAGTTTACGTGCCAGATGATTCAACGAGACACAGTTTGTTTTGTGGGACTAACTAAGGGTTCTAGCACACACACTATGCTTAGCGGGAAGAACTACCTCATTTGGTCTTCATAATCAAATGTGTTTAATTAATTCATATAATCATCCTAACTAAAGGATATTACTAAGCAGTGATCCTGTCTACTATCATCATGGACTAACTAAAAATAATAGTAAATACATATCGCACGCAATTTTTGTACACAAATAGAGTATACGTTTCTTTCCTTCATCTCTATGTTATTTTATTACTATTTTTTTTTCAAATTTGATGCAGAAGTAGCAGTTTACCACTATTTCTGTTATATTTTGTCTCTCACCTTCCCTGTTGACCCAACCGGACCTTTAATACCTATAAAGTCTACCAGTCGCAACAGCATGATGCTTCAGTGTTACTGCTAGGTGTGGAATGGGTAGGATTGAAACTGTTGCCAGCAAGTGAATTCTTGGGCTTTGATCATTGAGTCAACATTCTGTGTTCGGATGCTATTGCGGTTGCACTGACTTTAACTTAAAGGGGGATGGTCGGGGGTCACACGTCATATCGCTTAAGACCCTTCCGTTGCTGACGCAATAGCTCTTGACGATCGGGTATCGACTGCAGCTGCGTACTACTCTGGTGCCAGTTGGAATATACATATTTGCAGCATGAATCAGTGCGAGTGGGCTTCCCAGTTGGAGTGTGCAGCCAAGTTGACTCAACATTTACTAAGTAATCCAAGCAACATTGTGAAGACTCCTTATTCAACTTTCTGCATTATTTCTTTCAGGCTTGAAGGGTGAACTGCCATCTCTCTCTCTGATCTTCCTAAGAATATATAATTGAATCAATTTTTGAACCCTCGCTTTGGTACTGAACGTTGAAGTGTTTTTACAAATAAAAGATACAACTTATGTCTTCTACAATTAACTGGAATTTTTACGCATGCTCTGGAGGGTGGAAAACGGGATTCTTTAACGGGGAAAATGTCACTTTAGTTTTGCACTTTTTATCAGCCGTCCGTCCTCGACATCCTTTTGAAGTTAACGCCTCCCTCGAATGAGAAATTCGCATTCCAGTAAAAACTTGTCAAGTTGATTGCATCTTTAATTGTTCTTCAGTGCGATAGAATCGTGAGTTTTTAAACTTCAAAGTGCAACCGGATCTACGCGATCTGTCGCGTCAAAGCCTCTTTTTAGAAATTAGAGCTTGCATTTTCTCAGTACATCCTGAGTGCTTCTTGACAAAAGCAGTAGAATAGGTAAGAGATTCTCTACCCTAGCGAAAAAAATGTGTTCGCATGATATTGTATAGAAGTTATGGTATCGTTGCAGCCTGTGTGTTGTAGAAAAGAATATTCAAAAGGTGTGGCACTCTATTCATAACATAGTTCTGTGTATTACTTCTATCATTGTTACCTCCGCCAAGGAGATTATGTTTCCGTCGGATTTGTCTGTCTGTTAGTCTGTAATGCTGTTTGTCTGTCTGTCACTAAGATAACTAAAAAAGCTATGGACTGATTTTGACGAAAGTTACAGGGATTGCTAGGTATGTTAGGAGGAACCGATGATTAACTATTGGTGAAGATCCTTCGATCCGTTTGTTCGTTTGTCTGCCTCATTTTTCTCAATACCATAACTCAAAAAGTTATGGACGGATTTTTTAGGAAATTTACATGAATTGTTAGGTATATTACGAAGAGTAAATGGCCAAATTTTTGTAACGATCCGCTTGTTCATTCGCTCGTTTTTCACTGTTTTAAATTTTATGCTTATTAGTACAATAACTCGAAAAATTATAATTGGATCTTCATGAAATTTATAGGAGTTGTTAGTAATGTTAAAAGACATAAATGATTAAATTTTGGTGCAGATCGGTTGGTTCGTTTGTATGTGTGACTTATGTTTTCGTAATGTTTGTTAGCAGCATAACTCAAAAAACTATGAACGGATCTTCAAGAAAATTGCATAAGCTGTTATTACTATTCAAAGGCACAAATGATTAGATTTTGGAGTTGATACAAAGAAACTCATGGTTTGAGAGCCAAATTGAATTTTTCGTTACCGTTATCGCGCTTGGTGGAGGCATGCACTCTCAGAGTGCTCTAGTCGAACATGCAATGTGTTTACATAACATATATCTTTCATTAAAAAATTAACCGTACTCATTCTTTACTTAATTAAGAATCAGTACTATATAATAATTCACGTCGTGTTTTTATTTATTTACTAGTGGCCCATGCCGTCATTATAAATGACGGCAAAAAATTAACACTTCACCAAAACCCCCGCCGTCTTTTGGGCTTCCTCATTTTTCCCCTATCTAATACTGAAGAAAAATATTCCAA
>LQNS02278125.1:16364798-16378680 GCA_001587735.2 Parhyale hawaiensis | reverse complement strand
TGTCTTGGCCAAAGCTCACAACTCGATCGTTCAGTTTGTTGAAGACAGGATCCACGGTGAAGGTCTTCTCATCTGAGAAAATGATGACTCGATTTCCATGACTTTTCAAGTCGTTAAGAAGGCGGCTTACATCGCTCTTGGCGCTTTTTAACCATGCCAGCAGGTAGCAGCGGTCTTTTCTGCCGCATTAAGCTCTTTCCACCTTCACTCTTTACAGCTCTTGACACGGTTGACATAGAAATCTTCTTCTTCTTCGCAAATTCAGCCATTTTGAGTTTCGGATAATTTTCAAAGGCTCTTCGAACATTCCTTCGTTGAATAACTTGTAGTCTGCCCGAACGTGGTCGATCTTTGAGGCTTTCATTATTCTTAAGGGAGTTTTCGACCCGTTTCACCGTCGATAAACTGATATTTTGTAGCCTAACAATATCCGCCTTCTGGTGACCCCGTCGAAGGAGAGCTGCTATCTTTATCCTTTTTGTTTCCATTACCAACAATGTATAAAAATGAGCACCGTTGCCAGTTATTATATTATCTGAAATAGTTCAGGGATGAGTCATTGTCAATAAATTTCATCAAGTCTTTGAAATGAGTTTCACACATCGAAAATACAAAACGGGGCAGGACTTTTGCAAGGCCCGTATAGGTTTTATGCACTACAGAATGCAATGCTCTCTGTTATAACATTACAAGATCCAAGTCGAGATTTTTTGCAAATTTTGAACAAAGTGTGCCTCTGGCGGTACTAATGCCGATGGGGAGCAAGTATCAAGTACAGCCGAAGGTTTTACCAATTTAGAAAATATAATTTATTTCTGCAATTCTCGCCTAATACAAATATCGCAATGGGCAGATATCTATTGTGCGACCATAGACATGAAGTGCTTTTTCACAAACAGTGACCGACATGCGTAGATAGAAATTAACAAGCCCTGGACCAGTGCGATTTTGCTTTCTTCTGGTACAATTATCAAATGTAAACAAAGCTGTTACCAAACCCAGGACGAAGCACGTTTATTAGCACTAACCCGTATTGGGAACAAGTATCAAACGAGGCTTTTAACAGATCTGGAACGAAGTGCTAACGCTTGCCTGGTACAAGTATCAAACGCAGGCAGCAGAGCCGAGCTTTTAGCGAATCATCGGCAGACGGACCGTATTTAGAGAGCGTGTCAGTGGTACAATTTGCAGGCAATAACGTTGGCATCGAGACCCTGCATGCTCGGCCACACCCAGACCTAATTGATGGTTTGATCTAATTCCCAAACATCCAGGTTACTTGCACAGGTCCAGACGAGCGCTGCCTCTGAACCGCTCCACCATGACGTGAATTACAATGTCACGATAGCACTGCCTGGTACCTCGCGAAACATTGCGTAGTGTTTGATATTAGGGCAGTTGTTCCAGCTACTATGTAGTGAGAAATGAATTTCAGTTCGATGGTAGTAGGGTTGGAATAGTGCTATGAATGATTAATGGGAGAGGTGTTTAGTTCACTGTGATGACATAAGTGAATTTCATTTCTACGACAGTGTAGAAATAGTAGTTGTTGTAAATGTGTGTAATAATAGTAGTAGTTTCAGTAATTGTGTAGTGAAGAACGAGTTTCTGTTTTGCAAAATTATTCTAGAAATATTAGCGCAAATTTTGGCTATTATAGGAATTGCTTCAGCACCTGAGCTTCAAGAAAAGAAATGTCTTTTACCTAGTAGTTAAATGTTGACTATTAACTTCTAAACATAATCGTTCCACTGTCAAAATTACTCAGATTTTCATTCTTTGCCATAGAAGGTCAAACTTTGCTTCATAATACTAACTGTGCAATTGTGGCTAAATTTTAAACTTACCGTGGTGGTAGGGAAACACATAAATTACTATATTGTGTGATTGCATCAAAGCTCACTAAGAAGCAATCAGTATTACATAAAGTGCATTCGAATTTCAGTGCTGAGGCCCAACCGAAGATAGAGAGCATCGCATCCGCAGCGACTGAGAGAGAAAAAAAAATGATGAACTTGAACTTGGGAGAATTGCCAGAGAATCGGAAGCGCCAACTTCTGTTGGAACCTTCTCCGTATTACTTCATATCTACAAGATAATTCTGCAATATTTCCATGGTCATTTTCCCTATCTCCGAAACAACGATGTCATCTTATTTGATATTGATTCATGTTTTTTACAAACAATTAATGCCACTTTTAGTCGACACTGGTTTACTGATACAGTAAATTTGTTCGGTTTCACGGAAATATCCGCCGTTCGCTTGCATCTTTATAAAACCATTTTATTTTGCTACAGTATGGGCAGGTAGGTATTACCATCTTTCAGTGTGTAAATTTCCTAATTCAAACGAATAACTATGTTGCTAAAACAAAAAACATTTTATTTTGCTACAGTATGGGCAGGTAGATATTGCCATCTTTCAGTGTGTAAATTTCCTAATTCAAATGAATAACCATATTGCTGAAACAAAAACCTAAAGCTGTGTGTAAGGTGGAGACAGCACTGACATACAATGTCTATTGCAATGAAAATTTTGGTTGGCATGATTTGTCTCTCCCGTTGCGTTCAGACAAATGAATTTCTGTTCTATGATGTAATTATGGAAGTGTTCGTAGAAATTTTTGTCGTTGTAAGTTCCTCATTCAATTAAATATAAGAAAAAGTATTTCAGCTCGATGATACCAACTTAGAAATAATAAGTGGCACATATGCGCCAGTAAACGATTAGTGAGAAACGATGAAAAGTATTTTTGAAATCATTTTTATTTTCATGTCAGTCTAAAATTATTTAATGGAAAGATTATTTTTTTCTGTTGGCGTTGAAAATGTACTTGTGCTTCTGAAAAATGATTAGTTTTTACCTTTACTTTTGGCATATTTAAAAAAATATATATGATATTATGAAAGGTGTTCACAGCGCTAGATTCAAAATTATCGGGAGTTGCATAACGACCATAATGTCGATTCGTTAATATGATTGCTTCAACTGATGCCTAATTCGTAAGCCATTTAGACACTGCTGCAGGCTCGTTAGTTCATTATTTCATCAGGACGAGGGAAAACCTAATTGACTGGTTCGAATGCTGATGTCCGTGATGATGAATACATTGCCTTACGGTGTACTCGAACGATCGTACTTTGTTTACAGGGTCGAGCGTGACAGTCACACCTGAAATATTTCCCGTCAGGCACCATTTTTGTTAGACTTTTTATGATTACTACTTGATGAAAATGTGTGTTTATTTCAATTTACGGCATCAAGCATGGCACTCGCCGAGAATATTTACCATCATTGCATTTTTTTGGTAGGTCCTTCCTCCTTAATGTATATCGGGGACTTAGAGCCAGAAGTGGCTATGTCCATTTTTGGCGAATTCGGATTCCTCTCGCCAATTGGGTGCCCGTGAGGTATATTTTTAGTGTCACAAGTGTCTATGCCGTATATCTTACGTAAGAAGATATGTGGCATGAAAAGAGATGGCATAGACAACCGTAACACTAAAAATATGCCTCGCGGGCACCCAATGGGTGAGAGGAACCCGAATTCGCCAAAAATGAACATACTCACTTCTGGCTCTCAGCCCTCAATATATACTGTGTTTGGAATTTGCCTGAATGAGTATAACACTCACACAGGGAATCTTTACTGTTAGTACCCTGTTTTTTACGCCTTCAACAGCACGTCTTCACCACAAGAACCTATGGCCATTAAAATTGTATCTAAGTGGCGCCAATTGACCTAGTGCTCTAAAGTGATTTCAGTTCTTGATATGTCACACTTATTTGTTCTTCATTACCCAGTATCAGCAGTCTTTCATGTCTCGCTGTGGTCGGCTGTGGAATGGTCTTGATAATTCTGTTTCAGCTGATGGTGGACAGAAAGTTTTTGAATACTAGATCAAATGCGTGCTTTCCCTTAATTGCTTCCCGTAAGTCTGTTCTTGCCTCTTTCTTTAGCATTTTTTTATTTCATTTTCGACGCCGTATGTTGACTGGCACACACTGCATTTTTTTTATAGGTACTTACCTTTACCGACGCTGCTCTTCGCTCGTTTCAAAAATAGTAAACAATAGCCAGTTGAGCAATAGCTGTCATTGGAGCACTTGATCTGCGATTTTAGAACTAACGTAGTCACAGTGCCAAGTACGATTAGTTCAGCTACGAGACTGCGACTGGCACAGATCCAGCTGTGCTTTTATATTCATGTAGTTAAAATTGGCTTACTCACTGCTAAGCTAGTTTCATGACTGTTGCATGGCTCTTTTTACTGTGGGTTCGAAATCGTAATCAAACTCATTCTGCAGAACCCACCTGCACCAGCGTACGTGATATTCTGACCGATCGTTTTGTCTCAATGACAAGTCTACTTTGGGTGTAAAAGATTTAATGATTTCCAAACTAATTCTGGTACAGCTGTAAAAGTCTCAAAATGAACTCTGTATAAAGCTCAATGTTTATAACACGCTCCTTATCACTATCAAATTCATTACGCAAGTCTTTTACATGCAGGAATGAATTCTACCGGGAACATCCATCGCCCCTGTTCTCCTCTATCTTTGCGTGACTATATCTTTGCATCATCTCAGGATGTTGTTATTCTTCCTCAAGTAATTACTCACATAACATGGTTGACTATCTTGTTCATATGTGCTCCCGGGACCGCAAACTTAATTTCCAACTGATCACACACAGCACATGCAGGATCAAGCATGGCACTCATACCGGGAATCTCTGCCATCTCAATTTCTTTTGCACGTGTATCTTCTTATCTTTATCACAAGTTACTGTTGGATTATAGATACTAATAACAGAAGCAGATTTTTGGCTCATGGACCACAGCAGGTTTATCGTATTTTCTCGGTTGTGTAACTCTAAGCACGATATCACACTCAAGCTTATATGACGCACCCTACCTGCACGATCGAGCGTGGTATTCATACGGAGAATCTCTGCCGAATCAGTGGCATATGATTGAACGCATTTGTGTTCGCGTCGATCTTGGGGGAATCAGGAGGCAGCTCACGTACCTACACTGATACGGAGGCCTGCCATCTGCTAGGATATTGCGCCTCCGCCAGAATACTGCCAGGATTGCCGCGTGTTCGATAGATATGCTCCGAAATTGATATGCCGATCAGGTCACCTGTTTCTCGACTGAAAGGAACCGAGTGAAAGCGGATTGTGCTACAGAATAATAAATTAGTATCGAGCCGCACAATAATATACGTGAGGATATGCAGTAGTTGAAATTGTCCGATGCACTAGTATATCGAAGTTATGCAAATGACCAGTAAATTAAAGTTGAGCAGTAGACCAGTAAACTGAAGTTGTGCCGTAGACCAGTAAACTGAAGTTGTGCCGTAGACCAGTAAAGTGCAGTTGTGCAATTGTTTGGTAAATAGAAGGTGGGTGTCACAATTGACCAGGAATTGGAAACTGTGCGGTAGATTAAAAAAAAACTAAGATGTGCAGTAGACCTATAAATTGAAGTTTTGGATTACAAAGAGTGACAAATTTATGATCGGCAGTAGATTAGTGAGTTGAAGCTATGGAAAAGAAAAGTAATATGCAGTAACGCAATGTTTGAAAATAATAAATTAAAAACGTGCAATAGGATAGCGCGCGGAAGCTGGCAGCATCATTACTGAAGGCGTGCAAAGAGAGTATAATAAGCCAAAACCGTGCGTGACTCTAAATAATAAGTTAGAGTCGTACAGCAGAACATTAATTTACACCGTGCATCAGAATAACAAGTTGTAGTCACGCGGTTAATACATAAGTTGAAGTTGCGATACAGGATAATTTACTGTTGCGCACCTGAATTAAATATCACTCTCTGTAAGAGCAGCACTGTTTCCATGGTCGTGTATGCGGTTATTGGACATGAGAGCGTTTTCCTGTGCCGTGAATTTACTAATTACAGTTAAATTAGAGCGGACAACAGAACAGCAGGGCTATATATTGAAATTATTTATATATAAATATATATTTGTCGTAGAAAACATAATGGCTCATAGGTTTTAGCCAGGCAACAGATCTATGAATGTTTTTCGGAAACAGTAAACTGATATCGAGTATGGAAATAAAAGATAAGCATCGCGTACACATCAACTGAAATTTGTTATCTATAAGAGAGGATAACGGCTTGCATAAAGTAGATTCGATATAGCTCATTAGCACAAGTTAAATCTGACTGGTTTAGGCTTCAGTTTCATTTCTATAATTGTATTTATGCATTTTTTATATTTTTTTAGATGAATTGCGAGCAATTGTAAACGCCTGGACTGCGGCGTATCTATGAATTGATGGACTTCGCAAGATTAATATTTGATTTTACTTCTTCGCAGCCGGCCTGTGTGTAGCGTAATATAGACGTTTATAACTGAGGAGACTGGCTTCACTTAATAAAATGGTTAAATCTGGATAGCCCAAGGGAGATTATCTTCTCGACAATGATTGGCAGTATGGGTAGGAAAACGGCAATGCGCTGTGGAAATAAAATTGGCCCCGCCAAACTATTTGAAATTTCAAATCCAAAATCAGGTTGGCAGGTGCCAGGCATCCTCCGTAAATGACGTTTGGGCCCCTGGAATGACAGGTATGAATAATGAATCGTCGTTTATGCAAAGTTTTCCCTGTATATATGATACGAAATATCATACAACATACTGTATTATAGCCTTCTATACTATAATAAGAGAGCTGGCTGTCCGTTCGTCCGTCTGTCCGAAGCCTTCCCAACACCGTATCCAGGATACGAAACCGGGAACGGTTTTTTATAGAACTATATTTGTCACAAAAATTCGTAAAACACAGGCATCGTCACAATTAAAACGTACAAAAGTGACAAATGGTCACTAAAGCCTATCCGCTTCTCGGACCGGGAAAGAAAAAAAGTACAATTGCATATCAACATGAAGACATTAATTATATAGTACAAAAAATAGGAGTGGTGGCATAAATCCCACCATTAAAATTATAAGCCACGATAAATTCACTTGTTGCCAATGAGAATTAAAAAAAAACAAACATGAAAGAGCAGCAGGTTTGGGGTTCCAGCTACCCACCCATTGCAATGACCGAGCGCCGATTCCGCGCTGAAACCCCGGCCAGGCGGCAGCACGGTGCGTCCTTTCACATCAATATCTCAGAAATTATTTTTCAGACAATAGCTTAGGATTGAACCACCAGGAAGCTTAAAAAAGTCAAGAGGAGCCGTTGAGAGAACATTATGGTGACAGAGTGAAGCCATATTGCCGATATTGAGCATGAGCGCAGTTACGATTTGTTTCACATAACATTATTCTTCAAGATCCCAAGAACACGAATGACAAAGGATCATTTAATAACTTCGCTTCTAGGACCAAAGGCTACTGCACACTCATTGTACAATGGGCAACAAAACTGAAATATACCATACACAATAATTTCTTAATGTTCCCATATCAATATTCAATTATTGTTTAGAGCTGCATTTTTAAATAGTTTTTTCAGACTGTGTGCTGCCATTGGTCTGAGCAGCTCACCATTGGTCTCATTTATCAATTTCACTAATTGAAATACGGTGCCCTGCTTTTCAACGTCAAGTCGCACAATGGGTAGGTTAAATTTTACTCTCCTCATTGCATTATTATGGGGAGGTAATAGTGACAAAAGATATTTATCATAGTATCATAGTACTAAACAAAAAAGGAGACCAAGCTCCGAAAATTTTCCAAATGCTGAATATTAAGTCGAGTAATCATATAAAACTTAACGTTTCGGGAATGCCTCCCATCTTCAGAAGTATAAAATATTTAACGTAATTAAAACAATTCTTTTTATTTTCAAAATGTGGGAAGCTGAGATGTTGTTCTTTAAAATATCTAATGTAACATATCAAATCAAAACAATTCTCTTTATTTTCAAAATGTGGGGAGCTCAGATGTTGTTCGGGGGAGGTATAAAATGCAACTGAATGGAGCGAGCTTTTAGAGTCCCGATATCGACGTCTGTACATTCGGAGGACGATGGGTCAGGCATTAACCGTGTGTAGAGGTACAGCCGAGGTCATAATCTTGAGGCTAGGTTTTGCTCTATGGATGTAGAGAGATTCCAGTGTGGTGAGTTCGAATGGGGTAGAAAAGTCAATGATTGAGAAATATGTCGTGCTGATAGGATGATTATTTTGTTCAACATGGAGACCGGGAGCAGAATGAGCAGGTTTTGCGAGGGGTAGACCTGTTCTACTCTAAATGTGGATCGATTCGAGCTTTGAAATGTCCAGTGCTACCTATGCACGAAGCATTGCAGCTTCTGCATTGATATTTGTAGATAACACTAGGCAGGAGAAGTGTAGGAGGCTTGTCTTTGAATTTAAATAAGACCCAAGGGTGAAGGAGTTTATGTATGAAAATTTGGAGTTAATGTGCGAGTAAGCTTCAGAGAGGAAAGTTTTCAGAGTGTTAACCATGTTGACAAAGTGCTTGTTGCAATGAGGAAGCAATTGAAAAAAGTTTAATTTACGGACAGAAGGTTTAGTTTGTCAAGGAACAGCTTGCAGTAGTGGTCCAGAAGATAGTGTGGATAACCGTTATTTTTGAAAAAATGTTCTAATAAATCCCATTTCATTTGAAAATGCAAAGTAAGAAGAAGACAAATGTTACTAGCTGCACCTGTAAAAATTTCACGTTCTGGCGGGACCTTTCAGGTTGGACCCCCGGAAATTCTTCAGTGATGAACCAATATTGTCAAGTTTTATAGTATACTAAACTGCCCGTGGCCCGTTGGATCGTTTTCACCATTATTTTTCCTTTCGTAAAAAGTCAAGTGTTATTTAGCTGGTCATAGACAAACCGTTATTTGTGGGTCACAACACCAGCTCCTCTGCTTTGAAAGCTGTATTTAACACTGTCTGTGCGCAAAGGAAATATATATGTGACGCATGGTCCAATTGTATTGCCCGTATCACCTTTAAATTTAACGTGCACGTTCATGCAGCCGAGCTCGACTTCATCTTCCGTATCATGGATACATCCGAACTATATTATATCTAATTTCCTGCTATCTGTCACCGATGCAGAGGGTAACACACGAAAGAACGTAGGAACAATGCTATTAATGTTATAATAAACTAGCGGGACCTGTGGAAATTCCACGGTTAATTAATATTTTCACCTACTTTCGTTTGACATAGGGTAGTGTTAATGTAATTTAACCTACCCTGTCTAATCTAAAGTCCGCATGACGAACCCCGTCTACTTTAATACACCTTGTCTCGCGGAATCTAGCCTCTCTCACCTGTAAATCTTGCATACAACGGTACTTCTTGCATTGTTCTCCTATATTTATGCATACCTTTCTAAGCTCTGTTTTCCACTGCTTACAGATAATTTAGCCGATCATAATCTTACGCGTTTTAATTTTCTTGCCAGCTTCTCCGATTTTTTTTAACGACTACGGGGCCCTTGGATATTGATCCGCAGCCCATCATTTTCCTGCTCTCTTTGATGCGATGGCAGTAGGGTCAAAGAGCTTCTTGTGTAGGCTACAACCTCGGAGTAAGTATAGAGGGAGACGACATAACCAAAATATTGCACTGCACCCTGCGGACCACCTCATCGTACGAGCTGGACTGGCAACTGGCTGGCTTGCACGCTGGCCTCTGGCTGGCTGGGATGGGTGGCGTAGATGCATGTTTAAATTTCATTTAGCAGTAAAACAGTAGACACGTGCTCTTTTTCATTTGCGTTAGCTGCAAATACTGTCCGGGCAAGAAAAATTTCTGATCTTGAGTTTTTCTGTGCACTGGACTTAAATACCTCACCGTATCCAGGTTACAAAGCGCCTTAAAAGTTCATCTCATTCTGATTCCTGAACGATAATTGATATCAAGCAGGTACTGCTAACCCGCTCGAGATTGTCTCAACAGCGGCTGCTGTGCTGCAGGCCCATCGCAATTGAGTCTTTTATATCTAAAGTAACTTCGAGAACTGAGCTCATCAGGATGCCGCTGCAGAAAGCCGCCATGAAAAAGCCACCGTAAACCAATTGGTGCCACTTCCGCAGACGACATTTTGTGTCGTCTCCCTTTATACTTCCTCCGAGTCTACAACAAACCGAGTCGGGTAATTTCTTCCCTCAAAGCAGCCCAACCCTCTGTTCTCAAGATTTCATTGCATTTCCTGGTATATCGCATATTCGCTTAAAAGAATACCTTAGAACCCATGTGTCTAACACTATCCTCTCTATTCTCGTGCAGCGTAGCCTACCTACGTATCTGGCTGGCCCTATTAAAATAGTCGAGCGCCACAAGCATAGCGAACATAATATTGTGAAAGAAATGAAAAACGGTAGATAAGATACGAGTGAAATGGTTTTCATATCATTGCTTTGAACGTGACTGGAATTTTTTCAAGAAGCGCTAAAGAAGATAGCTATGGTTGAACTTCATTCCAACGAAAATCAGAGCTTCTTACAGGCTGAATATTCCCCTATCTATTATTGAAAAGCGTAACACACGAAGGAACGAAGGAACAACGCTATTAAAATTATAGATAGACCTGGACACGGACATTTGTGAATTTGGTGGACTTGGTGGATTTTGTGGACTTGATGGAGTTAGTGAGTTTTGTGGAATTGCGAAGTTTTCGATGGGATGGTAAGATGTTTTCAAATACATACGTTCATGACTTATTGAACAAAAAGGTTGCGTTTGATGGTCTAGTATAACATAAAATGCCATGGCATAGAGGAAGAAATGAATGTTAAAGCATCGATTAAGTAATAGTGGCAATCTAGTTGTAAGATGAGAAATTCTAGATGATATTGTGAATCTGTGATTGGTACAATTAATGTCTTGTATGCCGTCGTCGGCTTCAAACTTTAGAATAAAATTATTCTAATGAACTCCTATGTTAAATATTTCTATTCAATATTTTGAAAATTTCCAGTGCATGATTAAGACGCGCTCAGGAATAAAATAACCTGTCACCATTTGCCACATTTCTTCCACCCTTGCTCTTTTTTTAAACATTTTCTCGTCCGAGTTTCGTATATTGGCAGATATTTTTCAATTTTATTCGAATTAATCAACGAGAGCGTTTTCCCTTAGCTGTAATTGCTCGAGTAGATCGTCCAAATTGCTCCGAGAACAAGTTTGTCAATCGTTGAAAATTCGAGTGGCACTTTTGCATGTTAGCTTTATATTGCACGCGCGCCCAGCTGTATCAGTTACATTTAAAAGCCTGTTGCTGTCCCCCTGACAGAGCGAACCATTTACATACGCCTGTTCAACTCTTCGACACAACGCCGATAGTTTGTTGAGCTGAAAGTTGCCAAAGAATTCGAGACGGTTTGTGCGAGTCGTAATACCGATTCGTGGACTGGTACTGAAGGCAATATTTGGGACGTGAAGTTAAAATACCAGGACGTGGACCGGCATTGCACTTAATATTTGTAATTTACTGTAAAAATATAGGGAAGTGGACTGGCACTGTGCAAAATATAGCTAACATGAACTTAAAATACCCGTATTTTGACAGGCATTGCACTCAGTATTTGTGACTTACAGTAAAAATACTGTATGTTGACTTGTACTGCACACAGTATTTGTGACGTTGTCCAAATACCTGGTGTACGCTGCATGGTATTGTATACAGTATTCTTAGCGGAAAGTACAAACAGCGGTATATGATCGGCTATTTCATGCAGTATTAGGAACAAACTAGCGGGACCCGTGTAAATTCCTCAGTTGGTTATTGTTCTCACTTTCTAAAATGAAGCAATCCGAACCTACGCTACTATAACCTAATACAGATCCTTAGCCTAACCTAACCTACCGCAAATATATAGCACCTGTCTCTTAATCCTTACGAACTGCGCTTACCTCAAGCTTGCTGCATACGGCAGTTGAAACATGGGAACGTTCCTCCCTATCCTTCCCATTACGCTGCTGTGCATGCAGTTTCGGCTTGTCTAATGTTACTGTATTAAAAAACTGCTTAACCTCCCAGGCGCGGCAGCTATTCCGTTACAGCGAGGGTCACTTACTCAGTGAATTTCTATTGAGTTTCTATTCGCAATTGTAGAAAACAACTTTCTACAAGTAAGGCGATATTTGAAAACGCTGGAGCCCCTATACTAAGCAGAAAGACAAGATGTGAGGTTCTGCAGAAGCTAGGCAAAGTGAAAAAGGCAATTAAACAACTACTTCTAACAAAAACTCATAAAGAAATAAGGGTCAAATGGGCTCAGGAGAACATGAAAACTGATTTCTCCAATGTCATATTTACTGACGAATGCAGAGCCACTCTTGATGGTCCAGATGGATGGGCATCTGGATGGGTCCTCCATGACCGACCTCAACAGACACGGCTTAAGCGTCAACAATGTGGTGGAGGTATAATGTTTTGGGCCGGGATGGAAGGTGACACCCTTATTGGTCCATTTGAAGTGGCAGAAGCAGTTAAACTGAAGGCAGAAAGGTACTGCTAGTTTCATGAAGCCAACTTGATTCCATGGCTTGATGAGCAGACTATCGCACGCATATCCAAATTGGCATTTCAGCACGATAACGCTCCCTCACACCGAGTACGGTACAATGCTAACTGGCTTGCGGATGGAGGATTCAAATCCAAAAGGATTATGACCTGGCAAGCGAATATCCCCGATGTAAATCCCATTGAGAACCTCTAGGCAAAAATCAAAAGGAAGGTCTATGGAGGTGGTCGGCAGTTTTCGAGCAAAGTATGCCTGTGGAATGCAGTAAAAACAGAAGCAGATTCTATTCCACCATCTGAAATATCGAACTTGACAAAGTCTGTTGATAATCTTAAAAAATAATGAAAAGTTGAGGTTGCCATGATCAAAATTAATTTGTTATGTTTACCACTACTGAACACTTATTTCAGTGTTTATTGAATTGTTTGGTGATAATTTCTTGGTTTTGGACGTTTAATATTAATAATAATCCTGTTCTCTTGTATTTATTTCCTCTTTGTAACGTTTTTATTAGCTTGTTGCATAATCTGAGGTAACAGTAAAAAACTTGTAAATAAGCAAATTGTATGATAAACGTAACCAATGGCTAAATATTTATTTTACAAGTGCTGTTTATATTGGCAAAATAGCTATACATTTAGTTAATATTGATAGTTCAAAGTTAGACACTCATCTCAAAAAATTAAGCAAAAAATTCTATTTGCATTATCAAAGGTAACGCACTGTAATGTACAATCAATATGGGAATGGAATGTTATCAGTTTATGGCTGATTTGTGAATTATAGATTTGTTTTATTGCCTTCGGATGAATAACACGAAACTTGTATATTGCTGTTACAAATGAATGATTCATAATCGATTTAGTGGATAACTATAGTCCTAATGGAAACAGTTTGGCGTAGCCAAACGAGTAGTGAATTTTAATGCGAATTACTTCGGCTGTAAATAATTCTAGCAGGTTACGTATATGTAGGCGCCTGTCAACCAATATAGAGTGAAGTGATTCATCTAATAGCCACAATAGCCACTCTTGTAGTACCGAAATCTGTGAGAGAATTGGAATGACTCAGGTGATTGGCTCTGCCTCGTGCAGCAATCCTGCAGAGGGCAATATCGCTATTCCAACATGCACTTTTATCATAATTTGATTCCATATTGGCCGATAGCTTTACAAACGGTGTGCTTCTGTTGATAGAAAGTCAGCAGTGTTGTGAAAAAATAAACAGGATTGTCTGGTGCTCAACGCTTGATATTTTCTGCCTAGACCTAGACCTAGACCCCCTATACCTTATGTGGCGGAAATCAATGGATGATGGAGTAATTCCACTCAACTACAAGCACGCGATTATTTCACCTATTCCTAAAGCTGGAAATAGCATGGATCCAGCGAACTATAG
>LQNS02278125.1:16347237-16363381 GCA_001587735.2 Parhyale hawaiensis | reverse complement strand
GATAACTCGTTGTTAGCCACCCCGCTGGTCACGGACTGCAGCATCACCTCTGCACAAGATGGGCGGCGTGCGTAACGTCGCCTGGACCTCGTCCGAAGTATCATCAAAGGTATCAAAGGTAGGTACGAGCATGGAAACAAACGTTGACTGTGCAACACTGGGAAAAATGAAAATAATTGTTGCTAGTTCCCAGCACCTGGTGTTTCCACCCTGATGTTTTGACCTTCCATGCCTACAGAAGTTAGCACTTTGTGACACTGGGAGGGATAAAAGAACCTTTTGTTGCGTCTCCAGCTCTTGATGTTCAGCCTGGAGCTTCATCGTCGGGGGTAAGGGCAAATATTGGCCACCGCAAAGCCGAAACTAGCAAAAATGAGGCTATTTTTGTTTTTTGCTAAATGAAGTGACAGAATAAAACCGCAGCAATATTCTCTCTGCCTACAATAAATACATTGCGATCAATAATATTAGTTTCAACCGATTATTTTATTTTTTATATATTTTTAGCGAAAATAATTGTCTCATATTCGAATAAAGTGTACAACACGGCGCATAGGCTGTTTGGCAACATTTGTTCATCTTTCATTGTGAAGCACTGGCTAAAATATTCATTTGTCCCAGCTTTTTACAAAATTAATGAAGGTTAGCCACGATATTGCTCCAATAAACTACAATTTAATGCGAGACGTGCTAAAGATCTTACGTATGACAAAAGACATTTACATGTATTATAAAGAAACTGCAAAAGGATCTTCATGTGCTGTCATTGCAAGATTTTTTGGTCATCAAGACCAACGAATCTTGAATGCTCCCTTCAGTCGCTAGCAAAGAAATGATAAGGGGAAATTGAAAGACATTACCTTTTGAAAGAAAGAATGTTAAGCGTCAAATGAATAAGAGTCCCAGAAGAACAGTCACATAATTTTTGAAAATGCAGGCCTCCCCATTATGTCAACTACCATTCGAAACTGGAGGCTACACTGAGAGAAAAATTACGTGCATTTTTGTCCCAAAGCCGAAACACACAAGTGCATCATAAAAATAAAGTTCATCATCATGATGCATATAGGGTCTTAAGATGCACTTGCATGAATTGATGTACTTATGTGTTTCGGTTTTGTGACAAAGCCAATGATGCACCAAGATGCATCAGAAACAGGTAAAATTGATGCACCTGAAGAGACGAAACTTTGAAAAACAATAGTAATCTCCGTGTTAGCATATAATCGCACCTCGCTTTGCGCGTGTAGCAAAACTACAAAACTTTTGTTCACTTTGTTTTTGCGGATATGTGTTTTTCTGACTGAAATATTTTTGGTCTGCAGCGATGACACACCAAATAAAGCCATGAAAAACCTACTTGCATCCTAATACTTGTCTGTGAAACTCCTACGTGCATCAAAATTTTTCTGAGTGTAGGTTACATTGTAGCAGTAAGATCTCGTTAGAAAAGTCTCCATTGCAACTAAGCATTGACTGGACTCGCGTAAACATGAAATTAGATATACAATTTGTCTTGTTCATATATGAGACCAAACTAATGAGTGGGGCCAAGAATAGGTAGGGATTAGAAAGAAATTGCGTTACCGTTTTCGTCGCCACCAACGTAAAGGTGGAGTGATGTTTTGAGCAGACATCATTACCTCCGCCAAGGAGGTTATGTTTTCGTCGGGTTTGTCTGTCTCTCTGTCTGTCTGTCATCAAGGTAACTCAAAGCGTTTTGGATGGGTTTTGACGAAACGTTCAGGGATTGTCAAGTATGTTAGGAGGAACAGGTGATTAACTTTTCGTGAAGATCCGTCTATCCGTTTGTTTGTTTGTTTGTCTGACTCATTTTTCTCAATGCCATAACTCAAAAACTTATGGACAAATGTTTCTAAAAATATACAAGAGTTGTTAAATATACCACGAAGATTAAATGATCAAATTTGTTTAATGATCTGTTGGCTTGCTCGTGTGTTTGTTGCTGTGGTTGATTTTATGCTTGTTAGCGCAATAACTCAAAAAGTTTTCAATGGATCTTTATGAAATTTACTTGAGTTGTTAGTAATGTTAAAGGACATAAATGATTCTATTTTAGTGCAGATCGGTTGGTTCATTTGTATGTTTGACTTATGTTTGTCATAATGTTTGTTAGCAGCCTAACTCAAAAAGTTATGAACTGATCTTCAAAAAATTGCAGAAACTTTTAATACTAGCAAAAGGCACAAATGATTAGATTTTGGAGTTGATACAAAGAAAATCATTGATTCGGAGCCAATTTGAATTCTTCGTCACCGTTGCCTTACTTGGCAGAGGTATGCGCTCTCACAGTGCTTTAGTTAATAATGAAATTGTTGGCCCCATTGTGCTTCGAAAAGGAGTGAAAATTAATTCCGCTAGTTGTTACCAACTTTGAGTGAAGCTTCTTTTCTGTGGCTTGATAAGCAATGTTTGTCTCTTCATAAAATGCTTGCGTTCATGAAGGACACTGCTCTGCTCCCTCTACAAAAGTAACAAAAGAGTATCTGGCATTTCCGGGATTTAGGGATGAAAGTTTGGTGTTATGTCCGCTAAATTTTCCAGATCAGAATCTCACTGAAAATGTTTTGGGCATCATCATGAAGAAAATCTACCCTGATGGCAAGTATACTGCGCTTCAAAACTGGAATTGCGGTATACCATCCAAATTACTTCGAGGTATGTGGATGCTACGACTATTAAAAATGAACTCATTCTGTGAATGAGCGCATTTTTTACGTCATTCGATGTAGAACTTGCTTATTTGTAGGTTAATTATTTTTCATAAAATTTTCTTTATTGCGTATTTTAGTGGTTAAATCAGCATTGTTCGTTTTAGTATCCATTTTGCGTTGACGTTTTTTAACTTGTGAGACTAATATCGTGGTTTAGTAGATGTGTCAAGATATGAGCAAAGTGGGATTTTTTATTGTGTTGAATACAGACTTCTAAATAATAATGTTGTAAAATATTAATTTAGTTTTGAACGATTTATTCACTCTACAAAGTTTGATGCACTTTTATCGCGAGTCGCACTGTAGTCCGTACGTACAAATGTAGTATCTGCAGCTATGAATTTTCTTGATAAAGATATGTTATGCTAGCACTGCTGATTATCTTATTTTGTACACTACCTTGTGTGTCCAGGGGACGTTGTGTACATCTCTTCACGTGTTTGGAGTCTGGTTGGAGAGAGCAGCGAATCCCTGGCTGGTATATGTGGCATTCTTTTAAATAAGAATCCAGCAATTTTTTTTTAATTCTATAACTTTACCATCACACATATTTTGGAGATGCCGACGCATTTTCTTAAGCTGCCCGCACTCCGCACAGTGAAGCTATGGGAATATATCATTGTTGCAACTACACACTTTTACAGCGTCACTGCTTGGTATGCGTACGGTACATCAAAAGTCATTCCAGTCCAATTTGAGTGATACGTACTTCAATTTTTCAAATACATATGATTGTGAATTGTTCGAATCTTCGTTGTATTGGATACAACTGAAAGCAGCTTAGTTGTTTGTGATAGTCAAACTCTTGGGTGGCTCGATCATTGAATAACTTCAAGTTGTTCTAGTGTTTTGCTCGTACTCGGCAACAAACGGAGAAGAGTATTCTCTCCTAGGCAATAAATATTAAGTGCTTTCATGAATAAGCAGTACCTTGACTTCGTAAAGATTCGTAAAGCCCATTCACTCCGTTTCTTTCCTACCACTGTATCTCTAGCTACATATTCTTCAAAGGCAGCGCCATCTTGCTTTTTCACTGCAATGTCTCTTAAAATTGTCTCTATTTCAATTTGATGTCCGTTACTAGTGGCATATGTCCTAGGCTCAAAGAATGTCGGGTGTTTTCCGTATCGAAGCAGCTCGAATTTCGTTTCATTAAAAGTCACGTTATTCTCTACTGACCATAGACAGATACTTTCCAGATCTCGTTTGACAAAGTTCACGTTTACCATTGATCTTACAGCCGCTACTGAATGTTCGTGTATCGTCAGCAAAGGATGACAGGATGGCATAGTTGCATCCGTTTCCCATGATACAATTAACATACTGATATAGGGATACGAAAAAGAGTTGAACAAAGTTGTCCTCTGTATACTAGTATCTAGCTTATAACTCATGTTTTGGACCACAGTATCAGATCGACCGAAGGCATTCTTAGTTTTCTTGAATTTTTTCGGACAGTGAAGCTCTCTCTTTCTTCTCTGAGTTTATCTTCACGCCCTTGTCTATCTTTGAATATATGTCTAATGGTCTATATTTTCCCTGCTTTGCGTCTGTCAGCCTCTGTCTTCGACTTGTGTCTGTTTGAGGTGTGTCGCTCCAATGTCTTTGATTGTCTGCCGGGCCCGCTCTACGTACCTTTGCCTGTGCTTCTGCCTCCCGGTATCTCTGCCCTGGTGTATCATGTTTGGATCTAAGCACCGGGTCGCACTCTCGTCGTTCGCGACGATTTGTGTGCGGGTTTGTGGACGCGGATCGTGTGCTTTCGGGCAGCGTTCAAGTTGTGCGCTGCGCTGCTCGTTGTATCGCTAACTAGGTAAGGTAAGGTTGGGTTAGGTTAGGTTAGAACGTTAGGTAAGGTTAGGTTAAGTTAGGCTAGGTTAGGTTAGGCTAGGTAGTGTTTATTTTAGTGGTGACGCGCGCAGGAAAGCTTACGTGAACGCAGAAACGTCGTGAACGACGCTAGTGCTATCGGGTATGAAGCTGTTTCTGTTACAGATAATTTTCGTGGCAATTCAAAGATAAATAGGACAATCGCTACAATGCAATACATTTTGCACATACGTAGAGTCAAGCTCATTTATGTGTTTACAGTAAATCGTTTCAGTATATTTAGTTCGGACATACAGAAAAGCTTATCTACCCGTGTATAGTCTTTCCTATAGTTGTTCTTTATGCCTACGTGAGTAAACAGAGCCTGCGTAGGCAGAACTTAAGATTTAATACCTGCCACTGGTATTACCTGTCGTATCGTACGGAAACGGAGTGCATTTGATACCTGAGCTTATTTGATATGTGCATATTACATTCGTCAGATTCCCAATGGTAGGTAAACATACAATACGAGGGTTTGCAGATATTCGTACAGACGCCTATCTAAGCCAGCTTCAACTCTGCAGTAAGCCCCCATAAAGCTTCCATTGCTCTTATTTCCTTGTACGTACTTCAGTGATTTAAAATTTCTGTGATGGGAATGGTGAATTCAATCCAGATTTCCACCACAATGTGCGGCAGTGCAGTATCGGCAGCAGCAATAATATTCGTACGAATCACAAAGCCCTTTGAAGAATCCTCGTTCCGACGCAATTCCGATCTTGAACCGAAAGCTTCCGTGTCATTCTTGAGCGAGACAGTGGTCGTTACAAATGATCATATATCGTTATTTTGGCTATTAATTCCGATATAAACCCGACAAGCCCCAGATTGTTAAATAGTCGTAAAGTATACGAAACGAGCGCCCTGAAACTGAATGCTTTATGAAGAGTCGTAAAAACCGCCGGGCTAAGAACGCAAAAGACCGGGATACGCCGGCTTGTTTTGACATATACACTGAGCCTATTGCGTCGGTGGCTCGTACTCATCTGCCTTGAGTTTACATTGGAAATTGACGCTGGATGGGTATTGCTGCAAATCGAGTCTGCATCGAGCGTTAGTCTACAGTGCACAGCGCTGCAAATCGAATCTGTGCGAACTCTTGGTCTGCTGAGCATTGCACTTCAAATCGACTTATGCCGAGCGTTAGTTTCACCTGAAATGCGTTGTACATCGAGAAGCCGTGCATTTTTGGTCTGTACTGCATTGTACTGCAAGTCGAACAGCCTTTTATTTTTACCTTCAATTGACTGTTGCATGTTCGACAGTAATGCCTATTTTTAAAAGCAGGGAATTGGCCTTTGAGCCTCACCGTATAAAGAAAGCTACAAATCAAGCCAAAATGAACCATTGTCTGTTTTGCTCTGCGCTACTAAATAACAAAATAGGAGACATTGTTGAAGAAAATTACTACGGTATTCCCCATGTAATGCTGCCCATTCTTGCCCGCATTAAATAATGCTGAACAGACTATTAGAATTCGCTTATACGTAAGTGCATATAATGTGCTCATGTACTCAAGTACATACTTTCGCATGCTCCATGAGTATAGTTTTTTATTCAACTAAAGATACGCATTTACCATGTTCTTAGTGCATTTTAGAGACATTAACCATTTTTTAAACCTGCTACCTTACCACGTTGGTCGCTTTCGAGCAAAAAAAAGGGATATAAATTTTTCATCGGTGCGTGCCTGTCATTTCAAAAGAAACTTATATCAAAAAAATAGTTATGGGTCCTTACGCAAAACCAAATTGTGTTGTATATTAATTAAAACAGCCTAGAGAACCCATGGTCTTAGAACCTAAGAAAGTTATAGTGTCGAGATCACAAAAATAAAAAAACGTAGCGAAATTGTTGGGGCTCAGCTTTTCTAGAAAATATACGCATCGCCAAAGTCCACGGACACCTGTCTTCCGGTTTTACTAATATTAAGTGCTATTTTCATATTAAAAACTTCTTTCACAAGTGATGTAGCCCTATCAATTAAAGACATATTAGCTCACTAAGGCCTCTTCTTTGATTATGAAACTCTAGATATAGTGGTATTCCTAGGAGAAATTAATGTATTAATCCGGAAATTATGACTTTATTTCCTGTGGTGGCATCCCTAAGAGAATCAATTAATTTCTTCGCTATACAGTATGTATAGCGAAGAAAGTTGTCTGTAATTGGTTTTTAACAAAAAATCGTAAAAGCTAACTTAACCAAATTTGATACACTAGGCCTACCTTAACGTTACCTGTCACATCTAACCTAATGCAACAAACACAATTTCCAGTAGTATCTTCCAATAATTCGTTGTACTTGGACTGCTTATTTTACCACATTTTACCTTAGCATACCCATTCTATCCCTTGGCACATACCTTAGCTCTTCAGCCTCTTACGTTAGATGATGATAATGTATTACTGGAGGTACAGTAGGACTAAATGCCTCACTGTTGCTATGTTAATGACGGATTTTCTGGGTGAAGATTAATTTAAGCAATTATGATTGTTGTTACTAGCCCTTGTGCATGCCAAGCTACTTCTCGTATGTCGGTACTCCATATAATTATATACTGACATCTATGAAAAAGTGGTTTTCAATCACACTGTACAGGGGGTACGTAGCTCGAGTCACAGGTAAATTCTTTTGTAAGAGTACAGTAAATAAATTTCTTTCTCTCTTTCCCACTATCTTCATTTTTGTGTGAGAAAGAGTTCCCTAGTCAGGTCTGCAGGTGTAGGATGAGTGTATCCCTGTATTCTTCCCTACTCGTGACCCCCATTGACGTGACTGGGCCTCCTTAATTTTACATAATTTAGTTACTCTGTGCTTGTTGACGTATTTGTGAACGTAGTGTGTTCTTAATAAATTTTAGTTGATATGATTAGCAAAAGTGGTGCAGCCCAATTGTTTCATTTCGAACGAGATCGATCATCGAGGCGGTATTATTAATAACTTGTGATTCTTAGAATGCAAATATACGTTTGTGAATTTAATTTATACTTGCAGAATTTGTGTCAAGAGAGTGTACTAAATTAAAACCTGTTATTTCTCATTTAAATTAATTGTTCTGATTAGTGGGTAATCACATTCACTTCTAGCAGCTCTCTTTGTGCTCGAAATAATTGGTGTTGAAACAACTATTATTTTAATTTTCCCTACACTTACTATTACATTCAATAAAAAACTCTGAAGCGATATTCGCAGCAAATCAACGACGTGGTTGTTGCTTGCTTTTTAATTTACTTAGATATGGCTGGCAGTAATGGAACAAAAATAATATTATTAATTTTCATAGAAACCTTGATGTTTGAAACGTAGAAGAAAATTCTTGCTAGATCAGGCTAGAGAAAACCGATAATAAATTGGACTATCTTGGTCTGGTGACTTGTGGTAGTTTTTACAGAATTCATATCCACGAAATATCACAAAATTATACGTAATGACTGTTGAAACCCTATCTTCGATTTCACTGTAGGTAGCACGACGAAGTCGTACAAAAACACAAAGGTACAGTCATATGGAGTACATTACGACGGCTCAGTCACATAAATTAGAACTACGGTTCATAAATGAGACTTTATTAAAATGTTTTCTGATTAGCACTGAAACCTCGAACAAGAAGAAAGCTGTTCGCGGTGATGTAAGAACTGTGTTTATCCGCAAGCAACGCAAATTCATGAATAAAGGTCAACAAGACAATAATCATCGAACTTGTGGGCACCAAAATGATCGAAAAAGTTGTCAAATTTAAATTTGCCATCTAATCGTGGCCTACGCTGAAGAATTTGTTCTAGCTAATAGCTGCAATCCTTCCGTCATGAAGAACAGTTTTTATGTTATATCCCAGTCATAATGAGAAAATATTATTTTTATCATGGTTTCATCATTCAGCCATAGGATGTATTTTTCCAGAGTGGACATCAAGTATAGTGTAGTTCATGGCACGGGGATTTTAGTAAAGTCTGAATTAAAACTCTGCCTATGTGACACTAAAGAATTCGTTTAGTTCGTCCATATGTGCCATTTTTCGCTCATATAAAATATTCTTAGTTTTCATATGCCTACTATTACTCATTGTCTCACGGTCATCAGCCTTGCGGCCCTTTCAATAATATACATATATTTTGGCCGAGCCGTAGGGCTGCAAGTCCCTGACACTCGTTTTTCTTAGAAATTGTAAAGCCTTTTAAGAAAAAACGGACGCAACTCGTCAAAAATTTCTNATCTGATGACAGGCTGATGGCCTCGGGCCGCAAATTTTTAAAAAAGCTGCCGGCCGGACTTTGAATGCTAAAGAAGCCTTGAAAAGCCGTGCTCAGCTCTGTGGATATGTCTGCCCTATGCTTGGTGTCGCTACAGGTGTTGGAGATTACATAGCTTATCAACATATTATAATCTCAGCAACTTTTATTGTTGATCTCATTGAGTTCGGCAGTGTCAGAAATGGTGCATGTCGGACGTCATCAGCTTGTTTCTGCGACTAATGCAAACAGCTCATTAGCTGCTTCTAGTTCAAAAAGCTCATTAACTGCTTCTAATTCAAACAGCTAATTTGCTGTTTCTAATTTAAACAACTTAGTACTTTCTTCTAATCCAAATAGCTCATCAGTTAATCCAAAATCAAACTGCTCATTAGCTGTTGCTAAACTCCAGCAGCTCATGAGCTCAATCTAATTCAAACAGCTCATTTGCTGCTTCTAATTCTAACAGCTCATTAGCTGCATCGAATTCAAGCAGCCCATTAGCTCCTTCTAATTCAAACAGCTCACTGGCTGCTTCTAATTCAAACAGCTCATTGGCTGCTGCTATACAGTAAAATGCTAAATTTGTTTTCACTGAGCATCAAGCAAAAACCGTCCCAAGGGTGTAGTTGCAAGTGTTTGAGACTCTTTGAACTCATACACGCTATCGCTTTCACTTTCTTCCTAAGAACCTTTGGCCAATTCTGTTCTTTGACGACTGGCATTAATTAGCAGCACACGTTATGAACTGCTGTTGAATTAATGGGCGTAGAGAAAGAACAAGATTATAGTTTCCCAATTTCATATAATTTCATTTGTAGTAAATATGATTTAGCTGAATACACCCGTTTCTTACATACGTTCAGCACAGTTCAGAATCTCTATGTGTAGATCACGTGGCAGTAATTGGTTTCATTCGGTGTTTCATAATTAGGTAGTGATCGTGATATTCGTTCTTAAGAACTTTTGTCCGTGAGAGGGAGGTACATCCCGCACACTCCAAAAAATCCATATGCATTGGTTCGTGCTGCAGATAGATGCACATATGGTCCCAAAGAGTGTAAGGCTGCAGTCGACAAACAAGGCCGGGGCCCCACAGCAAGCAACAAGCGACGCAATGCGATTTTAACGAGAATCGTGTAGCAACAATGCACGGGTGTCGCTAGGAATCCAAGTTGTGGCGGTGGGGACAGGAGACTGCTGTACCCTCCGTTACATTTTGTCATGCAACAAATATCTCGCGTTGCCCTTCGCTTGTCTCACCGGTGAGGCCGCGGCCTAACTGTCAAAGCTATGGCGTCTGAGAAGGAAAATTCATGTGACAAATGCGCCCCCCCCCCCATTACTGTCTCCATGTCTGATTCGGTTAGTGCCGTCGCAGAGGAGCGTGAAAGCCAGAAACGCTGACGCTGCAATCCGAGTATTTCAAGAATTCATCTGGACGGCGGAGAGACGAGCGCGAGAACTACAACGCGCAACACGGCACTGTAGAGCTTCCCGCCACCACAAGAGTCAACGATGATTTCCGTGCTTTAGGCATTTAAACCCCGTGCTCTTGAAACGGCATTAATTTTCATTTTCTGACGGGTACACAGCGACTTGATGGCATATCCAAATCTGCCACCGCAGGAAATCTTCATTGGGACCAAGAGGGGGGGGGGAGGTAGGAGGCTAGAGTAAGACGTGGACGAGATTCACAATACAGACTTGTATGTTGGTTACATGGTAGCAATATTGGGGGGGGGGGGGAGCTGGTACGGACTCGGCTAATTATTGAAGGGGCCTCAACCTCACCCACCCCCCTTTCATCGCCATTGTTAAAACCAACCGTCAAACAGCGCTTTACATTCGAAAAATTCAAATGCAGTCCTGTCCATTGGCGGCTACACGCACACTATCGAATTAATACCTGGTATCAATGAAGAGTACCTTTGGTACAAGTGAAGTGATGATCACGCTAATTAAGAATTGGCGGGTAAGATGGGGTCTTTGGACAAGCTTTTGGGCCTTTTTACCACCCACGAACGAGGTGAGACAGATGATAATGCTTTCGTTCTGTATGTGCTGTTTGTATGTATATATATATATTTATATATCAGTGTCCTGCAACCCTAATATCTGCCAGGAGAAATTGAGCTACTGATTATCAACACAATATCTTGCAGGTAGTCAGATGAGTTGAACTAGATGGGAAAAACGACAAAACTGCTGACTCAGCACTTTCAAACTGCCCTCCCCCATTGTGGGTGATGGCTTTTACGCCACGAGGCGCTCAAGCTACTATAAGTGAACAGCTGCAGTGAGTGTGCCTTCCGTATAGTGGAGTACGGGCTCCTTATCACTGGATGTTCCTTTGGGGTGCCTGTATAACAGTGATATAAGTACGTGCGAGTGCTGTGTGTTACCGAACAGTCATCAACGATTTGGCCATCAATAACAATAAAAAATAATAATAGCATTCTAGTTCTCACGTCAATGCAGTGCTCAACAAGTTAAAGCCCAGCAGCTTGAGTTATTCATTCTTAAATCTGACAAGGGAAGAAGATTTACAAGCTTTATACACTCGAAGATCGCGTTAATTGGGAAGCTTCATCACATGCCCCCAACTGTGGGGAAACTACAAGTTATTACGGATACCCACAATTCCGTTGCTAAGGGCAACGTCCGACAGCAACATTATGCTATGCACTGAGCCCTCTGTCCCGAACAGACATTCTCCCCGGGATACAGAGTGCGGACACACATACACACCGTACTGTCGCCCACACATCGCTTTCGCTTCGGTACGGTTGCCCGCAACAATATTCCTGCCATGTAATCAAAATTTGCTCTAAGGTTTTATAACTCGAAAGGGAACCACCGATTACAAACCTTTGTTCTTAAAGGAACAAATTTCGTCGTACAGAAAAAGCTCTGAAATGATACCGTCCAATGCCAATACCCTGTATAATTGCAATTAATGATAGAATCTGATATAATATAATTTAATTATATCCCTGCTTAAACAGAAGCAATAATTTATGTTTATAATATGCTTAGGTCTAAGTGAGCCTAATAAACTGAGACACGTATATATATTACTATATATATAAAATTAAAGATTACGTAACAATAAACACCTGACGGAAAGCATTACCAAAGTAACTATATATATCATTATTGCTTACTAGTAGAAGTAGCATAGGAAAATATTGTGCATTAAAAGATGATAAATTAGCTGGTTTCTTCCGGTATCCAGGGCAGCAAGGAGCAATTTAAGTATACAGCGCCAACATACGTGGTTATGCATTACATTTAACCATATATATATCCTAATACACAATAACCAGTTATTATAAAGAGGAGCTTTATAAGTGACGCCATGAATATATTCTTTATATTATTTTATATTATAGAAGCAAATAGTGCAAACGTATTAATATGCAATACGAAGATCAAAGACCGCAACAGTACTTGACTCTTAGGTCCAATTTAAGTGGCCTCTGACGCTGACCGCCAAAATGGGAAAAATAAGATTTTCTCAAGAGCTATTATGAACATGTCCAGACACGGTCATGCAGGCAAGCGCCCAAGTGCGTCCCCACCGTATCCAAGATACCTTCTCCGCAGGAAAAATGTCGGGTACCTTGGAATTGTTTACTTCAGTATTAGATAGGGGGAAAAGAATAGCTCTTGAGAAACTCCCATTTTTTTCGTTACCGACTTTTGGCCGCTAGCGTCAGTCCTAAGAGTCAACTACTGTTGGGGTCTATACGAAGATTTATGTCAGGCAAATATGAGAATCGCATAGAATAAAAGGGAGCGAGTCGCGTATGCCTGGCTGCAGCGCTGGCGCGCGGCGATCAAACGACTATGCAAATTCAGTAAAGATGAACTATCGTCATGAATTTGCATGAAAAAGAGTAGCACGACGTCCCATTTACACACAAAGTGTTGCGTGCCGACGCCGTGCAATCGGTTTCATGACAGATCCTCTATAAAATCAAATAAGGTTAGTACAGGAAAAATCTCCCTATGAAATTCAGGAACGGCCGGCCGAGCTCATTGCATCAGAGAGTGTATGGCCAAAACGGTGGGTCGTGGGCCAAGCGTTTAATGCAATTTACTTTTTGGGGAGCTCGTTTTTTTTACTACATAACGAATGAGTGATCCACTGTACCATTGATAGCTTGCCTTGGAAGTTCTTCGTACTAAGTCCAGGTGGCGTTATGCATGCCACCGTCTGGTGATGCTGCATTCCGTGAGCCTCGCAAGAGCCAGCAGCGAGTTATCTCCACATTGCGAGTAACCGCGCACAGCTTGTTTTTCTGGTGTTTTTAATAAGTATGAGTACGTTATAGCATTGAGTTACACAGCTTCAATGCTCAATGCTAGTTGCGTTTCGAAAATATGACGGTTCGTTCTGTTGAGCAACTGCGCCTCCCGAACTATGATTTCATGATCTGATGTATCATGAACGCTCGCGGGACCTGATCCGAAGTCATCTGGTAGATGCACCCAATATTTAGTTGTGCAGCTGCAAATTTGCATGTAATTAAAGTTGCCATGCTCGGTGGTTGTCATTTGCATTCGTGATTTGAATAGCTGCTTCACAAAAAAATAGCTGCTGTCATGCAGCAGTGAAGTCGCCCAATGTATAATAACGATACATTGTAATCAAGTTCGTATTAGATACAAACTTCATAAACTCAATATAAAGTGCATATCATGTAATAATAATAGTACTAGGTTGTGTTTATATATATTTAAATTTATCAAAAACACAATGTAAACTTATACACAAAAAATGTTAGCAGAGTAAAATATAAAGTATATTCTCGAAGAATATCAATTGCATAAGTAGTTCATAGAAAAAACAATAATTTATGTCTATATTCACATAAGACAAGCATATCAAGCTATGCGTACAGTAGCATAAGGTACAGAAATGTCGAAATAAACAGCGAATTAGTGTATAAAATTAAACCTGAGAAAGGGTTCAGCTAAAATAGAGTTAATATTTATACGAGTAAATCATTAGCCACTGATAAATATGATATTACTAACCATGCATTCATTACTAACAAAATTTTCTTCATGACAAAGGTAAGCAGAAAGCATCACTTTATTGCAAAAGAGTATACTGCATTCCTTCTCTATGCTACCAGTAACAGCTTTCGTTAACATTGTTAATATCGAATTATTTTATTTTAGCCTCGGCATCATAATGTCAGTAAACTCGCTGAGCTTTTAAGGAGCGCAAATAAGAATAAAATCGCTATAGAGCAAACCACTAAAACCAACCCAGTGTCTGTAAACAATAAAGCTAACAAATAGCGGTAGTATCTGCACCAGAGATTGAGCTGCTGTTGTAACCACGATCTCTGGGGTACAGTTTCCTTGCCCATTATGCTCGCACTTAAACCTAAATAGACCAGCGATGAAGAGCGGCCCATGCTTGCACGATCATAGCACACCAACGAGCGCAATGATTGCCCGTCTCTGAACTCCCTCCAATGAAAATAACACTTGTGACCGTTCTTGCTACTAAATCTTCCTCTAGATTGCTGAGTTTGTTGGAAAGGTCGGGCATTTGCTATGCAAACTTTTTTTTTTTAACTTAGTGCGCATAGCTTACGGTACGATTGTCAATCCGAAATCTTCCCCTGCACTGCTGAGTTATCTTTTTATTTTTTTCCCGAAAAGGCTGTGCTTTTGCTACAGAACCCGTCTTAGAACTGACTGGATCTACAGTATAGTTTTTAGGACGGAATTCTTGCTGCACCATATTCCTCTGGATAGTAGAGTTTGTCGGATACTTATGCAGGCAAGCCACGCTTTAATAACAAATATTACTTATACGTAACTTGTGGCGGTGTTGCGGGAGAATACAACATAAATAAAAAGTTTAAATCCGTTTATTTTCAATAATAATTATGAACCAGTAAAACGGGCTATAGGGCACGACAACAAATGGCAAGAACTGGGCCAGGAATCTGTCCGCGAACTTCATTAATATTGGCCCAAATACAACGAAGTTACCTATGCATTTTATCTTCCTGAAGAACTGTTACCACTTTAGGCTAGGACTTTAAAACACTTTATTCCTAAGAGATTCCTTAAAAACTATTGCACGCGGATCAGAGTAAGTTCCAGTCTGGAATCACCGGCAATTCCTTATTTAACGGAGTCAACGAAATTCCGTTAGGCAACCACTAATTTGGCAATATAATCAGGAGCCAGACCAAGCTCACACTCGATGTCACAGAAATAGGCCAACATAATTTCCGATGAACCCTGTATAATAATTATGAGCCTGGAATAAAAATAAAAACGGGAATTAACTCTATTAGTATGAGTCCCATGCGATCTTTGCGTAAGCGGTGTATAGGCGACCGACAGATGCACGATCACCGTCCACGGGAACAAAGACAGAAGCCAAAAACAAAAGAATTGTCGTTATGCTCAGAAGTCCAAGTTCCCACTTCCACAACAAAGGCGATATCACCGAGCAACAAGGGATACATCGCATGACAATAGTCCCGGGGAACTCATTGTCGAGGGCGCTCCCAAACAGGCCCAACGCGCACGAAAACAGTAAGTCGGGCAAGAAGGTGAAAAATAGAAGGATTAGTAGAATTATGAGACGAGAAGAAAGCAAAGTGGGCACCACGTGACGAAAGACAGACGTCCCGAAGGCCCAGCCAACTGGTTAAAGTAACCTAGGGAGTCCCCCTTAGGGTGCCGCTCCCCACATAGGATGGGAGACAAAGGAAAAGGGATAGAAAAAGGACATGATTATAAAAGAAGAATCTAATTTAATTCCATTGTAAATCACGAGAAGTCTTCAGGTGCAATTCGATGTCCCAACCTGCCAAGAGCTGGAGCTCCGCGTAAGATCGTGGGTCGCCCTCGGCGCTACATGCTACGTAAGGTGACTAATGACCCCATGACAACTCGTGCTGACATTCAGAGTGAACTGGCATCTCAGGGACTGCATGTCAGCAAGAAAACTATTGTTAGGGAATTGAACCGTACAGGCATTCATTCATAAACTCCTCGCAAAACTCCTCTTCTTACAGCAAAACATGTCAAGAGCCGCTTAACATTTGCCAAAGACCACGCGGACAAAGGAAATGAGTTTTGGGAATGGGTTATAAGGTCTGACGAAACTAAAATGGAACTTTTTGGCATGTAGCTATAGTGGAAACGTGGTACTGCCTATGACCCCAAGAACACCATCCCCACCGTGAAGCATGGAGGGGGCAGCATCATGGTGTGGGGTTGCTTTACTGCCCATGGTGTTGGGGATCTTCATATCATTGA
>LQNS02278125.1:16321166-16343398 GCA_001587735.2 Parhyale hawaiensis | reverse complement strand
GTCCAACGAGTGAAAGTTTTTAGATCTAAATACTATTGCAGGCAATTAGTTTTTGATAAACGATCGTTCGCGCAGGGGAGAATTTAGCGTAAAATGGAGTTTTTCAGTATAGAAGATGTAATTTTTTAAATTTTAAATATACGAGATGTAAAATTTTCGCCAACACCGTTATTGCATCTCCACAATATTTAGTAAGGAAGACGCCAAAGTTTCACTAAGACTTTTATTTCATCTTCAAAATTTTTATTCTGCCTTACGCAAAATTTCCCTAAGACTGCTTTTCCGTCCCCGTCATATGTAGTGTACGAGATGCAAATGTTTCGCTAAGACTGTTATTGCGTCCCCAGAAGTTTTAAGTTTTACTGTGAAAGACGCAAAATTTCGTTACGGCTATTGCGGTGTCTTCAATATTATTTTATTATGCCGAAATAAAAAAGAAAAGGTTTCGCAGAGACTGATAGTATGACAAACAACTGTCCAACTGTCCCACTGGTCAAGGCCATAAAAAGTCTTAGACTAGTGAACTGGATCATAACATATTTGTATAAATCTGAATAGTCAAGTAGGCTCGTACTTTTTAGTTTACTTTAATTTTGTCTCGTTAGAAATGCGATGCAGGCTCAAGCAATGTCTTAAAAAAACTGCATATGCACGATTAAATAATTGTGATCAAAATAGGGATACTCTTTCTAAAGGGAACTTTTTATGGAAATGGATTTTAATGAATGGCGAGAGTTAATTACTTAAATTCAGTCCGTTGATAGCTTTCATGATATACTGAATATACATATATACATATACATATAGACATATACATATAGACATATACGTAATATACATATACACTTTCATGTCGACTAAAATATTTGTCAAGAAACAAAATTTTAACATACGATATTTCAGCAATCGTGATTAGACTTTTTCCTGTAGTATTGACTTTAATTTTCAAAAATTTCTGCAATTTAATATTGCACTTTTAATGTAATTAATTTAATCATCTCGTGTTTCTGTAAGATTGTTGACCGATGCACGATGAAACCACTGTTTTTTTATTATTGTTATGTCCTTCACCTAAATTGCAGCATATGACAACATAAAACGTACATTCATATGCCCTGGAGCTACTTCCTGGAGTTAAACGTATCTGTAATTATGTACACGTATCGATATGACGAAGTATGTAAAATTATTGATATTGCATCAACGTAAGATGTCGTTCTCCAATGAGATGCTTCGCAAGTACGGTTTGCGCATCAATAATTGCGAGTATCCTCAACAGAAGCCAAGATGCTACGCTGTCAGTACAGCCTCACTGCTTCTAAAGATTTGAACTTTTGTCTAGAGAAATCTTTCCTGAGTCCGAAGGTCTAATCTTAATTGGAATGCCACATGTACACGATTGCTTTCTTCAAACGCTTCTCTGCCTGGGGTTGTAAGTAACTAAATATTTCTAAACTTGATCCACTGTGACATGATACCCTGCAGTTGTCTCCACAGCTTTGATGTTGTAGATTCCTGTAGAGCTGTTTCAAACTCCAGAAAGATTCAGACATCAATTTCATTTGAATCACTGATACTTTACTCTATTACTTAGGTTATGCGGCTGATGTTTTTTATTTTTTCAATCTTACACGTTAATTACGACCTCCAGTGAAGAAAATGATGTGATTTGTCTCAGAGTAAATTTGTGCCTCTACATATATTGGAGAGATGCTTTATGTATTTATTTTTGATCAGAAACGATGTATGATAGGCACTAATTAAGTCTATCATGAGCTGCATGCTGGTTTTTCGACACAACAGCAGAACTACTAAGTCCAAACTATGGAAAGCCTATTGCTATATTTTATTTCCATAAAGTTCGTCTAGCCTGATCAAAAAAGGTATGCTTGCAAGTAAATGTGTAGTTAATTGAGACGTTACTGTTATTTCATTTTAGCAAGGGTTAAAACTTCATGAACATACATACTGTACAGGGTATAAGAAATCTTATTTTGAGACAACTATATGAATTTTTATTTTTGCTTTTATTTACTGAAAATCTATAAAATCGTCTATTATTTATTCTTTCCGGAAACTAGGCTTCTTCTGACTGTTAGTAAAACTGTTTTAATAATTTTTTTGTAAAGATGGTGAACTTAATAACAATCGCGTTGTGAACTCTGGTAATCGATTGCTTTTCCTAATGGGACACATGCGTTATTTTGGACTCTGACCATACCCATATAATATTCTTCTATATTATTATAGCACTATTGACTAACGTAACATCGTGCCACATAGAGAGTAACATAGTACGGTATAAAGTTTTTTTACATATTGTGCAATTAGTGGAGAGACAGAATATTAAGTTCTTTAATTTACATACATAACCTAATGCAGACTAAATAATTTTGAGCAACTTCTCATAGCGTACGTAGCTGTGTAGACTGGTGAAATACATATTATAAGTTCGTTTACTCAGCGTACGACTGCATCAATACTGACACAATATTAAATTTTTCTACATCGAGTAGCCATGTATAGATTAGCGCAAAATCACTTCCTTTTCAATAATGTGTCGCTGTAGACTTATGGTATATTATATTCCTTTATATATGGTACTTTTTATGTACCGATTATACAGTTGAGAAGTAAAATTTCATTGCATAAATGCATACATTGCTTGTAGATATACAATAGGTGAACTCCCTTGCATAGAGTGGTGCTGTTGACTACATATATCGGATTATTTATTTCCTTATATAGCGTGCTGCTGCACCTGGAATTTGATGGAGTACATTTAACGAGAAGTTAGGAATTATTGTATACGTAACTATAGTGACATTTAAATGCTCTAGCTGTGCCTAATAAGTGTGCAACACTTTTTATGGGTTTGTTTTCAGTTCTAGGTTTTAGTTTTGTAGCAATTGTTTTTACTGTATAATGTTTGAATTGGAAACAATAAAGGTGTAAAGGTGTAACATTCGTTCCCGTAGGGTGTACCTGTAGACTATGATATGATATGTGAGCTTGAGCGCAAGCAAATTGTATACGGCGCTTATATTAACTAATCTCTACCAGCAGCCCCGCTCGTGTGGTGAGAGATATTCGGGTCGATGACACCTAATCCAATTACACGTGGCTTTCAATACGATAAATTGCGAGATTGACCGTAATCTCTTTTCGATGCGGTGAGACATCAGCGACGCATATATATATATCAAGAAGATAATGCAAAGTTTGACCCGACCCGTTTCGGGGTGATAAAAGCCATTGGATTGTAAAAGTTAGAGAAAGTATGCAAAAGATTTTTTAAATTAATATTGAGAGAGCAAATGTCGTCTAATTTAGCGAGCCAATGAAAATTAATTGGTTGGTAGAGTAAAGAAAACATGAGGGTAGTGGAAACAGCGTGTCGATGTTGCCAATAGTTCTTGTCATGGTTAAACGTTAGCATCTAACGTCCTATAAAGTGGACCTAAGCCTATAATGCGGTTCGTACGAG
This sequence comes from Parhyale hawaiensis, assembly GCA_001587735.2. NCBI lineage: Eukaryota > Metazoa > Arthropoda > Malacostraca > Amphipoda > Hyalidae > Parhyale > Parhyale hawaiensis. The sequence continues at coordinate 16,339,911 of LQNS02278125.1, read as the reverse complement.
CGACACTCAACATACCAAGGCCTGAACGTCTTGTATAATTTTACTCCCTACATGGGCCATACAGAAACAAGTTTTAACTTCTTGGGACGGGTTGAATATGATCATTACTTCATATGTAACGTTGCAGTCGAGCAGCACTCGTGTCTGAAAAAACAAAAGTTAACAGTTCTCCTTTGCTCGAAATTGCCATTTATGTTCAAACCGCTGCAAAAAAACCGTTTCATGAAACCGGTTGTCATAGACTACCTGTTCATTGGATTGACTTTCAAACTCGTACTGAGGGTGCATCAGACGTTGGGCTGCATCCTAACCAAACAGCAAGCCACTAGAAAGTTGTCAGATCCAAGGCACCACTACTATTCTCATTACTTTATTTACATACCTCGCCAGTAATATTGAGCTCTAACTCTTTGAGTCTGCTAAGTTGCAGTTACAGCACCATTATTCATGAGTTCATGTGTGCGTATGTCCTTCTGCGTTTCCATCATATACCGATATATATGATTGTGTTACAACTGTGATATATTACATTGGCTTAATTGTTTCATCAGGTTTTTATTAATTATTTTCTCCATGCCTATTGACTTGATATATTAATAATAACAGAGCTAAACATCGCTCAATCAATCCATTATTAATGTGGGTTGTGAAATCCCCTGAATAACGTAGTAAAACTACACTTTCCAAGACGACAATCAGATCATCTAGTTATGATATGGTAACACTGCATTGATTATAATTATTACCACGATACGACTTTTAACTCCTAAATGTTACCACCTCGTGTTTCGATCATTATGTAAGGTTGGTACTGTATAAGCGAAATGAGTAAAAGTACTTAAAACACGACTAGATTTTCCAAACTGATCCCATGTTCAATCTTCGAAATCATATTGGAAATAGAATGTAAAAAAAGGGTTTGAGAATTAAGTAGGGCACATATGCCGTATATATTATTTCGATTTCAAATTTTGCAAGAAATGTGAGCAATAAAGAAACGTTTCAGAAATACGTCATTTGATAGAAAGAGGTCTCAGAAACGGACCAAATATTTGACATTCAGACATCATGCACGTTTCGTAGAAAATACGAATAAGAATTCAGAGTTGTAGATACGGGTCGCATCTTCATGAGTGGGATTTCAGAAATGGATTACATATTTAATATTTGGATATCATATTTGAGGGAGAATATGAAGAGAGCATCGGACTGCAAACAGTCACATCCTCTGACGCTCACCGGGGCAGAACATTCAACGATGCGATTTCATTTCGTCCGGAATGCAGACGGATATACGGCCCTGCAATTCTCGCTATCAAAATTACCATATGATTCTTTGAATGCCCCAAATATTCCAATTTAAACATTAACAATGGATGTAATTAAACCAGCTCGTTTATTAGTTGCGAAAGGACGCGTGGGCAACGCGAGCGTAGCTCTTGCTGCTAAAGAGAGGGCAAGCTTCAAAATGAATTTGCAATGTTTAAAACTTGCGAGCCCTTTGGCATTTCATGCTGTATTTTAGAGCGCGCATAACTCTGCCAGCTAGTGGCTACTCCTCTTCTTGTTCCAGGAAATATGCCTAATACACGAGTCTTAATATTATTGTAACTGCATGTCTCGTGACGGTTCTGCACGATGACGCGGACTCTGAAGGCTAAGAAAATAGATTTTATTTTCGTTACCATACAGTGTATCTCGATATAAATATCAGTCGTCGATGGCTGGACTCGACTTGTGACTTAGAATTTCATATAAGCAGGAAATAGCTGTCTATGCAGAGCATATTCGCGAATATGTGCCTATAATAAGCGTCCACGCACAAAAAAAAGTAACTTAGCGGGGGAAAATTCCATCAATATTACCATAAAAGACCCGCATTTAAGCTTACAATAATGTTTTGTTTCTTTTGAAAGTACATGGTGCATGTTGACCTTACGATTCAGGTGGTACATCATTTCACCTACATAGTAAGTGATAAAGCTCCAAACCTGAATAAAAACTTAAGAGCATAGCAGCAGAAACACTACATAATACTTGCTGAATCGTTTTTATTTCTGGCAAAGATTGTTTCAGGACACAGGTATTTTTATTTTTAAGCGGAACTCCTTGTGAACTATATACACATATTCTTTAGACTCTAACACTCAGCAGGTACATGACCGTTGTGCGTATATGTATAATTTTGTGGCAGTCCTGCGGTTACGAAAACGATAATGCATAACGAAATTAATATGGCACACCTTGCACACAGCATCAGCATGTAAATGTGTTGACTTCAGATCCGCTATGGCGATGGTTCGAATCCAGTGCCGAAGGCTTTTTTCTGGAGGCTAGGAAAATTACGGGGAATTCCGTAAATTTTACTTGATTTTGCTGGTACTTTGCTGCTATCATTTTCTCCGTAAAATTTAAGGAATTTTATTTACAGTGCATATGTAAAGATAGGTTTCGGTTACATTAGGCAAGGCGGTTTTGGAATATCAGCGGTAAATAATCACAAAACTCTGTAGGGATATTAAATTAATTAGCTTGTATCTCAGCGACCTGTTATACTACCTCAGAGTAAACATTTGTCTACTTGAGAAAAAAGAGATATACGGTGAACTGATAATTTTGCTTTTGGAAGTTTATTACTTTTTGTAACCCTGTAGGGAGTGGTAATTGATAGCATTTGCATAAACCCAGAGCTAAACTATCAAAACAGGCATTTAAGTTTTAGGGCATTTGACAAAGAAGATTACTTACAGAATTTGATCAAGATCGGGCATTTTAGACCGAATTAACAAATATACATTTTTTCTTACTATATCTCACTATACGAAATTTCATTTACTGTATTTACATCTAGGTGGTTTAATATTATCAGGTATAAGATAGACCAAGCCAGAGGGGACAGCAACTCATATTATTTCTGTAACTTTCCCTGAAGTTCTTACAGCCAGGATCCAGCACAGTATTACTAATAATAATAGTAATAATAAAAACAATTTTGCTGCTACATTTTGACAACGAAAGCAGTGTCCCGATTTTGTCTCTGGCTTTCGAAATACTGCACACAGCCGGTATATCTTTCCTTAACGTACATCTTCTTTGCAAAACCGTGCTTGGTTCTACCAGCTTTTTGCGTCCCTCTAAAACCCAGTGCTTTGCATTATTACTCTATGCAAATGAACAACTGGGAGACCCTAATATTATCCGGCACACCGACGCAATGAACCTCCTCAGCATCCTCCCCTCGCAAACGCACTTTTGCTTTATACGGGAAGACTTCAGCTTCTGGTCCACCGGTTTCTCATGGGATCCAACATTGACACGCGTGTACTGAGAGCAGATGTTATGCATGGGTGCGACTGCAAGATTAAGTTGATTATATACTTTCTGTATCTCCTGCTTTATTGAGCACGGAGAAGTTACAGAGGCCAAGAGGGTGGTAGGATAAATTGTGGAAAATGCTTGATAGAATTATCTATGAAAAACTCATTCAATACTTGTAACTAGCCTTGGTTTATTTAACAAGGGGTGTCGATTGAGTTGAATATACATAGAATGCTTATTTGATATTTCATGTTAATGTTCATTACGTACCTTTCCTTCTCTTGGATAGTTTAATGAACATGCAGAAGCAACACAAACCAAATACAGGGGTTGCAACCTATTTAGATTAAGCATAAAGCTCATCACACACATCGTACATGCCATGGTGAACTCAACACATAGCAGTTACGAGAGCCAATGCTGCGTCAAGATTAATAGAATATGCTCTCTGAGGGTAACAGCATAATGCTCGATTATTACATACTTCTACCCGTCTTGGCTTATTGCAAATTTTGAAATTTCAACAGCCAATGAGGCGTTGAGGATAATAGAATGTTTGTTCCGATTTACAGAAAATTCGGAAAGCAACCAAGGAGGCACTGAATTGAATAAACTTCCTACGAAATGTGTTTATCGACAAAAATGCGGATCATACCCTTGCATTATTTTGAGTTTCCCTATTATTGTACACCTGGCTCATCGTGTTTACCGTTTCATTCTTATGTCAGACACTGTAAGACCTTCTGTGTTGTTTCTTTGTTTAGACTACTGTATCTGTTCCCGTATGACTTCTCATTGCAAGAGTGTTTAATAGCTATAATAAACTTTTTGCAGCATACTAAAATATCATAAAATAGGAGTGGTAAGAGTTGTTGACAGCGATATTATATAAACCTTGGAGGCGCATGCAAGCATGCCATCGTCTTTCTCTTCCTGTTCTTGATTTCACTTTCTGTATAGAAACTCCAACCATACTGCGAATTCGTCCCCATGCAGCCAGCCACGGTAACGTTTCCCGTATTATACATATTTGGTATCGTCGTTATTTTTTGTTGCTAAGTTTTCAGCACATTTCAGCGGTAACCCAAATTCGTTCCAATAGAGAGGACACTGAAAAACATAATTCCACGGCATGAAATCTTTTCCAACTCATATGTTTTTGTCTCAAGTTTGCAGCAGACGCTTGTATGCCACACCGCAAAGTCACCAAAAGAGTCCCACTTTTTAACGAACCGAGACCTAATCAGCACAGATGCTCAGCTGTCATTTATGGAATCCATAGCGGTGCGTGCAAGAAATTCTGGAATCCATAGCGGTGCGTGCAAGAAATTCTGGAATCCATAGCGGTGCGTGCAAGAAATTCTGGAATCAGATTCCTCCTCCAGCACAAGGTCTTCTCGCGTCGGTTTATCAAGTCGCGTTGCCTTCGAGCTTCTGGTCGTTATTAATGAGCGCCCAAATTACAAGATTGATTAGAAGCTCTAGCTCGTGACAAGCCATTTATTATTATTATAATGTAGACAGTAGAACTGAGCACCTATGGCGGTAATTTATATTGGGTGCGCTGTTCTGTGGAGGCCTTAAATGTAAGATCTACGTGCCTGCATGTATTCATCATTGTTGTCAAGTGTTCCGTGAGGAAAGAATAAATAAATTTTACTGTGTCTTATATTTGTGAGTTTCCTTCGGACGTGCCATAAATATCAGCAACCCAGATCTCTATCCATTATTTTTAGTTGCTTGATGTACAAGAAACAGTTCATTATTTAAAGTTAGTCATGTCAAGAAATGAAAGAAACGGTGTCCATAATGTCCGTCGCTGGAAATTTCTGCATATAGGTATTTAGGAGCTCATGTCCAGAAACTGACGCTAGCAGTAAATGAATTCAAATTAGTATAGCATGTTACAAAATGACTGTAATTTTCTAAAATGTAATGTAGGTGTCGTACAATGACCTCAAGTACACAATTACGGAGTAAAGATGGAAAATCAGTTTCACGTTCAGAAATAAGAGCTATATGCAGGTCTTGCAAAGCAATGCAGCCGGCAGCACAACACAACCTCCAAGACAAGTGTCTAGGAGGCACTGAACCTCGAACAGACCCTGCTGGCAGGATGCAGACCCCCGAATAGAACCCATGCTGTAGCCCATTCAGCATTTTTTTGCTTTGCTTCAGCGTTAAACAATAAAAAATAAAAATCAACTAGAGCGCTTCGTGGCGTAAGACAATAACCCGCGGTGGGAGCAAATTTCATCGCCGTCATTTTTCTATGGCCAGCTAATTTTAGTTTTTTGGCATGGGTCACATCCAGGACAACCCACCAGATTCCCTGCAAAAAATTATGATTATTGCTCAACTTCTTCTACCATTTACTTTTGGGAGGACAGACAAATATGTATTCAAATATATATAGGTATATACAAATACATATATAAATAATTAAATCTTCAACAAAAACATTATCACCTCTCTCACTTCGTTCGCGGGTGATAACCATTTGGAAAATACAAACCCCAATAATTATGACTTTGTGTACGAAAACTATGCAGTTACTGTAACATACTGGTTGTTGCAAAGTATTGTGCATTTTCCTACATTTACCAACCGTTTTTTTTTCTAAGTAAACATTTAATCTTAAATATAATATTAAAATGTTTGATTTCTTTCATACCTACGGCAACGTTTGAAATGTAAGGCCTCAACATGCAGAAATGAGTGACGACTTTCGTTTCAATAAATATTCGAAACTGAAGCTATCATTTTTTTAAAGAAAAGTTCACGCTGATACGCTGATTCGTCACAGCAAAGGGATGAGACAATTTAGACCGAAGCAGAACAAATGCAGCGTGAAGAACGAGCACTGCCGTAAATACAGTCATCTATGGAACCAGCTTACGAATTCCTGCGCTTATTCCTTAATGTTGCCTAATGCGACAGATAAGAAATGATAAAGCAGGCATAGTAACAGGCAACTTAGGAACTACATTCTTAAAGCTAACACGCGGGACAAGAATTACCATTAGTTTATTAATTTACGCTAGCGGACAGTCAGAGTTAACTCGCTATAGAAACTTAAGAAGTAGCACATTTTTGTGTATTCTCGTTTACCATTATCTTATCCTATATATTATAAAAACAGAAAAATTTTAGAGCTAATAATGATGGAAGATATTTTAGAGTGGGACTGTGGCACAAATGTGTTATTGCTGTGCAGTAACAGGAGCAAAAACTGTGTGGTTAAAGTGCTCTTAGTATTGGGAGACATAATAGCTACTCGTACGCACTATTTTATCCATAACTGTACCAGGTCATGATATTTCACTACTTTTTTCCCCATTGAAATACAATGGAACAAAAACTCCGTATAGTAAAGTAACACAACCTAGTGTGAATTGCGTTAAATACTGAGTTATAACCCCATAGAAACACTATAGAACAAAAACCCCGTGTAGTAAAGTAACGCAACCTGGTGTGAATTGCGTTAAATACTGAGTTTTGCTGTTTTCATGACGGGAATTGTTGCCTTTCAACTAATGTATTTTATAGGTAACTTCTAATTTTGAATCGGATGAAAGATGGACATGAGTGACTTAAAGAAAAAGTTAATCCCGTTATTCATTCATGACACGGACGATCAGCCCCGTTAATCTATCTAAGAAATGTTGAACCCTTACTTTGCGTTCATTGCGGAAAGGAAGACCACTTTAGTTCTACTGCAGCTGAATGGCAAAAAGCAGCATAGAGCCGTGTAGAGTTTCCAGAAAGTGGCTGTTTTCCAGGCACTTTTACACGCAGATACACTCTTGGTCTTTAGCAGAGATTGCTAAAGTTACCCAACTAAGACCAACATAAAAGAGTAAATCATTGCCGTTGTAAGAGGCAATTGTTCGGGTGCGACTGCTGGTGGCTATCAACGCAGACTTAATGGAGTTCCCCTTGCAGCCTGGCAAGAGCATCAAAGTTTATAAAATTAACTTGTGAGTTCCGCCTAATTTCGCCTTTAGAGGTACTTGCCCTGAGAGCAAAAATTTTCACAATATTTTTGGGGAAAAAATGTAAAGCTTATATTGAAGCTTAAGATATATAACTTTAAGGGAGTGTGTGTGAATTTCAATCATTTTCATTTTGAGCGGCAATGTTTTGGGAGTAAGAGAATAATTGTCGCAATATTCTAGAGGTATAAATCATGCAGAAGCATATACTGCACCGTGCTCAATAAACCGTAGCTATATGTGGAGCAGATTAGGTTAGAAATTATTGACAACAGACGCACCATTAAGCCCATCCCAAGAGAGCAGCTGAACCCACATTTTCGCCCGCTCTAAGCTCTTGCCGTTATGCAACCCATATAAAATTTCTCTGACAGCCGAAAACTGCAACCAAGTTGTTGATTTTTCAGGTATGATCAATTGCAGTAGATCGGTTGGGTTGCTGAGGCATCACGATGCAATTGTCAAGGAGGGATAATTAAGCGAAAATGCCTATGAAGAACGAAGTGGCTGTAGTTGAATAACGAGCTACGGATGAGAGGTCCGAAGTTGCAGAGGGAGCTGCTCCCAGTAACTGTCTAGGTGATTTTTGTAGGTGTTGACTATCGGTGCTCGGGCATAAAAAAACATAAAAATGAATAAATAAAATAAAGGCAGTTTAGTTCAAGGAGGTTTTATATAAGGAGTTAGAAACGACTGCGGATATTGGAAACTGAAATTTCCAGCAAGGCTGACTCGCTAATTGGCTGCACGAATGGCTGGGAGCCTGTGAAAGGTGGGCAGGGGTCGAACAACAATCACAGAAAAAAAAATCCGTGGCCAGTACGGCGATATGTAGTGGTATTCCCTCCATCTATTAAAGCTCTTTGGTCTGGTCTAGTCTAGTCCAACTGTTTGCTGTGAAGCAAGGAAGAAACTACCGCCTCTTGCGTGATTGTTCGATTCATACGTGTTACGACTAATTACCCAATCGAAGTTATTTACAGAAAAGTTACTTCACAATATTGCATAGGCTTGTTTCTACAGTATTCTTGACGTATTATCTATAACTATTTTATGCATATAGACGAGCCGATTGCACACGATATATAAGCAAAGGAAATAACCGCAGTCTCTAGGCCAGTTAGGGCTAAACATTGTTCATTACTTGACGTGAAAAAATTTACTAAAGTTCATTAACCACATCCGGCCTCGCTAGCTTGTGCAAAATTCGCTGCCGGATTCTCTTGATCGATTCCTTAATTAGCTACCTGTTCCTTCCGTAATTGCTGAGCGGTCACACAGTACGTACTCACTGAAATCGTATGACAGAGGCTCGGTAATCGAACAACTGCTGATTATTAATATTAAGCCTTTTGAAGGACTTCTCTGCTAGTTGGTTTGCGTTTGTTCAAGTGTCGGATTTTTCTTTAATTAATGAAGGGAATTTCTATGAGAAGCCGTACCTCCGTAGCCAAAGTCTACTGCATTCCGACAGATGCATATATTTATTTTCGTATGCTTGATGACCGTTATTTCTGTAGTAAGTTACCAATTTCTAGTCTACCTGATAGATTTGTCTCACAGTAGCGCGGTGGTAAGTGAAAATACATATAACTTACTAGAGAATAATAAGAGATATACATTGTTGTGAGAATTGTCATTAACTTTAGAATCTGGAGGCTCTTTAGCATAAGCTAATAATGCAAATTCTTACATGTAACCCGCAGAATATCAAGAATTTTGATACTTGCCGTTAAACTCACATCTAGTGAAGAGCACCCGACACTCGTATACTTGCCGCACCGACATCATTTTACCTTATAATAGATACACCGAGCGGCGGCGACGAGTTCGATGTCATTTTAGATGAAAACATTTTCCAAGTCCATGAAAACTTTTTCAAAATCCATCAAGCGCAGACATGAGCTACAATTTGGACGATTTGCGTTGGTGTGATTCTGGAGACGCGCGCAGCGACGCAATGACCAAAGTTCTCAGGTGAGAGTTATTCCATTAGAGTCACATTTGAGGTCTGAACGGCCCACATTTGCACATGATGTCGCAATCGAGCAAGTTTTGCACATCCACTGCAAAGTTTGCGAAGACGTGCGACATTATAGCGAGCGTCCGAGTTGAGTTCTGGCGGCGGCGACGGCGACGAAGCTTGCAACGCTGGGTCGGACGCAAAGAGATGGGGCCAAGGGAGGAAGACGGGAGTTGTCTGTGTAACTTTAACCTGCTAGTTTAGGTTTGAGCCTCAAGCTAAACTTTGTTACTCGAGTTGAATTTACATCTGACGATTTGAAACTTGAGCAAAGTTCTTAAATTTGCACGGAGCCAACGCTGCGGAATCGCACGGGCGCTTTCAGGCCAAGCGTCTTGGGTTCTATGCCGCCCGCGGTCGCTGGCGCTCTCGGTTCGACTATAAATTTTGCATGTCCCTCGCAAGCTCCTTGCTCGTTCGTCCCTAAAATGAAACTTGAATACATGTTCAGCTCGTAATACAGGCCTGCTTTGGGCAGAGTAGGAGATGGAAATCAATCTGTTGGGATTTTTCTCCCTCACAACTGTGTATACAATAAGGGAGCACAGCTGCGGAAGGACCTCGCTCAACGTGGGAACCCGAAAAGAGCGATACCGGTTTGCATTATTGTGTTGGCTCAGCTGTCAGTTCGGTGCCGACAGAAATTTTGAAGACGGTTTGGGGAAATTCTAAATAAATCAGATGCGGTCGACCAGCAATAACCGAGCCCTTTAAATTCTGATCAAAATAGACTGTTAGCAGTACGGCAATTTCTGGAATTCTGTCAATGGACTATTGGGTAGTAATGCAGTTTTTTATATCCTTGAGTAGACTGTTGACAATGATGTGATTTCATGGATTTAATGAATTTTATTAATAGACTGTAAACAATATGCAATTCTTGAATTTCTTTACTTTTGTTTGTAGGTTATTGATAGTCGTGCAGTTTCGAATAGTTTTTTTAAGTTCTGGAAAGCCTGTTATTGCTTTGTCGACGAATGATGTTTCAGTCTGAAGAATTTGTTGATCGCCTCATACCACATTCTAACAAATAAATATATATATAATATATATACTCCTGTACATCGGTAATTACTGTCTCCTGACGTGAAGCAGAACAGCGGCTAACTGTCAGAGTCTCACGTATGAATTTGAGTGAGTGTCAGCGTTGCGTCTGTTCTCTACGGCCGTACAAGTTTGACAGTTGTGACACAAGGCCGTGCTGTTTCGCAACGGCTGTTTGCCTGTACCTCCGTAGCACTGATTTATAGGAGTTCGATGCTCTCCAGTTTACTTAAAACACATTTACTAGCTTTAAGCTTCTTCTTGCGTCGGTTAACTCGAAATCTGCCTCCCGAAATTTTTTCGTTTTTCCTGATGTACAATGACGATGACACACGCTAGTCAAAAGAACGAGTATCGTCATCGTTTCGTTCGAGCGTTAGGTTCAAATGTTGTAAACACAGCTTTGAGATTGCCAAGAAATGGTGTAAAAATGTTTACCCTCAGTTCAGTTTACTCCACAAATCCGGTTAGTTCACTTTCGGACATATCATTATATCTGGAGGGATTTATAACTCGAAATTCTTTGCAAGTGTGTGCTATATAACTTGGTACAAGAACGCATTCGGACGAAAAGATGACGATACTCGTTTTTTTTTTCTTCACTAGTGTGTGTCATGGCCATAAGATCGGGGAAAATTTCCCATTTATCATCGAAGTTATCAGATTTGCTTGCTTATAGCCTATATGCATATTCGTTCCTGAAGCTTTAAGAAATTATGAAAAGTTCTCACTTACTTGCTTGCAAGCCTATTGTGTTTTGACAGAGAAATATGCTTCACTTTGAAGAATTTGTTGCTCGTTTCGTACCATATTCTTAAGAAATATACTTGTGTATATCGGTAATTACATTGTCTTGACGAGCAGTAGTCCAGTGACTGTATAGCATGTTGTTTGGGACTCTAGTGTCAATCTGTGTAACCGCGCTATATCAGTTCTGTTCGGCCACGCAAGTTGGAAAGTTGTGATGGGAGGCCGTGCTGTGTCGCAACTAACTGTCATTTATTCTCTGTGTTTGCAGCCCACATCAGCAGGATGTGCGCGTGTCCGACGGATTCTCCTTTACCTGAAAGATGATTCACTAGCTTTCATCCCCCCCCCTGGGGGCATAGGATGGGCTGTTGGCCATAGGATTAGGTTAGTTTTGGTTTGTCCATCCAAGGCTATGGGGCCAGGCAGCCCCAGGGGCCCGTGTAGGTTACCTCAGCCATTAACTAGGCCTTTGGGACGTCTCTCCTTCGTACCCACTTTGCTTCCTTTCCGCTTCCATACTCCTACATGCTCATGCATTATCCTGTTCTTCCTCTTCTTTCCCGACTTTCTGTTCCCATGAGCGTTTGATCCTTTGTGGGAAAACCTTCGTGCATAGGTTCCCCTTTTTCTATTGGCATACTATATGTTTCTTGCTCTTTCCTCTGAGATATCGTTCTGCTCGGAAAAGGAGGCTTAAACTTCCTGACTATAACTATAATTAGCTTTATATCTATCTCTTGCACCGGTTAACTCAAAATCTGTGCCCCAAAAAATTTTCATGGGGTAATACTTCTAGAAGAGAACTATCCTGATGTTTCTAAATAAAATTACACCAAATTTTATCAGCAGGCTATTGCTTGAAAACTTGAAAAAAGCATTATAAAATTGAACAATGAGCAAAGAAAAACTCGTGGGTCTTTTGAAAAGTCTTTCCTATAGAATAGTTTTTAACAGTTCAAAACCAGTACTTCGTACGATCAAAGTAATTTTTGCAAGCAATGCACCAGTCAGTATGACTTCGTCTCCAGCATACATGAGAATAATAATAAAAAAAAGATCACAAGGTACATTAACTTAGCTCTCTGAAAGACTATCGAATTCGAACACGGTTGTACAGTGGGTACTGCCAATTAGTGACGTACATAAAGCTGCAGGCTGATACTCTTGCATCTACAGGCCACAATGGGAGATCCACTTGCAAGCTAAACAAATTCCCGGGAGGAAGGCATGTATCAATTTCCAGCGGAGCCAAACATTTCCCGCGTGGTCTCGGCCCAGATATTCGCGAGTCCCTCTATTCTCACTGCAATTAATTTTCATCAATCTCCGACCCAAGGCGATCGTTTATTCCCATCTGCAAGCTCGACAACACGTTAGAATTTTTCAGGAAGATCTCTTTCACAAATTTTCGCGTCCAAGTGGCATTATGTACGAGGAGATTTTTCACGCGAAGAACGACGTCCTAAAAATCGAAGGGATGAATGTTGCTCCCGAAGCCTCTCTAATTTTGGTGACATCCATCTGTCGTGGGCGCAGAAAATTCTGCCGGGTTGCCTGGGGGGGCCTAAATGATACTCTGCGGAGTTTACGACCCTGGCCTAGCTGCATCATTATTAGATGATTTAAAGCATCAAAGTTTGATTTAATGAATTTTCTATTTAAAAATATTTTCATTTATCTCTATTGTTCGAAAAAGCTGAAAGCAATGGGTCAGCTGTAGATATTTTAAATTGTCTACATTTACCCCAGTAAATAGAAAGCAATAAGTTAAACCCTATCTATTTTCATTGCTCACTATGTTCGAGTATGAAGAAAGCAATAATGAACCATGCATGGACATTTCGTATGCCTCTATTTAATCGAGTAAGTAGGAAGCAGTACGATCGCGAACCATGGATATTTTCACTATTTTTATGTACTCCACTAAGTAGGAATTAATGTGACCCATGGAAATTTACATTATCTCCACACTCTCGCCTAAGCAGGAAACAAGTTCTTCAACTGAGCCTTCGCTGCGCTTGACGTGATGAGTTAGTATCCAGTCTGCGTACTGCTATGGGTTTACTGACCTTTGCAAGCAATGGGGAGAGTCCACGGGGCGCAGATTGTCGCATGGAGCTTTCCGCCACTGGTGCCATAGCAGTAGACGATCTGTGATCGACTGCAGCCGTATGCTCTTCTGGAGCCTGTTGGCCTATATCTGCAGCATAAAGTAGTGCTGGTGGGTTTCCCAGATAGGGGTTAAGTTGACTTTACTTTTACTTTATGCCTACAAATTGTATCACTTTTTTTTTGTGTGTGTGTGTGGCATCAGGAGCGATATTAAAAACAAATACTGTTCGGCTGTATAAGCTGATCGACTTTTGGACATCGTTATCATCCTTAATCAAATTGAGATACGAACTTGATTGCAGTTTGCTGTTGTTACGCAAAGGCGGTGCTGTCTAGGTGCCAGTTTGTTATGTGTACGCACTCTGCATCCGTGGTGGCAGTGTCTGTTCCGGGCTGAGAGCTTAGTGTAAGTCAAGAGTGTTGTCACGTTATGTTGTGGGTTTTGGCGAGGACTTATTGCATTTTCATACAGGCCAGCACTCTGCAATTCACTCCTGACCGCTGTGATAAGGATTGTTTTTGTTTAAATTATCTTTCGGATTCTCTGGCTATTAATAATGGTATCTGCGTTTTTATCTAGTCCCGCATGAGTAATTTTTAAGTTGATTGGCCCCATGGCTGAAGTACGTTATTTGACCATGATTGGTCCAGCTTTGTTGTATAATTATGATTTCTGTACAGTTAAGTTTTGCTGCGTAGTAATATTATTAGCTGCTTCAATGCTGAAATTCATGGGAGTTGTTGATTTCTGGCAATAATTGTTGTTCGTTTTATTTTTCAATGTAGTCATATTTCCATTTGTTATGATCATATTTTTCAATTCAAATTCAATATTATTCAATTCAAATCTGCTTTAAGATATTAGTAGAAACAAAGTAAGAGCAACTGGATATACCGAAGCGCTGCAGTAATGATGAGGCAGTCACTGTATTTCCTGCAACACCTTTACATATTGAATGAAAAATGAGACAATATCGTTATATATTCTTAAAGAGCAAAATAGTATGTTATTGGAAGCAACAGCTACTTTGGAGAGCTCTGCTCCAGCAAAATACCCACTTTTGGTATTTGGTATTTCGTTTTATCCGCATCACTGAAAAAATGGAGCAGTATTACAGCTGGCTTCCTAAATATTATAAACCTTGAAGAGCTCTTGAAGCTTAGGTCGCAGAGTACAAGATGGCGGAAGTCTTCATAAATTTTGCGCAGTTCGGAGAAGAGGTCAAAAGATGCCTTAATTCCGTGTGTGAAGTGTGCCGTCCTGTACAGGATGGATACGCTGTTGCACAATCACCTCCTAGGCTTGGCATGTTTTTCTTTAATATTTTTATCTTTCTTCTTTTCTTACTCTTCGGGCTCAGATCAATGCATTCCCTGACATAGCGGCAATAGCTCATAGAGGGCCGGAGCGTCAGTCCCGGCTGCTCTTTGGGAATGAGATTGTCAGTCCGTCTATTGCTGGCTGTCCAGTCTAATCTGATTTTCTCGAAATTTGACAAAGCCATTATTGCCTCACTAGTGGACCCGTGCGTGAAAAAATTCACGCAGTAATCGATATGTTTTCTTTCTTCTTTGACTTGCCGCTTCCACATTTTCCCTCTCACGCTTATTAGAAACTCTTATTTTCCTTCTTTAACCCTTCTGCTTCAAGTCTTTCTTATCACTGTGCCCCATAGTCGCTTCATCTCTCCATTGATAGCACGTCTTCGTTTAAACCCAAGGAGCTTCTAATGGATGAAGCAAGCCCGAGCACTCTCCGGGCGAGTAAACACATGGCTTTGTCACGTGATCGAAGCTGGCTTTTGGAGTCATTAAATTGGCTGAAGTGGCGGTGGTCAGCACATATAATTAAGGAAGATACAGACAGGTAGTTCTTCAATATTTTTGCAAAGACAATCGTGTCTGAAGATTTATATCCCAGTGCTCACCCTGTTACTTTCATCATCAGATGGTATACAGGATATAAGTATCCTTTACATATTTCCATCCGCTCGGAATTTCGTCGATGGTTAATGGCTATAAAATTTTGAGCTCAAAACTCCTTCCTATATAGGCTGCGTGAGGCAATGCCGCTCTCCGTTTGGATAAGCCGCTCAGCCAGTTTAAGGGAAAAGTTTACTCGCAACGCTCCCGTAGGATAATTAGAGAGGGTGCGCTCCTCTCTATTAGAACCTCCTTGTTTAAACCATTATAATACACTTGAATACCCCTCCACTCAGCTTATATACAATGTTAGTGCTCCGTATCCATAATACTGTCATCCATACTTAACTCTCTGCTTCACTGAAGTGCACAAATTTCGGCCTCTGAAGCGAAATATGCACTCTCAGAGAAAGACAGTGAGCTAGATGAAATAGTTGTCTACTGCCCAGTGCCCGTGAAATACTTGAAGAAAAAGCTACATCGTCAAATGAGTGCTATATAATAATTCACGTCGTGTTTTTATTTATATATAGTGGCCCGATCCGTCATTATAAATGACGGCAGAAAATTAGCATTTCAGGAAAATCCCCGCTGTCTCTTGTGCTTGTTACTGTTTAGAAGGCTTTTTAAATGAGAATTCAGAATTCTCAATAAAAAATTCGATATATATTACGAGGCGTAGTGAAGTGACATCACCCGTTATAGCACCGCTTAACAATGAACATGTCCAGACACGGTCATGCAGGCAGGCTCAGGTCCCTCAGCTGGAGCGCCCAAGTGCTACCTCCGTATCCATGATACCGTCTTCGGCACCTGAGTTTTCTCCTATCTTATTCCCATAGAGCGTGACAGGACAGATATAATATAGTTCTAAGTTATTAAATCAGTACTATATAATAATTCACGTTGTGTTTTTATTCATTTATTTATTTATAACTATATTTACATCTTTCCTGTCACGCTCTATGGGAATAAGATAGGAGAAAATTCAGGTGCCGAAGACGGTATCTTGGATACGGGGGTCGCACTTGGGCGCTCCAGCTGAGGGACCTGAGCTCGCCTGCATGATCNGACATCACCCGTTATAGCACCGCTTAACAATGAACATGTCCAGACACGGTCATGCAGGCAGGCTCAGGTCCCTCAGCTCGCCTGCATGATCGTGTCTGGACATGTTCATTGTCCTGAGTTGCTACGGGAGATGTCACCTACGCCTCATAATATATATATCCAACTTTTTAGGCAGAATGCTGAATTTTCATTAAAGAAGCCTCTGAACAGTACTAAGCACAGGAGACAGAGGGGGTTTTCCTGAGGTGCTAATTTTCTACCGTCATCTATAATGACGGCACGGGCCACTACTAAATAAATAAATAAATAAATAAATAAATAAAAGCACAACGTGAATTATTATATAGTACTGATTAACGTATAATTTAGCTCCAAGGAATAAAATTGAGATTCAAACAAAAAATGTTTTCACTGTGAGCTTTAGCAACGTGCTGAGCCTTTCTGTGAAGGTTCGAAAACTTCAAACCATTTAGGATATTTAATCGGTTTGCTGAAAATAACATGATGGCAAACAACAGTTTTATACGAGATTAGTAATTGATTATGTACAACAGATTCTCATTAAACAAAGCTGGCACTCATGTTCATTCTATCGCAGTGATTCTTGCCCGAGTGCATCGATCGTGACGAGTCTTTAAAAGGGTACGAAAGGGATCAGTTCCACCGGTACGTCGGAATGTTAACGTTGGCATTTGTAATACTCATAATAAATTATGTTGCACGGAAAAATAGTAACAAGAACCGATTAATTTTCGTTTTTTTTTTCATTTTATAGCGATATTTTTGGCGGCCCCAATAGCAGATTTAAGGTTTTAGTTTCTGGTCGGTCCTGAAATCTGTTTGGGTTTCACTATGTATTGCGATACTGCATCTTCCATCAAATATGGATATAATTATTCGTTGCTTCCAGGTACTTCCAGGTAGAATGAAACAATTTTAATTGAATCATTGATTTAACAAGTGCAGCAGTGCGCATAAATATCACTGAAGAAATTGGCGTGAGAACTGGAACAGTTGTTAGGTATATTTGTACCATTACCTGTCCAATAACAATTACGAAAAATAGTACTCTCCTTCCTTCTTAGTTAATTCTGCTGGCCTCTCAATCGACCTGTGTCCTTTTTTTTTTTACAAATTTTGTAGCTTTTTACAGTTGCTTCATACAAGAGTTATGATGACCATTGACATGTGTAGTATTTTCTTCGAAATCACACAAAACGTTGACGCGCTTGCAAGACCAGTGACATGTATGGTATTGTCTTCAAAATCATACACGAGTTTTCATGACCAGTGACGTGTGTAGTATTTTTTTTTTTTTCGAAAGTTTCAACTAGAGAGACAAGTTTCATTAGTGACTGCGTGAAAGAACATATTTGCTATTTCAATAGTCACAATCTGCTAATTCGTTTCTTTTATTCTTTTATAACTAACTGCAGCGAACGTATTTTATTCCTTGGTATTGTTTTTTCTGACGTAGCAAGAATATAATCTGACACTGCAGGAGTTTATCATGCGCAAATACAAAGGCGCCCTCCCGTGGAGACTACAAAATTTGCATGAGGCCACCCGGAAGGATGGATGCCAGAGTTTCGTCTTACACACAAAAAAGTCAGACGTGTTTTGTCTGGCGCTCTCAAAAAGGCCAAAATTTTATACCTCTCGCAGGGATGACTTCATTTCCGTGCGCAAAAGACAATCCATATGAGATGCTGAGGACAACCATGCCAAGCGATTCTGCTTGCAGCCGAGAAGAGTTTATGTCCATATGTTTGTAATGGAAGAGTTTGGGCGAGATTGCTTGAAATATTTCTCAGTGTAAGGTATTTTCACACATGTCTTAACTTCATTTACTTTTACATATGTATAATGGAAGCATTAGGGGGAGGAGAGTGGTGGTAATAGTTCTCAGGAGAAGGCATTTTGGCTGGAATCTGTATCCCATATTCGAATATGTAGTAATAATTTATGTCCCTTTGTTTGTCAGAAAAGAGACAGGAGGCACGGATCCCATTGTTCTCAGCATTAGGTATATTCAATAAATTTTTTGCGCATTATCCATGAATTTTTAATGGAAGCGTCTAGGCGAGAGGGCGTGTGGCAGTTCTCCCCATAAAGTAGTTTCTTAGGATTTTGTAAGCATATCCGTATATTCATAACGGAAAATTGATAGTCCGTATTTGAGCACCATTAAAATACTCTTAGACAATAATTGAGCACATTATCTATTCCGCGGTTTTTAAATTTTTATAAAATGTGATAAAGTGAAAAACGAAACTTTTCTCTCTTGAAAGTTTTGCTATGCTAATGGCAGAAGAAAGTACCCTTTTTTCCCTTTAAAATAGTGCTTCATAGTAATCGTGCCCTCTACATTCACCTCTGCTGTTTTCCCTAGGAATGTAAGAGATGTGCCACAGGCCAAATAGGGCTAGGGTAGTTATAGGGTCACCCAGCCTATATCATGAGGGGCGCTAATACCCTGGATGGTGGTGCGCCGTATCCAAACAAGTGA
>LQNS02278125.1:16259958-16291640 GCA_001587735.2 Parhyale hawaiensis | reverse complement strand
AAGTCGTACGAAAAGCACCTTGTCTATTTTTGGGCAGTTTCTCCCACGAAAAACACTTCGTGTTACAAACACAAATTAGTTTAATTGAAAAATTCAGCATTTAAAAATGACATTTAAAAAGCTGACGATTGCCTCTTTTTTTTTTCTACCCCTCAGGGGTCATAGGATGAGCCATAGGGTTAGGTTAGGTTCGCCCATCCTATGTTACGGGGAGCAGCGCCCCCAGGGGAACCCTGTAGGTTACCTCAGCCATAGCCAGACCTTGGGGACGTCTGTCTTTCGTACCCACTTAGCTTCGCTCCCATCTTTTACTCCTACTGATTTTTTTTTTCATCTGTTCTTCCTAGACTTGCCATTCCCATGCGCGTTGATCCTATGGGGGAACACCCTCGTGCATGGGTTCCACGAGTCTATCGTCATACTATATGTCCCTTCTTTCTTCCTCTGTGATATCGCCTTTGTTGTGGAAACGGAGACTTAAACTTCTGAATATAATCATTTCCGGCGTCTAACCGAGTGACGTCGACCGGTCTTGTTTCACTTCCCGCCGTTTTATCTAACTGCCTTTATGGTAACAATATGTAAAAAAAAGTAAGGTTTCTTGACACTGGTAATTAAAAACAAGTTCGTCCAATACGGAAGAACGTACGGCTTGCAATTACATCGTGCATGACTTCCATGTTTCTCTCGACATTCTAGGTGTTTTGTTTCTACCTGGGGGCTATAGTACTCTCGTCGGTGACGCGCCGCATCCAAATAAATTCAAGTCCTTTCTTCCGCTCATTGGATCACAGTACAGGCTATGGGTGGGAGGCTTAAACTAGCAATGTAAAAATAATTGTGATATATGATGATACTGCTTAATGTTGTGCTTTTTTGCAACTGCGATTCAAGTATACCTTCACTTTGTTTTCAATGGTTGACCCTCATAACAACAATCTTGTATTTACTTTCAACAAACTTCAAATGAACCTAACCTAGACAGTAAAATCATTCAACTATGTGCATATCAGCAATTGCTTTGAACAAGGTAATGAAACATTAAACAATCAAAAATATTTAATTAACAATTGGTAAAACATTTAACATATGTACAAATATATATCTATTATACATAAGTTAGCATACTACGTACCTAAATGTAATTGTATGTGTATCTATAAACAAATTCAGAGAATATAAAACCGTAAGTAAACGGATTACGGTATCTGAGTTAAGTTCCGCTTCGCATGACGAGTCCTAATTCAAGATGTCTGTGCGCCCAGTGCACTGTACCACGTAGGAGTTGGCATGGCGGTAGTTTCCCTGCTCTACGTAGCTTTCCAGTTATACATGGCAGGGCCTCTGCCCGAGACCACCTCTATCTCGACGGCCTCGCTCTGCCACACCATGTGCGCAGGGTGAGGGTGTTCTCCCTCAAGGCGCAGATGGTTGTGCCCTGCAGCATGGCCTGGTGGCCTGGGCAGTCGTGTAGTACGTGGTCCGCGCGCTCCTTTAGGCAGTACGTGATCACTGGTTCTCTGATTTCGACGAGGCATTTTTATTTAGCGAGGATAACAGTAACTACTCGTTCAACTCAGTGGCAGCTTGTAACATTCGGAGGTGAAATGAAGACTGATGACGCCACTTGGATGCTGCCAGATCTCGATCTAAAGGATTCCCTTCAGGCCAATGTTTCATTTAATTATTTTGCTGATTTTTTTTCTTCGTTTTACGGACTGTTGAAATCAGGAGTATTTGATGTTTGTTCAAATTGTTGAAAGCAGTTGCAAATTTTTGATATCGAACAGTTTCTTGAAAAGTTTTAAGGGACTGTCAGAACCAAGATACAAATTGCTTTCTGCAGCGAACGATTGTTGAAAGGATTTGCAAGTGTTGCAACCAAAGTATGGTAGTTCAATTGCAGTTGCAAAACGGAATATATCGTACAGCTGAACTGCCATGTTTGAAAAAAAAAGATATCGATAACATGGAAAGAATCCAATGCAGAGCAACGAAATTGATACCTCAGCTGCGAAACAAGCCATACGAATGTCGTCCAGGAGAGCTGGGCCTGATCTCCCTCGGCAAAAAAAAAAAAAAAAAAAAACGACTCGGGGAGCAACACTAATTCAAGTGTTTGAATGGTTTCAATGACGTTAATGAAAGAGACGTTAACGATCGCCCAAAAACTCAAGTATAATACTCAAAGAACAACCTTAAGTCAGCAGTTCTTTCCATATTTCATAGTGAACATTTGGAATAGACTCCCCTTCAACATTGTCGGTGCGGAGACAGTTAACGCGTTTAAAAATCGTCTGGACAAACTTTGGGAAAAACATCCTCTACAGCTAAGAACTCATTCAGGAGTCAGAAACTCTTAGGCTCCGCAAATCAGCGGCTATAAATAGTGCTTGCGTTCATGCATTATCTTCTCATTGGCTGAGATCTTTCTTTAGCACCCGCGAACGAAGTGAGAGAGGTGATAATGTTTTCGTTGAAGATTTACGTATATAGCCAGCGTACGACGACCTCAGTACCGGCCAACTGTTTCACGCAATAGAAGATGACAACCTTGTTTTAAAGCTACGACAGCTAGAGAAAATAAATAAAACTATTGTTAACTTACGCTACGGCATTATTTTTAACCGAATTTGTGTATATACAAATATGTTAGAAGATTTAAAGCCATTTGGTCGATTCGGGTTATTTGTCATTATTGAAATGTTTAAAATTTAAAGACATTTATCACTATTTTCTTTTGAAATTTTTGCGAATGGCCATTTCTGGTGAGACCACATATTTTGAAAGCCATTTTAGTCACTTGATTGGTACAGACCACTATAATATTAGAGGTAATAGATTCAATTTACCCGCAACTCGATTGGAAATTGAAAAACAATCTACTGTGTTTCAGTGCGTCAAGATTTTTAATCGGTTACCTGATGAAATCGGTTACCTGATACAGCCAATGAATCACCAGACTTTCAAAAGAGAATTTGGGAATTATTGTATACGTAGCTAAAGTGATGTTTAAATGCTCTGTGCCTAATAAGTGTGCAACACTTTTTATGGGTTTGTTTTCAGTTCTAGATTTGAGTTTTGTAGCAATTGTTTTTACTGTATAATGTTTGAATTGGAAACAATAAAGGTGTAAAGGTATAAAGGTGTAACTGTAGAACTTCACCATTTCATGGGTCAACCATAGGAAATGTTTACTGATGTTGGGCAATAATGGCAATTTCTTATTTGTGTTCTTCCAGCCCTGCAAACTGTCTTAGAGGTTTAATAGTCCATTGAGCTGACCCATTTATTGTAGACCTTACCATCTTTGGTCTTGCGATGTCTTCAGCCCGGCTGCTAGTTTCCGGATTTCATTAATTATAAGTTCGTTTTTTTTTTTTCTTTCTTAAAAGAAAGTAGAATTTTGGCTTGAAAACGGCTACCGGGCTGCGTTAGTGGCAAGAGCTAGTACAGCACCCCCTGCGCCCGAGCGAGTGCGTTCGTGCATACGTATAATGTAACTGGACGCCCGTACCTCCTCTCTCCGTCGCACATCCCTGCGCCTCTCACTTTAAAACTGCCAGATACCGCAATTCTAGAGACTATTCTTTATGGAAACTATATTGCTGTTGTAAGTGTCCATCGTGATGATTAGAGAGACTGCGTTTGTTATTTAATTTCATTGCGGGAATATAAAATGATATTATAGGCGTCTTTTTGTGACCAGCGCGCGGATGATTCCCCCTGATTGCGCATGCATGATTCGCGCGTTTTTGTGACCGCATTTTGACGTGATTCTGATAGCAATCAACCGTGATCAGTGGTGAGAATTGATCGCAGCGTGATTTCCTCCGCAGGCTAATCATNTGCTCTGTGCCTAATAAGTGTGCAACACTTTTTATGGGTTTGTTTTCAGTTCTAGATTTTAGTTTTGTAGCAATTGTTTTTACTGTATAATGTTTGAATTGGAAACAATAAAGGTGTAAAGGTGTATTAGGTTAGAAGATTTAAAGCCATTTGGTCGATTCGGGTTATTTGTCATTATTAGGTTAGAAGATTTAAAGCCATTTGGTCGATTCGGATTATTTGTCATTATTAGGTTAGAAGATTTAAAGCCATTTGGTCGATTCGGGTTATTTGTCATTATTAGGTTAGAAGATTTAAAGCCATTTGGTCGATTCGGGTTATTTATACAAATATGTATATATATGTATTTGTCTGTCCGCCCAAAAAGTGCTCGAGGGAGTTGAACAATGTTCATAATTTTTATTGCAGAGTCGTGGGTTGACCTAGATGTGACCCATGCCGAAAAACTAGGCCTAGCTGGCTATAAAAAATGACGGTGTTGAATTTTCTCCACCGCAGCGAATTTGCCTCCACCGCGGTAGATCGTCGAGGCGTTCTATTTTTCCTATGTTATTATTATAGGTAATAGTTTAAGCCAGCCTTCTTTCACACGATGGCGATGTAGCAGAGGGAGAAGGAAATGACATAGTTATGACGATAGAAACGGGGAACCCATGCACGAAGATGTTCCCACACTGGATGAGACCCATGACAAAAGATTAGGATTAGCTGGCCATCAAAAATGACTATGATGAAATTTGCTCTCTCCGCGGGTGATGGTCTTACGCCACTAGGCGTTGTAGTTTTTCTTATTTTATCCTCAGTTATCTATAACATCCTGACATAATGGCAATAGTTCATAGAGGGCCGGGGCGTAAGTCCCGGTGTCTCTCTGGGAATGAACCTAGGCCTGTTGCTCTCTCTACTGCCGCCTATCTAATCTAACCCATTTTTAATGCTACTACGAAAATGCATAGTTTCTAACCATCCTATGGAATTGTCAAAACAACTTTGCCTAATATTAAGCCATTTGTCATATCAAATTCAACAGTTACCTGTCTTGCAAAAATTGCATCGTCATACGAAAGAAAAATTGGCTTAGAGAATTAAGTTTTGGAAGGCATCGGATAGGCACTGTTATTATTCCTCATCTACTTGCCTGACGCGAATTCCGGCCCTTGTATCTGCTGCGTTGTGAACCGTGCTCTAACTCCATAGCATCTATATATCAAAAGGTACTAGTTTTGACGGAACTAGATAACTGCAAAATTCGTGTGATAAGGATGAAAGTGTAGAATAATGAATGTTTTACAAGTAACGTGAATCAGAACTATGTTTAATTGCGTTGTGCTAATAATATACCGTTTGAAGGCAAACTTAACACATTAATAACTCCAATAAACTCATGGCGAGGATCACTACTGTGCTTGTCGTGGCAAAAATGAAAATAACCGTTTATAGTAGTAATGTACTAAAAATAATAATGTATCGGCCACAAACGAGACTGTGCACTGGTGTTTCTCCTGATTTCCTTTTCATTCGTCACGTTATATATAGCGCCTCGCATCTTATTTTCCTGCCAGCAGTTGTGCGCTGGTCGGACCTAGGACCAATAATTATATGTTACTGAATATACCCTGGTGTCCTCAGTGTCCCTACCATTCCCCATCCATCTTAAGCCGACTTCTTCTCACTTCCGCTCCATCTATATTTTCAAGCTCCGCATACAAGCGGCTATCGATCATGCTGGCGTGCATTCATGATCATCACTTTGACTGTGATTCTTCTCCCCTTTCTTGTTTGCTTTCTTTTTTCTTTCGTCTTCTATGTTTTCCCCTCTTGTTTCCTCAGTCGTCTACATGCTACTAACATGATGGCATTAGCTCATAGAGGGCCGGGGCGTAAGTTCCGATGTCTCTTTGGGAATGGGCCTCTTGGCTCGTCTACTGCCGCCTATCTAATCTAATCGAATGCAGCTTTACCAAGCACAACTGCTTAGGTCGCACTCAAACATGGGTGTGGTGGTTTCATTGGTACAAAAATGACATCCATTCTCCCTCTGCTTCTCCCTTTTCTTACGCCGAAGCCACACTTGTATTCATACACACAACTTGAAGTGGATATGCAGCTCGCAAGTCGTTAGTACTACTGTATCTATGATAACGACTTCATATATGTGTCGGAACGATATTTGTGCTACACATCTTCGTATCAAGTTGTGAGTGTGAATGCTAGTGTGGCGCCGGCACATCTCTCACTGGTAAGCTCTATTCTACTTCTGCGCTTCCTGGCGATCGACTTACGGCAACCGTGCGCGTTGATTATCGCAGCTGTGCATGGCCTTCTCGCCGTACTTAATATGCTAAATGTTCCTTGTTTCTTCGTCCCGTTGGATCTCCATGGTAGTATGTTGAACATAACTTATCGCTCTCGGACAAAGACGCTTCAGGGCAACTAATAGCAACATTTTAGCACTTGAAAGACATTAACGATGTGTCTGCAAGGGAACTTTTTGACAGAGACGTTAATGATCTCCTGTGAAACAACGGCCAGAAAGTCAGACATAAGATCAATCGAAGAACTACTCTCAGCCAGCATTTCTTCTTACAACTCCTTGTGAACATTTAAATAGACTCCCCACCCCCTCCAAAGTTGTCAATGCAGAGTCAGTCAATGCGTTTAAAAATCGTCTTGACAAAATTGGGAGCAACATCCTCCACAGTTACGGACTCCTCTTCCAGGAGTCCCAAACTCGAAATGGCCGAAGATTCTAAGCCACCGTAATCCTTTATCTCTTTTGCTCCAACTAACTTACCGTCTCCGACTCCGCAAATTTACAGCAATCAATTGCGTTTGCGCCATCAACACTTTTTTTATAGCTCAGTTCACTTTCTTCGTCTTCTTTTTATTCTCGGATATCTCTATGATCCTGCCTTAATGGCAATAGCTCATGGAGGGCCGGAGTGTAAGGCCTGCTGCTCTATGGGAATGGACCTGTTGGTCCATCTACTGTCAGCTATCTATTCTAATCTATACCTAATCTAATAGCCCATTTTCCACTGAATGTTTTAACTTTGAACCATTGCGTTGGTTTAACGAGGGAGGCAGGCTCGAACGAATAACACTGAACGACCTTGAAGCAAACTCAAGTGAACATTTACCATATGGAAACTGTGGAAGTAGATGGGTTAACTTACTAATTGTTACGGTTTACTGTGGAAGTAGATGGGTTAACTAACTAAATGTTACGGTTAACTGTAGAAGTAGATGGGTTAACTAAATGTTAGGGTTCCTTCTTGCAGGAGGTGTAAGCTACAGTCACCGGTCTGCTGGGTTGCCTGGCCGACGGCTTCGTGCGGCTGAGAGCAATGGCGGCGCTTCAGCAAAACTTCCAAGATGAAGGCACCGCATTGGTCCGTCCTTAATTAGCAAGACTTTGTTGGCTCCAGCAGAAGCAGCACAAGTCGGCGCGGCTCATCTACACAAGGTATTTTAAGCCCTTTCGTTGCTGACGGTATCTCTTGATACCACAGTCCCTTTTGGAACCTTTTCTTTGAGCACAGAACTTTTCATGAGTTAGTGTTAGCTGAAGTTGCACTCTGAAAATACACTGAAGACATACGGCTCATTAGGTACCTAACGGGTACCGCAATTGCTGACAACTTGAGTGTAGAACGCAAAGCTATGATTATAGACAATATTATAATTACTTTAGGTTTTTAGTGCCATAAAGATGAGCGTTCATGGATCAAGTTCGTCGTGCAAGAGGGGAAAAGGATTATTTCTCTAATTTTGACACACTCCCTATTTACAAACATTATTAATAGTGATATTCCAGCGAAGAAGAAAGGTTTACTTTGGGTCGTTGAAGGGTTAACGTATTGTTCTCAGATGGAATGGAATGGGTCAAACGGCTGGATCTCTTACTTTCGCTTGTGCCCTCAAGAGGATCTGTAAGTTACAGAAATAGTTCTTTGGGACATGAATATTATCCTGCGAACTTTCTTCTTTTCTTACCTAGAGTTAGGCTCGCCAATCCCATGTTATGGGGGAGCAGCGACCCCAGGGGGATTTTATCGGTTACTTTAGCTGTTAGCAATTAGGCCTTCGCGATGTCTTTTGCGCCCACTTTGTATCCTTACACTTTCGTGCTCATACTGATGATGCTTTGTTTTGTCCTTCCTCTTTTTACCAGACTTGCTATTCCCATGCGCGTTGATCCACCCACGTGGATGGGTTCCACGTTTTTGTCGACATACTACGTGTCCCTTGCTTTTAATCTCTTTGATCATCGTAGTGAGGCTCAAACAACTAATCCTAATATAATAAAACTCTTCGTGTATTTATATGTATATATATATTTATGTATTTCGTGTCCATATCTTAATGAAATAGATAAGCGAAAAATAGGCCAGGTTGAAGATTTTATAAGTAACTTAAGTTTTCATAGAGCTTCATGACCACTTTGCAGAAGATGGCGAAAGTGGGATCCTTATCCTTTTATCTGAATGCACTTCTTGCTCAACACACTTCTTGAAATCGAAACAATATATTTGCAACTTCTTGAGTCTGATTTTATAACTTTTTTACTCTCTGGTCACGACCGATAAATTCGGCAGATGATCAACGAAGCACTCACGAAATGATAATTTTTCACGGGCAGTAGACAATTATTTCTTCTAGTTTACTATCTTTCTTTGACGGATAAGTTTTCGCTTCATTGGGCCGAATTTTAGCACTTTAATGCAGCATGTATTTGAGCTTGAAAGACAGCATCGTGGTTACTGTGCGCTCACACTGCATGTAGAGTAGCGGCCATAATGGTTCGGACACCTAAAAACTTATCAGAATATTTTTAAATACTTCAAAAGTATTGAAGGCATTGAAGTGTAATTTTACACAAGTTGACACAACGTGTCATAGCTAAATTGTGTTGAAATTTCAGCTGTTCAGGATAAATAAAACAAAAGTTACAAGGAAATGAATTGGAATAGTAAGAATTTAGTCTGGAGAAAATGTTTCGGACACTTCATTTCTTCCATTTCATTAAAAAAAAAACCAAAGTTGCCACAGAAAGAGCTATGTAGATTGGGTTAAACACACTTGCAGTCATCATCGATGTAACATCAGCTCTATCAACATGCCTCGGGGAGTCCCTGCACCTTCTTCTCATCGTATGTTAAAAAAGTTCGGACAACCTTAAAAAATAGTAATTATACACATGGAATGAGGCTACAAATACGAACTACGCTTTGAATTTACTTTTTTAGCATTTAGTACTTTGTGTGGTACCCTTTACTGTCGATAACAGCTTGACATCGTCTACCACAATAGCTGACCAAATTGCAACAGGGGGCTTTATCTTGCATAAAAATTGGTTCGAGTTGAAGAGGCTTTGAAGATTGGCACTACATGTTTATGTGAAAGTTCCTTGTATACCTGTGCGTTTACTTTTCCTTGCTGACGAACTAAAGGGCCCGTGCCGCGTGCTGAGATCATACCGAAGACCATAACGCTTCCGCCGCCAAACTTTACCGTTGACTTGGCGCAATTTTGGGACAATCTTTCACTAGTTGAACGACGAACAAATCATTTTCCATCGGAGCCAAATAAATTGAACTTAGATTCATCGCTAAAATGAACCGTAGGCCAGACTTCTCGAGTCCAAAGAACGTGTTTTGCTGCATAGTTCATCCAAGCATTTCTATTCTTCTTGCTAATTAAAGGTTTTATAGCTGGAGTTCTCGGATGCAAGTCTGCTACTTTTAGGCGGCGTGAAACTGTCTTCCTAGATACCTTGATACCATGCGTATCACTAGCTTCACGGGAAATCACTGCTGGGGTTTTAAATCTATTCTTTGACAATCTAAGCAAAACACTATCCTCTCTTCTCGAGGTTTTGCGTGGTCTACCACTTGAAACACCAGCGGTTCTTGAACCATTCTGGTTATATTTAGTCGGTATATCACTAACAACACTTTTAGGTCGATTAACTTTGTCTGCTATTACCGTTATTGAAAGTTTATCATCATGACGCAATTTTACGATTAACTCACGAATAGAAGAAGGTTTTGTGACTCCCCGAGGCATGTTGATAGAGCGGATGCTGCATCGATAATGACTGCAAGTGTTTCTAACCCAATCTACATAGCTCTTTCTGTGGCAACACTATTTTTTTTCTAAAATAAAATGGAAAAAATGAAGTGTCCGAATTTTTTGTCCAGACTAAATTCTTACTGTTATAATTAATTTGCTTGTAACTTTTGTTTTATTTATCCTCAACAGCTGAAATTTTAGCACAATGTAGCTATGACATGTTTCTCAACTTGTGTCAAATTACACTTCAATGCTTAAATAATAGTGAAGTATTTAAATATTTTCTGATGAGTTTTTAGGTGTCCGAACCATAATGGCCGCTAGTGTAAGCTGACTGGAGTTGCATTCAAGTTTATTGCAGTATTTTACTCAAGATTTTGCTTCTGCCCCTCACTATGGAAGATGCAAGTTAAAGAAGAAGGAGACTGGAGGATAGGGAACGTAAAAGAAGAACGAGACTACTACAGTCTAAAGAACAAAGACGTGCTACCAATGGAGAGAGATGAAACGTCTATGCGACAGTGTTGAAAATGACTTGAAGCAGAAGGTTACAGAGGGAATAAGAGCTGCTAATACGCTTGAACGAGAAAACGTAGAAACGGCAAGTCAGAGAAAAGAGGACCCGAGGATAAAGGATCAATGAAGAAAATAAAGAAAGCAAGGCAGAGAAGAGAAGATTCCGCACTGGCCTATACGAAGCAAACATATCGATTACAGCGTGAATTTTTCGCTCACGGGTCCACTAGTATAATAATCTCTGCTTACCCTTAATATGATGATCTTTGATCTGCTCTTTTTCTTTCCGGACTTGCTGCCCCGGTGCAGGGTGTTCCACCAAGCTTGGGTTTTCGGTGCTTCTTCACAAGTTGCGTACGTGTCCCTTGCTCATTTGTTTCGTTGTTGTGGCTAAGGAGGTATAGCTACTGTTCGAAAACACTTTCTAACATTCTATTTTTAAAGAAAGTAACTCGATAGTTTTTAATATGAAAGGTCTTGCGGCATCTTCACCTACATATTTTATTTCTTTTTACGTATTTTAGTTAGTGCACCAGACGTTTTATTGAAGAGTTATACCTACTTTTCCCATTCGAATGTAAGAAACATAATAACCTAATTTCTAGAGGCAAAATGTTGATAAACTTACTGACAGGCAGTACAATCAAGGCTGTATCGAAAACTCTTACATTGTTCTGTAATTTCCTGAATTTCTTGATGATTTTTCAGACGAGGTCCAGGTGGCGTTACCCACATCGCCCATCTTGTGCAAGGGTGATGCTGCATTTCGTGACCAACGGGAGAGCTGGTAACGAGTTATCCCCACGCTGTACGTAGCCGCTTACTGCTGGTTTGTCTGGCACATTCAAAATGTATGCATCCAGAAAGTTTTTAAACTGCTCAACTTCAATACTGGTGACCTTTCTAATGTGACGTGGCATTTTGTTGAACAACCTCGCACTTTGTGTTTGATTCATCGCCACAATTTTTGATTGAAATTCGCACTTCACAAGTGCGATCAATACGGTCTGCGTATCTGCCAAGAATCCGCCCAGTGACATTGATAGTAATTCCTTCTAGAATTTTCGAATCTCCGTTGAATTGAGTACATTCTAATATGGGCAAGTCTTTTGTGATAGTTCAATTCTTCCCCGCCCCGAATTTCAGGTGTGAACGATCGCTGGATAGCCTGGAGGCTCTCCAAATCGAAGTGATAAGTGATCTTTCCGTTTGCTCGGTATCCAAAAAGATGAACTGTATTCTATCCTCGGCAGGCCCATTGTTTCCATAAAATTAGTATTGTGTCTGCCTCTAGTGAAGCGAAATTTTGAAGCACCCATCAGCTCCATTTCTTGTCTCAACACTAGTAATACGATCCTCAAAAATGACATTATCCTGTATTCTCACCCCTAGATCTTTTAAATTTGCTTTCTTTCGATTTTGTTTCTTTCTTTCGATTTTGCTGCCATCACTCGTGTATGATATCGATTCAGTAAGGGAAGAGTTTTCCCGTATAGCAACAGTTCAAATATTG
Organism: Parhyale hawaiensis; assembly: GCA_001587735.2. NCBI lineage: Eukaryota > Metazoa > Arthropoda > Malacostraca > Amphipoda > Hyalidae > Parhyale > Parhyale hawaiensis. The sequence continues at coordinate 16,279,687 of LQNS02278125.1, read as the reverse complement.
TTTCGTCAAAAGTCGTATTGTTATCGGAAGAACCGCGAAAGATGATAGTTAAATCTAATTGTACAGCCCGTACGCCTGCCACTGACTGTGCCGCTGCTAATAATATTCGTGTGTCACCCGCAAACGAGGAGGGAATAGGAAACTTGTATTGGTGATCCTTGTCATTTAGCATGATAAGGAAACATAATGGATGAAACACGGTATTTTGTGGGACTCCGCTAAGTAACGGCTGTCGTTTGGGAATCAAATTTACAACATAGTATAGCACATTGAGCTCAGGCCTCTATCCACTATCTGATTGGTCATCGCATATATCGGCCATCGACAACACTACGCTTTTTTGACTTCTCACTAAAGCTACAGATAGGTTTTATGGTTGAAAAATGGATTTGCAATAAGAGTCTTCTAAGCTTCCGCTATACGGTAGCTGCATGCTTCCGTTTTCAGCTCTAACACCATGTATCGCTCGCTGGTTCGATAAGCCGCCAGACACTCGAGCTCTTTACAGATCTTGGTGTTCTGACTCGGCAGTTGTGTGTGCATGCACAGCGCTGTGCGGAACTGCTTTCCTCAGAGATGAGGGGGGTGGGGGGTCTCGGGTCATTTGTTCCTTCCGTCAAATTGGCGCCATAGTTCTTGGGGACCCGGGGGCGACTGCGACTACACTTACTCATCTGGGGCCAGTGGGCCTATACCCGCAGTACAAACCAGTGCATGTTGGTTTCCCGGGTGAGGGTGTGGTCTAAGTTGACTTTACCTTCACCTAGGTTGACTTTACCTTTACCTTTACCACAGGTTCGTGCTACAGCTAAATGCTCAGTATAGACGCTAGAAGAGTGAACGGCTCCAGTCAACCACACGCTAGCTGATCTCTGGAAGGCTCCTTATGATAATTACAACCCCTCAATGTTTCCATTGTTACTGAGTGCCTTCGCAGTGGACGTTGAATAACAGAAACTCGGTCCCTGCATCCCAGAGCATCAAAGACTCTCTTTCCTGCCAAAGAACCAAGAACATTATACTCCGAAGCGTCAAACGCTGCTCCAGGCCTGTCCACATTCACACTGCCACTCAGAGCACAGATAGGGTCCACAAAGAACAAGAAGCGAACTGTTCATGGTGTTACAAGGATTGTATGTGTTCACGAAGAAGAAACACAGTTTCATTAATATAGGTAATCAGTAGGCAACAATAATAAATTTTACACTACCAAATATGACCTAAATAAGGTCATAATTCATGTAGAGGTCGATCGGTGGCGATCATGCTGTTCAAGCTGATGAATCTGTGTTTCTTGACTGAGAAATGCATTCCATACGTGTACATGAACAAGTTTTTTTTTTTCACGTCCTTGATGTTAGAGGAAAAGCAATAATATATATTGAAATGTACTGCATTAGTCTTAGCACTCCATTTGCAAGGAGTGTACCGTGAAGTAGCCCATAGTGTTGCGTTCTGTGGTTATGCTGTAACAATGGAAGTTGTCTCTATCCGTTGCGCCTGGGTGGTTACTATTTTTTTTTAGTTTCACCTTTCATATACCACTTTCATGTCTAGAAACGGCGTGTAATATTTCTAGTGAAGCTGATACGAACTTATAATCCTGTCTAACTATTGGGCCTTTAACGTTTAAAGTAGGCCGTAGAATTCGTGACTGTTTAGTTGATCCTTAGAAAGCCCGTGCTCACGTTATACGGAATAATCAATGCTTTACGATAACGACGTGCGTTTGTATCCCTCAAATATCATTCAAGTCGTGCATCATTTGTCATAATTTTCCTCGACAGCACTTAATGACCAGATTTTTCAAGTTGCATTTTAGGCAAAATCCCGTTGCTGATGACCCGGCCATTTCAGACTCATTGTTTGTGTTATATAAAGATTACAGCAAAATATCAGAGTCACGGTTTCATAGTTTAACTTTTTATTACTCTTTCGTTATTTTCAGTTTACTTAAATCTCGTATAGCTTTCTTCAATTTTTCAGGGAATAGAAGTCTGCATATCTGCACGTAAGATTTATAACTTTAGAAATACTTATTTCTACAGTCTGTTATAAGTACTGTGTTTCTTTTTTTATATCTCAGAAATATGGATATGTAGCAGTTTTCTGCGCAATGTGACAAGATGTATCGGTGTACATTTTGCGGAAAATCGTGAAGCAGGAGAAATTTCTGCCCGGGTACTTTCCCTGAAATTTTATTGAAGCTTTTATCTTTATTTCTTACTTTTCTTCCATAATGTATAACATTAATTGTATAGTCAAGTGGTAAAGAAATGAAGGACCCACATAAAGGGAAAGAAATGAACTCCCTCCCTCTCTTGCAACATAAAATACTCGTTCATTTCTTACCCTACCCCTCAGGGGACATAGGATGGGCCATAGGGTTTGGTCAGTTAGGCTCGCCCATCCTATGGTATAGAGACCGGCAACCCTAGGGGCTGGTGCAGGTTTCCTTAGCCATTACCTAGGCCTTCTAGACGTCTGTCTTTTATGCCACTTTGCTTCCTTCCCGATTTCATACTCCTACTTGCTTCGTGCTTTATTCTGTTCTTCCTCGTCTTTCCCGACTTGCTGTTCCCATGCGCGTTGATCCTGTGTGGGAACACCTTTGTGCATGGGTTCCCCGTTTCTATCGTCATACTATATGTCTCTTGCTCTTTCCTCTGCGACATCGTCCCGTTCGGATACGGAGGCTTAATCGTTCAGATTATAACTCATTTTTTACCCCACTTGACCGTTCATAAAAATTGTATTTATCCAATGCTAGGTTTTCCAAGTTCTCTCCAGCTTAACAGTGTCTTACTCAGGCTACAACTAACGTCTCTTCCTCCAATATCAATTCAGTGAGAGCACGATAAGTTTATGAGCAGCATTTTTGCTAGTCCAAATTTAAATTTGTAATTTCTAACGCTCTTCTCTAAACTAATAAGTTCTTTTTCTAATAGTTGCCCTTTCTTTGTGCTGCGTATATCGAGACCAGCTAAAAAGCAGTAGAAGTTAGTTCTACAGACCGGTTAGTACGATAGCCTTTTGCCGTACGTTCATAGTTCAAAATTTTCGAATATTTTGTCGTGTCCTTGCAGACACAACTGTGTGTAGACCACACGATTTGATAAGATACTAGCCGTCAAGAAGGTCAGTTTCCTCAGTAAGTATCACTCGTAAAATTCCTGACGTCTCATAAAATATGGGGTAAATCATAACTCGGAAAGCTGTGCACGTCTCGCCCGTTCAAACAGACACGGAAGAACATTCGAACGTTGTGTTGTGTGAATGTAGTTTGGAAGACTAACATGTGAACCCGCCGCAAGTACTGAAGAATTTAGACTGCATTGCATTTATCATATATCCACTGCTGGAGTAAGAGCAAATATCGCAGTATTTAAAGTTGTTACTTTGGCGAGGAAAGAAAGGAGAAATGAAAAACAACCACTATGGTTACACTCATCCACTCATTTAATATTTCAGTTATTTTTACAAAACAATATATGTACATGTTTACATATTTTACACGAGTTCCTAAAATAATGAAAAGTCGGACAACTTTCCTTATAAAAATCTATGCTTACTTTTTCGCTCTTTCGATCTTGCGCTAGTACTCTGATGACATTTATTTTGTAGTCGCGTTATGTACATATCCTATAGGCTCGTTACCTGCAAACGAATCAGCTGGGCTTTTTGGTTTCAAGTTTTTCGTTGGTTCAATGTCCGACGACCTGACATTGCTCCATTGATACCATTGTAGTTTTATTTTCAAATGCAAAACCTGACGAAATGACATTGTATTAAAGGTCATCAAAATAGACTGTACAATTATGTGACAACAATAACATGTGTATATATCTCGCATAAGCACATAGCAACACATAGTGCTGCGTTATGAGTACGCTAATCGAACTAACTCATCCCATGGAATCATAGTATGCCTTCCAAGTGTAGCAATGATACAGTCTTTTCCGCTACATTCATAGTAGTTTGAAGCCGTATACCACATTGCCCCCAAATTTTTCATCTCATTTACTAGGTCTAATCACACCATTGTTTTAGTTTCACTTTTCAGATCGACGATAGATGCTTAATGGAGTAGAATATACAGGAACAGATCCCACAATAATGAAACCTTATTAAAAACTTCAAATAGCACAATTTTTTTTTTAATCAAAGAATAATTAGTTAACTGTGGACGAATAGATCATGTAATACGGAAAAAATGAACGAAAATGCACTGCTAATAGCTTGCCTAACTGAAGTTCTGGTTTATCTCGCACTAATAGCAATTTTGAAGAACAATGTTTGAAAACGCGGCATCAAGATGTGCCAGTAGGAATTAAAATTAATGCATAAAACCTTTCAACCGCGAATGCTTTCAGGGGAACTTGCGATTTAAATTACACTATATTTTTTTGTAGGTACAACGACAGTTGCGATACAAAACATTTTACGAACTATCAGCCAGTACTTTATATACGAACTATTTATTCATGATATGGATATGTACAATGAGGCTAATAACGACCAAGAGTCGTTCTAAGGAATATAAACATTTTGATTCTTAATAAGTCGAAGTTAATTAACAGGCGTAGAGAATACTTCAGCCAGATTTAGCTGACGTTCAGCACCACTAGTACGTAGAAGTGAAATAGCAGGTATAATTGGCACTTAGCTACGAAACACGGTCTACTGCGAGAAAACCCTGAATCCCTTTCTTCTCAGACTTCATCCGGCCGTACTGTTGCAGCTTACTTGTGCATGTTGGATTACTGGATAAGTTAATTATTACCAATTACTACAGTTCCGAAAGAATATATTTCTAAGTAATAAAATAGACGATGTAACTCTGTGAAAGTTCTTGTCACAAACAAGCTCGTCTCATTTCTTTGCTCATTTAACTGGAAAATTTCGCTAGATTTTAAAAATTCGCTGACATGTTTATATATATAAAAAGTAAAATATGCAATTTGATTTACACCTCTATCATCCTTCGAAGATAAAAATTGGCAAAATTGTATATCAGCGAGCATCATACGTCGGCTTGAAGTGTATCCTTTTTTAATGAGACTCTCTTCTTGAAGGTATGTACTGTTGCAACGACAGAGAGAATTTTAATTTACTGTGTTGCCTCATCCGAAATGCCACAACACAGAAGCCTTCAATAACTTCCCGACCAAGCCCATATTTTGGACTAGAGCAGGAATTTGAACGAAATTCTGCAAATTTCTATAAATTTCTAGAACATTCTAGAAAGGTGTAAATTCTATAACATTCCAGAAACTTCTGAAACATTCCAGAACTTTCTAGAAGAATACTGAAGCCTGAGCAAGTTTAATTTCGAAATTTTAGCGAAGATTCTTAACAATTAAAGCATGTTTTATCGCAATAGTAAAAATGTACAGAATTTTTTTTTTTATTGAAATCTTAGTGAAAGCTGTTATTTTTGATATAGTATTAGCAAAGTTGCCTACTTTGCTAAACTTCCTAAACTGAACAGCAGAAATTTGTCAAATTTTAATACGAACGGTAAAACACATATTCCAAATAAATATAATGTATTAAGAAATGGTTTTCTAATTAGTTAAGTGATACGAAGAACCTGCGGAATATATTTGTAAGCCAAAGACACTGCAGAAATAAAATTATGTTACGTGTACAATAATATTGTGCTGATCGAAAACTACGAAACTAAGCGGAAAATGGATTTATTAGCGTAGTTGGCATATGGAGAGCGTTGGCAAAGAGAAAACCGTACTGTATGTCATATTTTCAATGTCCAAATTAAAGCCAGTTTTCTGAGGAATAGTTAACACTTTTCCTATTTGATGAAATGATCACCGCAGGCGTTCTACGAAAGCATCACCCATGCAACCATGGATGGCAACAACAAAAATACAGATGCGGTACGCGCACCAGCTCCCTAGAATGGATATGAACACCAGTGGCCTATAGTTACAGGTTCAAAGATTCACTGGTTGGCACATGTCGCAAAGCTACACAATAAAAATAGCTAATAACAGCCAGAGGTGTGAATGAACCCATAAGCAAGCCCTGTTTTTATACCCAAGCACAGTTGAATGAGCGTAAAAAACTAAAAAAAAGTTCAAAAATAAAGACGGTCGCACACAGATGTGTATGTGTTACATTAGTATGCTGTGCTAAAGTACATTAACCTTCAGTAGACAGATAAATGTTTAATAAAAGTTAATACATCGATCAAAGCAATATGATCTACCGAAAATAAAAAAAGTTAAAAGAGTGTAATAAAAATTTTAAATGCATTACTATTACGGAATTACCGAGAAACAACTGGAGAAATTTCATGACGAAAAATATGGGGAAACTGTTAGAAAAAATTAATACGCCGTAGTTTCACATTTCTACATTTGCGTAGAAAAAAAAATATTATTCCATCCTAGGTTAAAATTGTCACGTTCTCCTGAAAGTTCGCAAAATAGAATCGTTTCCTACAGGTACTTCCTAACTCGTTAAGTATTTGGCGAATTGACGTTATATCCTAAATTATATACAATGCTGAAACACTGACTAGCATAACATACCTAAATGTTACAAGGTTAATTTCAACGATTATATACAAACGACTTACGTTAATCGCTAGGTTATGAGAGTAATACATACAGTAAATCTCGCCAAACACCTTAGAACAGATTACATGAATACCCTCAAATCGATCATTCTAGTTTATCATTAATATTTCAAAACTAGATACTGCACTCGGAAGGAAAGCAACTGCCTGTTGAAAGTTTCACGAGTGCCATTGATGCTAATGCCAAACATGACACCAGTAAGCTAAATCATAATGAGGGACACAACGATGTAAATCACTGCTATAGCAAAATTGATCTAAACCAGCTGTATTTAATATCTACCGCGGTTTCGTTGGCAAAAAATGTCGAATAAAACTCAGCATGAAATATTCAAATTTTGAATTATTTATTATGTAATGGAAGTGATATTTTCAATAAAAAAATTTAGTTAAATGAAAATACTAAATTTTAATTACTATGAAAAGCAGCAATATTTCATATTGTTAATCATAGAGGATACAATTGTGTGCAATATTTAAAAAATGAAAGTGGCAAGAAAAGACCAGTCGAGAGCAGGTAATAGGTACAAAGCCTACCTTGACGACATCTGTACCTCTAAATCACTTTTGCGTGATTCCATAAAAATAGATGGCCCATCAAGGTGAAAACTGCCTACGCCTTAGTTCCATCACGTCGCACGAGAACTATTTCATTATTATTATTATTATTTTCAAAGTTTCCGCCGTACGTATTCGAAAGGAGCACGACATAACACCGAACTATTCGTGGTGGCGTCAAAGAAGAAAGATTTCAAAAATGGAATACCTATTAAACGGTTTTACAAGTACTGTACTTTATCGCTTCCTAAACAGTTGGAGCAAAACCCTTTTTTTTAAAAAGTAAAAACGTTTGCAACATTAGGGACATGTCATTAAACTTATGAAGATGCCTCAAACTAATGTAAAAATGTATTCAATTTTCGTAATAAGAGAGCGAGTTCGCTGTTGCTACAGTGCAATGCAATTTTATGTACGTAACTCGTTCAAGTTGTACAAAGGTGCGGAGAATAACTGCGAATGGTCAAAAGAAAGCATAGTTCGTAGAATGACCATAAGCACAAACAAGATAATGCATGACCTAGCAATCAAAATGGAACAATAACGGACCTTGTTGAGTTAGCAACGTTTCAGCGCTTGAGAAATAAAGAGTCCGTCAATGAGAAAAATTCTTCGTGGCGTTTTGAAAGTACAAAAGGAAGTAACTGACGCTGTTGCATTAAAAGGAGATTAATTCATCATCAGCAGTAGAATACCGTAACCAGCAGAAAAGTTTCAAAATATCTATATCAAAATTGAAAGTAATAGGAAAAGCTGAAACATGTCCAACTACGTTGAAAGAATTGGATTTGCAAGCTAGGATGATTTTGCGGCGAAGCGATGCAACAAGTTAGCTTTGTCAAAGTAATCATAGGGAAGGCCACAGAGGAAGGGTAAATAACGTGTCCGGTTACCCCAAACTTTACACCCTCCCTACAAAGGCAGTTTTTCAGTAGCAATAGACCGTGGCAATAAAAACCTTGTAGCAAAATACTAACAGACTGCTATGGACGAAATTAAAAGAGGATGAAGCACAGCGGCGGCAGAATGGATCTAGTCCCGCGACGCGAGGCAGAAGTTGGAACGGGGGAGGGAGCTGGGTTAGTCCAGTCCGAGAAGCGCAAGCACATCGGGAGACGAGGTGGGGAGGGTAGGTCGGTGCACAAAGGAAGACGGGAAGGAGGGTTGAGGAGTCCGGTATCGCCAAAACAGGAGTGCTACACTGGGTTGTCGCTCCAAGTAAAGGGGGTGGGTGGCAAATAGGGGACGGAAAGTGAATACGAGGGACCCACTTTACAATGGCGGAGCTTCAGAGAGTAGAGCAAGCAGGAGACGCTGAGCAAGAGTCACGCTGACCGTTGGTCGACTAAAGGCTTGTAAGAAACGAGACAAGGTCTTTTTTTTTTTGCTCCGAAAAATAGCAATAAAACGAGCTCCTTGATGCTTAAGTAACAGAAATGGATTAGACACCAGGAATGATACAAAGAAGGCAGTTCAAAATAAGACACATGCGCGAGAGAGTGGTTACAATCTAAATTTTGTAGATTTAACAAAACCGATAACAAGAAAGAAGCAAAAACGCCAAGGAGATTTAAAAAGCCGATAAGCTATTACGAAAGCCAATAAAAGTGAAACTTTCAAGCCGATAAGGTATATAGCATGCACCCAAAGATAAGGCTGTAGCTACGTTAATTGCCGCTTAAGTATATGCACTGGTATACCTCATTCAGCTATGATTCAATGTATGTAGAACATACTTTTAACAAGGAAATGTTCACGTGTTGCACGAAATTATAAAAAAATTAGATATTCACAGACACCAGGTAGGTAATATATTGCGGCAAAGTTTACTTCCCAAGACATATCAATATTAACTATAGGCCTATATATGTTTCAAGACATTTTCCACCCATACACGGCGATGTACAAAAAGTGCGACCTCTACAAGGTAGAATGTACTTCACTCTCATTACCAACTGAACCAAAACGTTTGCAAACGCAGCGATCTATTACAGTCACTGAGAACACTACGAAGATTTGGCAAGGTTTATCGACAATAGGGACATCATCGCTTCAAGCAGGCATTGAACAGCACGTCATGTTCATTGATTTTCATGGAAGACAGGTGCAACTGGATGAAGATTTAGTGAGCTACAAGTCAAGTAGTTAGTAGGAGCCAATTTCAGAAAGCAATGCAAGTTCAAGTGGATGAGAAGAAAACTAGCCACGAAATAAAGACAGATCAAGCTGAAAATTTAGCAGAAGTGAGATTTAGAAATGGATAGGCTGTTCAGGAAGCAGAAAAAGAGAAGACACAGACTGAAGCAAGGAAGAAGTCGTAAGTACAAGATAAAAGTAACTCTATTAGAGCTACAGAAACTTCTAAATCTTTGGCCATTATAAGAATACTTAAACTTACACTTATTGATCCTTCTCGAGCGCTATAAGCGCCAACAATTCATTTACTTTGAGCACCAGTATTCCTATAATTATGTCAGTCCCGCTAGCTATAGGAGCGATAATCATAATAATCATAAGTATATCATATTAGAATAGCATCTTCTTACATAGCAACAAAGTTCGGAGTTCAGTTACGGAATCGCTACAAGCTGTAGAGACTGGGACAACTCTCAAACAACACCAGCTATTGCATTAATTAACACTTTCTTTCTATAGGAGAGAATATTACAGTCATACTAAGTGCCCTTCCATATGTGCAGGATCAGGAGGAGAAGGTGGCGCAGGATTGACTGATCTACCACCAGGATGAAACGTTGAGAGAGGGGCAGAAGTTTCAGCACGAAGATCACCGTGTCTAAGACCATCCGCATTTACTACAGCGTCGTGGTGGTCAATTGTAATAGAATGAGGGTCCATCGTGAGGCTGGTGGGTTCCGAAGGAATAGAGTGTTGCTCAAGTCCCATGGAACCCATCATGCTGATCGGCGGCGGTGGAGCCGAGTCCAAACCGAGAGCTTGATACGTTGTTTCTCCAATATCTGGGCCCACGGGAGGCTGAGATTCAGGAAAGTTATGGAGACCTAGAGTGACATTGGGAGCGTGGTACTGGGATGGGGCGCCGTTGGGCAGCCCAGTAGGAGAGGGCGTGTAGGAGTAAGTCAAATAGGCTCCGTGGCCTTCCGGTGATGCGCTGTAGTGTGTAGCTCGCGAAGGAGGTCGAGGCGTGACTTTTCCTGCTCATAAAAATACACAATTACTAGAAATCAGCAACATTAAACCGTAAACGTCAGTGTTAGTCAGAAGCAACTGTCAAAAAACTTGAAAACAGGACAGTAAGGAATCACTTTATCTAACAGAAATACAGCAGCAAGTTTTCTCCCAAAGCTCAAAGATAGCCGTCGAAATCATAACATACCACGGCACATGAATAACCTAATGAAACTATCGGTCTATACCTTAAAGGACGCGTGCCTATAGATAAATTTTCTATTGGAGCAAGAAGCGAATGGTCCGATGTTGTTCCATGATGAAATATCTCCCCTAGCAATTTGGTATGAAACGAAAAGTATATACTGTATTTGAAGTGTATGGGTCTGCCATCGACACCACTCTTTATCAATGTACATTCGATCAAACTTCTCAACATAATGTTACCCAGTTAGCAAGTTCCATCATACTGCAGCGAGGAGGGAATTAATCAAAATTTTGAGCGCTGCGGGCATTAAATAAAAAATTTCGACGAGAAATCCAAAACATTTACAGAAAATTAGAAGATGGGGCATGGCGTTAGTAAAATATATAAAAATTAAAGCATTAGNTCCATCATACTGCAGCGAGTAGGGAATTAATCAAAATTTTGAGCGCTGCGGGCATTAAATAAAAAATTTCGACGAGAAATCCAAAACATTTACAGAAAATTAGAAGATGGGGCATGGCGTTAGTAAAATATATAAAAAGTAAAGCATTAGGAAAAGATCTGTTGTTGGTCTCGTAGTAAAAACAGGTCCGAGCAGTATTACTACAGAAAACTTGAAAATTTGAATACGATATAAAGATCAAGTACGAATTCGTACAGCCTAGGAGTAGAATCAAAAGTGAACACAAAAGAACTCTCGGGCTGGTTGAGAAGGAGTCCTTGGATCAGACGTTATTCCTTCCTTCCTGTACTTAGCTCTTCCGTTTCAGGGGCGATATTTCAGAACAAATCAGTTATTCTGACGCAGTGAACAAGGGGCGGGAGGACGGCACGAGCTCTAGCGGATGCAGAGTTTAGAGGATGTACGCAGGCGACAATTGAGGAAATGGTTCAGAAAATTGAAAAAGTGAGTTAAAAATTCCCTAAGAAGAGGCACGAAACCAAAGTGAAATTTTATAACCCGAAGAAGTAAAAAGATGTTAGAGATAATATATGAATAACACGTATATCGGAATATGAATACAGGAAGTTTCAGCGGACGTGTATAAGTTTTAGAGGAAAAGAAAGAGGAAAAACAACTTGAAAATGCGTTTCAAAACATTTTGAAACCAAGATAACTCTTGGAGTTGTCATAACTGCGCAAAATACCTCTGAAAACACAGGCACAAAAAAAAGAACGAGCTAAAACGATTCGCCATATCAATGACTACGTTACTACTGCGTATAATACGTACGCACCATTACCATTCTCATAGTAAGTTCAGCGGCCATAAAATAAAGTACGAAATAGCTTCATCATAGCAAGTTTTGAAGCCAAATTAAAGATAGAACCCAACGGAAGCGATAACGAAAGCATAGAAATTGAGGGAATCCAGTACTAAAGAACAGAAGGATTTCTCCTTTCATTCTTAAAAGAACAGCAAGACATCAGAAACGTTAGCTTAGTAAAAGTAAAATACAAAGTAAGTAAGAAGATCTACTTCAACATTCTGTCATTATAAACTATCCAAAAGGCAAACACATGGTACAAGAGAGCAGCTTCATTTGATTCAGGGTAAACTTTACTGATTATGGCTTTTCAAGTGAAGAAAAAAGCTACAATTGCTGCACCATCACTCTTTGTATTGGTATATAGAGAGACTGGTGTTTTGGATACCATCATCACATTGTGTCATAACGTAACAATTAAAGGAATAGATTAAGTGACTATTCCTTACCCAACTGATGGTTGTACGCATTCCTCCTTAGCACTTCGGCATAGTCGTCTTCATGTGGGTTGTAGGCGGCAGAAGAAGGCTGTGACGGAGTCTGACTCGCGTACTCGGGCGGCGGTTCGATTTGGTCAATAAGATATGCTGATCCTCCATGTTTGTGGTGGCCTTGATCCTGCAACCGAAGTTAAATTGCGAAACGTAAGTTAGTGGAGGTAGAGCATGGGAACAAACAAGTAAAAATTTAAGATACCAATATCTTATTCCACTGCATACTACGCCGAGAATAAGTGGAAATGCAGAAGTAAAAGAGAACTATAACTGTACGTACGAGTAGAACGTATTCAAATGACCGCTCAATGGATAAATGCATTTCAAACATGAGCTTTCTGCATTCAAAGGATGTTGATCGTAATATCCAAAATTGAAATCTGTTAAACCGAGCGCGACATTATCTGTAATGCTAAGACGTATGTAAAAAGACACTCACAATAAGACGAGTATGTAAAAACTACAATTGTATCAGGGGAAAGCGGTTGGGGAAGCGTCATAGCACCATCACCAGTTAAGTTCAGGGTACAATCGTATGTTACAGGACAGCACAGCAGCAATAGTTTCTCAGAAATATCATTCCAGCCAACTATAACTGTTCAATAATCAAGGAACTCTGTACTTTTTCAGTATTTTTTACGGCGGTTCTGGGTTAAGAAACGCCACAGTATAGACCGTGCTTTCGTGATTTGGCATAAAACGAGCTCTCGTTAGTAGGAAACTAGATGATTATCAGCAGGTCTTCGACAAGTCGTACCGTCAAAAAGTAGGCAATAACTATTTTTTCTTAGGGACAACAACTGCACAATCTGCTTGAAGGTTTAAAGGAGATGATTACACAAAGACTAGAGTCTTAGAGGAGCGCAGAAAGCCGCTGGAGCTCGGGCAGCTAATAAAGTAGGAGCCACGGGAAATAATACACAGAAAATAGGCGATGAGATAGCAGGCGCCAGTCATTACGCCTGTTTAGTGACACGTCACGACCCTCCATAAGGCGCTCCCGCACACGTGTAACGGCGCTACAAACCCAGCATCAGCGACGCACGTACATTTGGATCAACAAATCAAGCGTAGGGAAAAGAAAAAAAATGAAATCGAGGGTGAGTTAAAAGATGGTAGGGAAACGGATGAGGAGAATGAGAGTGAAAAGTGAGTTAGACGACTTCGAAAACACATACAACAAAAAGCATATATGAGATTACGGTAGTATGGGTAAACCAGACTGGATGTAAATTAGCGTTAAAATATATATGCTCGGTGGATTTTAATAAGCGCTGGACTTCATTTTGCATTCTATTATTACCTAGTGACGTGGACAATGATTGATAGCAGAATCAGGATTTTCGCGATATGCCGGGTGGTTTCTACAGTATATGCTAAAGAGTATCGGAATAGCTATGGCATCTTCCAATTACAATGAAATAATTCAAACTAGTAGGTACTGGAAACCAAGATTAGAGCAGCTTGCTACCCGAAGCGATAATTAGTCTCACCACCATAGGCTCAGGACTAGCCATCTTTTTTATTATTCTACATGTATAAAAAGCTAAAATGATGGCATCTATGTATTAAATGCACGAGTGCTACGATGATACATCCACGAGATACTTGACATTTAACCCGTTACTGGATTTTTTTTTCGGATGTTTTTCAACTGGGTCAAAAATATACGAAATAGACAACTACTGGAGGATATACTAGGGTTAGTCTCTAACGGGCTAAAAACATGTCATAGTCTTTGAACTTTCCATATCGGAGAGCTTAACTGCTTTGGAATTACGATTTACTGATAAGAGGAGCTTATAAGTCATTAGGTGACAAGCCCATTAAACTATTCTTATCGGCCTTCCCTTATAGACTCATATTTACTACTACACTTGAAAATAATTCAATGCAATAGGTATATAATATCATGTTTAAATTTAACAACACGAAAAATACGATAACGTATCGCGGAGATTCCGCGTCAGACGCTGTCATGCTAGAATCGAGGAAAGTTTCTACGGCACTACGCTAAAATTTCAAAGAACAAAAAGTGAATTGGATAAAATATGATCGAAACGTAAATATATTTACACCAACTGCAAGCAGATAAAAACTATGATTTTAATAACAATTCTTTACGCTAGACAAAAAGTAATTGTGAAATTTATCGGATGGATGAGATGATGTTAGTATTAGTAACATATAGGGATATAATTAATGTATGTACAAAGGTGAAATTGTAAAACATTAGATTCCCTATCTACCATACAGCAAAGTTACAGTTGCATCAACTCAAATTCTTAGAAACTGAAGGCGAACACTAGCTTAGGAGATGATACAACTAGGAAGTATTGAGCTGTATGGAGAATTGCAACAACTCAGTTGAGATTCTAATAGAAAGCATAAAGGGATCTTTTTCATAGTGCGTAAGAGTCGGTAGATTTAAGTCAACTTACAGGAGTTGCTGCAATTCGTACAATAAATTGACAAATCAGTAAGCTGCACGAAGACGATATTCTACTCTAGAAATCCGTACACAAATGCGAAAAAACTTGTGTAAAAAAGATTGAAAAATAACCACTGGATTTTTCTAAGCTATGTGCTAAAAGTGTATGCCGAAAAATACAGACTATACAGAATATAAACGTAGTCATTGTAACTAAATTTACAACGCTTTGCATGAATCCAAGAGGTACACTCGGAATACGACAAAGGTTTAATTGCGGTCGATAGCAATTCTAAAAGGTGAAGTGTTATTCTGAGTGCACTCAGAAGGGCGCAAAGAGAAGTTCAGTGTAAGGTCGGACGGGAGGGGGGGAAGAGAGGCTTAATTTGAATAAAACTCTAACTTACGTCGGCTGTGCGCTCAAAGACATAGATAATGCGGGTCGCCTTTGGTAAACGTCCCTGAAAGAGGCCAGGCACGGCCACAGAAACAGAGAAAGAAATGAGAGCATTTAGGCGAAGCGAAGGTCTACAAAGCCAACGAAATGTAACTTTCACAGTCCTACAGTCATGTATTAAAATAAACCTCAAAAATCGATGGATATTGTGCATGCAGTGACCTGGCTACATGTATTTCACTGACATTATTGGCAACGGAGAAATACTGCTGATCTTACAACTTCGTTATGATCGCAGGAACTTCAAGTAACACAGGCAAAAATGACAAAAATGTAATTAGCGATAGGAACCGGCAACAACCCAACGAAGCGCACTGGAACGTAAGCGGACATGTCTACACAAAAGTAAATAAGTTTTAAAGCGGCGCCCTGAAGACATCTTCACGTTACACAAAGCAATTTCCATTTGGGGCGCAAAGGCCCACAGAAAACTAATATTGGTTCCATTGGTTCCCGTGTACGCATGCCGTACCTGTGTTGTTATAGTAGGGGTGCTTGGAGGTGAAAATTTTTGAGTGAAATATATGAGTTTCATAGCCTACTACGGAACTAAAAATTCAAGTATCATAAAATTCACATAGACGTCTTGTGCCTGTAATTCCCATGGGCTAACTTTGACGTTATTTCAGTTGCTGCGACCGAGGGCTTGTCACGTGCATTGCCTTGTAAGATGTTAAGTTCTAATTAAGACTTTACAAGATACTTCTGATGTCTAACGAAGACTAGAAGACACACGCATAAAATGCAAAACGAGAAAGCTATCCACTGAAGATCACCGCACTTGTAAACATTCCGTCGATAAGAGCACGCTCTCTGTAATGGCCTCAAGTCAAGCCTATCTATACGCACTTTTCGCCTACCTGTATACTAAGTCCCTACACTCTTCCATTAAGTTACAAAGTCTTCAGCACAATCTGAGAGCTGGAATATCTTCACTTATCTCCTTCGAAAATACAGAAAAGAATATCAGTAACGAAATTGCGTGACATCTCCACACGCGAATCCTATAGCGCAGCTGCTTTCAGTACCGGCTAACTAAATCTCACTCAAGAGGGGGCCGCGGAAGCCGCAAACGCGAGCAAGCCATTTGCAATTCGGCCACAGCCTGACCGCCGTCCATGCCGTTTGGGTAATCAAATGCTCCTTATCGGCGCAGAAGCAGCAGCTTACGAGCTGTTGTATGGCAGCTCCCACGCGTTACGACGCACCGCAATAATGAATTTAAGCTTCAAAAAATAGGAGCTAGCGATAAAGGGAATGTAGTCAAAAAGGAAGGAGGAATAGAGGGAGCAGCAAGAACACAGCGAAAATAGCGTGTGTTCAAGGGAGAATGACGCTGAGGAGTAGCCTTATTTCAAGCGATACAGTTTCTGCCTACATTTACCTGTCTACTACCGTCTTTCGCATTTTGCGTTCTATGATCACCTAGTAGCCTGGCATATATTACCAATACTATAGAAGACTATGTAAAGTCAAACATAAAAAATAAAAAAAACAGTTGACGGATTTTGAGGCTAGCAAGTACTGCACAGCGTTATTTTCAATTTATGAAAAACTAAAAGAAGGTTCCTCTTTTCAGAATTATTGAGGGTACGTTCGAAAAAAGAATACGTTTGCATCTGAGTGTGTGAGATAATAAATTTACACCGACAAAGATCAGTAAGCGAACGGTACTGTACTATCAACACAAGACGATAAAACGTAAGCTAAGCCAGATGACACAAGAAGAGTAATTATGCTGACACGCTGACAAGGGTAGAGTGTATTCTTACAAACAAATCCCTACATTTTTCTAATATACAACAGTTGGTTTTGTATAGCTATATGCAAATACTAAAACTTCGAGACGTACAAAACAGCACAGAGTAAGAAAACCTATACAAACCCTAGATAGAGACGCCTAAGGTTCATGTCGCTTTTCACAAAAGGGGTTGGAGGGTCGAGTGCTCCACTTTCCTGTTCATGCCACACACTAGCTCGTCTACAAACCCCACACTAGCCAGAGTTTTAGACAATATTTGTGATTCTGTTGTTTTTCTGTAGTATTTCTACACATTCAACCGGTAACTTTTGGTCTTTATCTACGAACACTCTAGATGATTATTAATATTATATAAGTTGTTCAAGCTTCCCTTGACGGAACTATGGTAATTCAAGAGAAGAAAAGAAGGGGCATGTATGCCAACATAAACGTGGAACCTATTCACGAATGTGGACCAACACGCATAAGAGGAAGATGAGAACAAAGCATCATCACTATGCGTATGAAAACGAAGGGAAGCCAAATGGGCACGAGCAACAAACGTCCCGAAGGCCTAACAAATGGCTAAAGTAGCCTGCAAAATCCCCCTGAGGTCACGAACACTCGAGAAAGGGGGGTTGTATGCAGTTTTACATTCCAGCCTAGCCGTAGCAGGCACAAGCTGCTACTTGAAAGGCTTACAACTAGGACTCATTACTTTACGACTATACATGTCACACCTACTGTAAGAGCAACTTCGCCCTTCGACTGTACCAAAACATTAAACCTTTTGTGCATAGTCTGGGTACAGTTTTCCGCATGAAAAGAAGCACAGACCTGGAGCACCTTGAGAGGTCACAGAAAAGAAGCGACATCTCTGTAACCTAACATTTCACGATGGGCGTTAACGCAAGAATTATTTCTTCCAACGGCAACCAAGCCTCGGATTCTATCAATGATCGCCCAAGCCCTTCAGAGTATTGGCGAGCTCGTAAATAATCCCAGGGGTCTTTGTTGTAAATCCAGAACTGCTCCAAATATACCGCTCACAACTCACGCCAAGAAACCGGTTTGGGTAGGTACAAGAGAGAGGAGGTCGCTCTCCCGCACGGCTGAGTTCATGCAGCCAAAAAAATTGCTCACTCCCTGATTGTTCAATTCTGATCGCCTTTAGGCCAATGTTCAGAACGAAGTTCAACAGTACTTCTCAACTTATTCTATCCAAGACACCAAATTTAATCTGTTTTATAATAATTCCCGGCTGTATGAAGACGAAGAAAATTGTATGTAGCTCAAGTATCAAGAGAAAGGACGGGTGAAAAGCGTAAAAGTTTTTAAAAAATTAGCCTCATTCATGGTTTAACAAATCTTACGTTCACAAATCCCATTCACAAGAAATGCCCCAGTAAACCAAGCATTGTCTGCCTAGGTATACGTATCACCAACGTTCATAACTTTCAGATTCCCAACCGGCAGAGTTCATTCAACAACAGGGATAGATAAATTATCACTTACGAGTAGCTATATATATACATCACTTGACAGCAAAGAGACGGAATAGAACCAGACGCTACTCATTTACGATCAAATTTATACCAACTTTGAAGCCATCGAGAGACAGTATTAAGGTTGTCACCTTTCTGATCAACGTATTCAACGTGATGACTTCATATGTAACCGCCCGAGATTTTTTCGCTCATTCAGGTAATGAAAAAAAAGGTTAGGCGCAGGTCCACTGCAGGTATAGTCTACCTCGTCGCAGGACGAGGGGCTCATGAAGCAACAATGGAGCTGGGTTTGGCGGGCGTGTTGCCTTGTTTACGACTCGATTGTTTTTGTTTAATGGAAGGCACTCGAGAGCTATTGGTTCAGATCCTGGAGACGGAGAGGAGGCCACAGAAATACTCGCGTCAACCAGACAGGTCGACGATAAAGTTAAAGATGGCATTTGCTAAGGAGTGCCTCATAGACCGCTGAAGGAAGCTAAGAGTGCAGCCAAAGAGGATTAGCAATGAAGTTGAGTCCGGATCATTAACTTTAACGGAATTTTCTGAATTATGATGCCAAAAGACATTAAGAAATTACTGCTCTATTTTCATCAACAGAGCTTGAGATAATGTTTGTATTGTGCAACAACGTTATCGGTGAAGAGGAAAGTTATACATTAATGAGTGAATATGACACTAATAATAACGAAAAAGAAATTAAACAAAATGGCTATACGAAAAATTAAAACGAAGTGCTCGTCAATTTAAAATATGGCAGCTTCATGCTATAGTAATGCTACCTAAAGTTGATCCAAAATAGTCACCAGTTGTTGCGATTATGTAAACGCCAATGGCCACTTAGTGACTATACCACGTTTGAATCATGCGTAAAACTACGAAAGAGTTAATACGAATGTTTACTACGAATATGTTGTTAGTGAAAACTAGTATAGCTCGTAGTGCTTCAGAACATTTTCTCCTCACGACTCTGGGGACGAATACACTAGCGGGCAAGATAAGAGAACGATTTTCATTATTTGAAAATAAAGTTTAACCATGTAGAGAAGGTTAATGAATCTTTTGATGGGGCCTTGAGGAATGTATTTAACATTTTCTACAAAATATCAGGACAAACATAACTATGTTTAATACATTAGAGCAAGCTAACAAACAATAACAAAAATTGAACAGTGCAAAATAAGAGAACGATTGTCTCTAAAACATTCTCACATTTACCCCGGTCATCTGGCAACATTCAGTTTCGTGTACATGACTTCTAGAACTGCCACTCTTACGATTACACCATTCTAGAAACATGGCACCTCACGTGAAAGTT
>LQNS02278125.1:16245970-16258991 GCA_001587735.2 Parhyale hawaiensis | reverse complement strand
ATATTTTGTAGAAATATGTTAAATACATTCCTTAGGGCCCCATGAAAAGATTCATTAACCTACTCTACATGGTTAACCTTTATTTTCAAAAAATGAAAATCGTTCTCTTATTTTGCCCGCTAGTGTATACGACGCTGTCTTAAAGGCTCGCAGGATAATCGAAAGTGTGGAACCGATAATTTCCCAACTGCGAGCAACACCGTCTCGAAAGTAAAGTAAAGTATGAAGGAAAACTGAACTCACCTCATACTCTCCGACGCTATCTTCTTGGGTATAAGATTCTCTCGACTTTTCAGAAATGGAACTCAGCGTTTCACCAACAACTGTATCGTTATATGATGATGGAGCATACATTGTGTTAGTGGTACTCTTACTGCTTCCTTGGTCGCTTCCTGAGAGAGAAATAGAATTTTATGTAATACGTAAATAAATAATGTTCCTCGTTAAAAGTAAAGTATAAAAAGGAAAAAGAACTAGCGAATATTGACAGCTCGAATAACAATTTGCTATTACAGAATTGAGCGCAAATATAAATAATACGCGTAAAAACAGTCACGAAGTACACTTATGCATATACACAAATATATATACATAAAATATAAACTCACATGATAGGCATATAGAACTTTAGAAATGCTCATGTTTTGAAAAGAGCCTTACTGTTGATACAAGCAAATTTAGCAAACCGTTTTCAACAACATTATTTCTTTAATATAATAGTTAAAAATTATACGTAACAACGGGGAGTTGGTTATTTTCCAAACACGAATTACTTTTATGGAATGCAATTACCGATACAAAACAAACTATATATATAAACACACAGTGAAAACAAGGTCACTAGTTATTGAAAAAAGAAACTAGTTTAAAAGTGATCTCTTTGAATATGAAGTCCTTTTTCGTAACAGGAATACAGAAAAATGATTTCAGCACACAGTACACACTGAATCATTCGCAGCTTGCAAAACTCCAAGATCTCTAACTTGAACGACAAAGCCCAATCAGTGTTATGAACATGAAAAACATAAGTAAATCTTTCCAGAGGAATGAAAAGCGATCAAACTTACGCCGTGCTAGTAAGCAAAATTTCACTCAAGATTAGCAGCGTTTGTAAATTATTATGAGCAGGCTATGCAAACCCAAAGCAAAACACTGCATAATTTTGCGTACCGTCCTCGCTGCGACCTCTTTTTCTGCGGATCAAACAAATAACGAGGGCAATGTTGAGAATAACGATGAAAGTGCCAACAATAGCAACTGCTATTATTATGAGCTTGGGCAAGTCCCCCCTGCCGCCGAGGACTTGATGCAACAGAAGATCGTGAGGCTCGCCGGATCGGCCTGCGAATAAAAGAAAACGAGGCGCGGCTTTACATTCTGGGGGGAAACTTACCCGATCTCGTAAGATGGGGAGAAGAGGAAGATAGGGCGATGCCTTTAGGAGAAGAAGAAGAGGTGAGATGTTGCTTCTTCGATTGGGGCGAAGAACCACGCTTGTTTCTGCGACGTCTTATTATGCACACTATCGCAGATACGTTGAGAGCAAGCAATGCTGTAGCAACCAGCACAATGATGACCACCCATAGACCAGGCACACGTGCATGACTACTGCCAGCCTCCCGACCAACATTGGAGGATGGCACGGGAGTCGGAGGTGCTTCGCCTGGTTGCAACAAGCCAAGGGAAGCAAGTGATTTTCGAGAGCATGCATGGACCTTGCACTAATTTCTTTTGTTTTCGCTTTTCTCTAATTTAATCAAACGCAAGCAAGTTTCGCTTGTCGTTTGTGGTCTCGAGACCTAACAACGAAACTGACTATGAAACAGCAACTTCATAAAATG
Organism: Parhyale hawaiensis; assembly: GCA_001587735.2. Taxonomy (NCBI): domain Eukaryota; kingdom Metazoa; phylum Arthropoda; class Malacostraca; order Amphipoda; family Hyalidae; genus Parhyale; species Parhyale hawaiensis. The sequence continues at coordinate 16,257,150 of LQNS02278125.1, read as the reverse complement.
AATGCTGTGGATGAATACTGCTGTTGTATTGTTGTAATTGATGCTTCAAGCCTCGAGAAAAATCACAAAAGCTGTACTGTTAATGTGAAAACCAATTAGTTTCTTTTAGTTACAGACTAGGTGTGAACTTAATTTTTTGACATACACATAAAATGAAGTCGATGCACGCGTTGGAAGAGATATAGAAAACCTTTATAGATTGTTGCACCAGTCCAAATGAAGGCAAGTATGTACCTACACCTAAGCTAAACAATACTGTGTGAAGTCACTGATTCAGTCAGCGCTTAGTTAGTACACTGTCGTCAAAGATGAACCCGACTTTGAAATACCAAGTTATCCGAACGCAAGTTTTGAGCAAGTAGCTACGCAAAGTATAATTTCATGTAGATCAGTCTGCGTCATTACTGTAAATATTTTTTCGATAATATGATGTTATTCGTGCAAGGTCCATTTCCCGGGTTAGTGTTATTAGAGCTGTTAGGAAGAGAAAGACCGTTACATAAAACCCAGAAGCGAAAAGCGTTTACCGATGCAATGCCCGACCAGCTCGGCGCAAAACTGGAATCGAGCGAGAACTCTTCAATATGCAAATGATATGAAGAACACCTCTGATTCTTTTGCAAAGTGAAATACCAAATTATTCAAGGAAGGTCGTTTTCAATATTTGGAGAGCAAGTTTCATACGGCAAGCTTTAGCGAAACCATTTCCTTCTTAAAGAGAAAAATTCCAGAAGGACTACCACATATATTCGTATAAACAACTCTTCGCTCATGAATCGCTACGAAATGATTCCCATACGTCCAAATTAGATAAACTTCTCAAGAAATATACATGATGATCACAAAGTTCTGTTATTAGCTTTTGAAATGTTAATTAGCCAATACAAAACTTATTTTCTTCAAAAAAGTATAGATAGAAAAAAGAAGTAATTACCGTAAGCCTCAAATATACTACATGTGCATGCAGTTCAGTAAGTAACGCCAATGTATTGCAGGTACTCAGTTAACAAAACTAGACTTTTAGCATCCAATGGATTAGCTTGACATCCAGGAAACTTGTGTAGTTGAGATTATTTTCTACAGATATATGCAAGATTGAAATATTAGCCATGTTAGTACAAAAAATAGAAAAGACACATGGGAAATTAGAAGATGCTACAAAGTTTCAGATAAGAATATGCGAAAAAAAACGAGTAGAAAGAAACAAAATCGTAGTAACATACCTGCTATCTGTTGAAGAGTTAAGTAGATAATGTTCAAGTAAAGATACAGAGTGTCAAGGATATAACAAAGTACAGATGAACGCAAGTACCAAGACTTCCTGCTATAGAAGTGCAATGAAAAGATGTGGGATCCGCAGCGTAAACAAGTCAGTTGTGTCGAATTTTGTCTACAAATCGTGATTTCTATTCTAAAATATAGCTTTGAGTACTTCATTAACATTAACGTTGTTTGCATATTATTGAATGATTGTCCATAAATTACATTAAACGTTAATACTTAGCACGTTTTAAAAGGTTACCCAGAATATTATTGAGCTGCAAGCGTAGAGCGCAAGATATTTCAGTTACAAAGTCTATCCCTAAAAGCTATACAGTAAAAAAAGAGCGGATAGATAGCTGAAATATCGACCAATTGGCGCAGTTGAAAGTATGTATTATTGGTACAAAAAGTCAAAAGTTTGAATAAATTTAACATAGAACGTGCGGGTACTATTTGTCTAAGACTACGCTCAAAGTTTTCATGTAAAATGGCAACATTAATAGGAATATCGTTTAAATACTCGAGAGTAAAACGTTATTATTTGTAGGGCAGTCTCAAAAAAATAATAATAATAATAAAAAAACTGTTACCAAATGTCTTTGAAGTCACGAAGTCATTTGGGTAGCTAATAGTTACAGTAAATGAACATGCTAGTTTTGTGCAATTATTATACGAAGTTGTGACTGTGTGGTGGCCAATAGACAACATCTCATCTCTTCATCAATTTAGTGAATGGCACAATAAATTCTGATGTATACCAATATACATGAAAAAACATAAATATAGGTGTAAAATATACTCAGGGGCGTTTAATAAACTTAAAATGTAAACTGGTGTAGATAATGTAAGCTGTATACAGCGTTTATTATAAAGTTTCAATCAGTAAAATATATGGGTATATATATATATATATTAAAACTTCAAAGTAAATGGAAACATTCGAGTAAGCTAGACAACGTGACTAAAAATATATAAATGTTAAAAACCTTCAACAGAAATATTTCATCGCTATACATAGTAGAGAAAACGTTACATTCAATTAAAGAAGTAACTATGGCTTGAGTCTCCTGAAGAAAAGATACTCACTTAACGTTCGAGCCCCAACGAATTCGCCTCTGTATTCGCTCGCACCCATGTCGTTGTAGCTCATGATGGAGAAATAATATTCGGTATCGAGGTCCAGACCCGAGACAGACTGGGTGTAGACTCCGGATTGATACACATCGTGATACTGGTAATAAGTCGAATCTTTTCGTCGGTACCGTAGTCTGAAATATTGTGGTTTTCCGCCATCGAAACCTGGCACCCATGAGAGCATCACGGAGTCGTGGGTTGAATTCAACACCTGGGAAAATGAAGAATTGCAACAATTATAATTATGTCTAAGAAACAAAGGACAATGTACGCCTAATACTCGTAAAAACGACCATTATATAAAGATTAAAGAGCGTAGATGAACTCTGTGGCTTTTAGCACGTTTCGAAGAATATACGCATTTATAAAGCTGAAATGTGTTCCGCCATTGAAAACAGTTCAATCGAAGACGATATGAGGCATCGGTCGTGTGTGACTGTGTCTACACATATTTATAGAAAACATCACCCAATGAGAGTGTACCAAGTTGAAAATCGATGCCGTTTTCAAGGTCAAAAATGGCAGTGATGTCTAAACACACCGTAATAGATGGTACCAAGTCGACATGATTAGAGTAACGCGGCTGCCTCTGGGGGTAATGGGTAGTCTTGAAATCCAGATTTGCCACAGTTGCCGAATTGCTCAAAAAGAAGACATGCGGAGTCGAAATAAACATTTTGACGACCTAAAACGGCTTACTTGCACCCGGTGCGGCGCTGGTATGGAGCTAAAAACGGCCAAGACTTAATACTCGTCACCACCGCAGCTTGCCGTTACGGCATACAAAAGGCTAAAAGATTTGAAGTGCCGGTTACTCTCAGGAGAAAGAATATAGATAATTGGTAGACGAAGAAATATTATTCGAAAGCATCCCACGTTTTGAATTTATAGAAAAGGATAATACTGTGAACCACTATACATTTAAACTTTATTGACAACATGATGTTAAAGGATCTGCAATGAATTATGGTGATGACTGACCTTCATATCAATAAAAAGAGAGAACGCATGGTCTTCCAAAAACGAGGCACTAGGTACCTTTTACGGGACTACATAATCTCTTCTACAACTCAATTCGCAATGAGCGCACCAAAAGTCGAAGTGAAGATGGCTAGATATTAAATTAGATCCTACGAACGTTAATCATATGCGAGCCTTGATAGAAAGCGTGAAAAAAGACTAGAATTTCACTTGTTAATTCACCTTGCATTCAGCAAACACTACGCAATTTTTCAGCAGCAGATACAATACGCTGCGGAGCATATTAAAATTAAATGAAAATCTAATTATTATCATACAAGTTGCTTAATAGGAAAAGGAAAGGACATGTAGTAAGTTGATAGAAACGTGGAACCTATGCGCGAGGGTGGAACCTATGCGCGAGGGTGGAACAACTCGCATGGGAACAGCAAGTCAGGAAAGAAGAGGAAGAACAGAAAAAATTATCATCAGTATGAGTGTGAAAACGGAAGGAAGCGAAGTGTGCACGAAAGACAGACGTCCCAAAGGCTGCCTAGCAAGTGACTTCGGTAATCTACAAACTCCCCCAGGGTTGCTGCACCCCATAACGTACGATGGGCGAGCCTAACTAGCCTAACACTATGGCCTATCCTCTATAACCCAGATGGAACAAGAATCTAAGCCTTCCAATCTCAACAGAAACAAGTACGAGCCCAGTATCACTACTGTTAGCATCGACGTCAGCGAACACAAAACAATTTTCAGGAGGATATTTAGTTGCGAAGCCTAGCAGTAAATCTTTCCAGCCTACTGTGAAAGAAATTCCTGTAACGGTAAGTCCATATTTATCTATTACAGGCAAGTTTAATGAGACTTGTGTTTTGATTTACCTTTTTAAAAGCAGAGGCAAACTCACTGTTGCAAAAATTTCACTGTGTATAATAGCAACAGAATAGAGATTCAATTATGGCTATTGATAAACTTCCAACTCTGTAAACACTAGGCCCTATTCAGGAGAGGATACAGATCCGGGCTGCAATTAAATTTATTGTTGACTGCGTGCCTTCCGACCCTGATGTAAAAACTAACTTAATATTGAACGATCGCAATCGCGAACCCATGTTCAAGGATCACTATCGTAACGTTATATTCAAGGAGCACTATCGTGGCGTAATATTCAAGGATCACCATCGTGGTGGTATATTCAAGGAGCACTATCGTAGCGTTATATTCAAGAAGCACCATCGTAGCGTTATATTCAAGAAGCACCATCGTAGCGTTATATTCAAGAAGCACCATCGTGGCGTTATATTCAAGGAGCACTATCGTGGCGTTATATTCAAGGATCACTATCGTGGCGTAATATTCAAGGATCACCATCGTGGCGTTATATTCAAGGATCACCATCGTGGCGTAATATTCAAGGATCACCATCCTAGCGTTATATTCAAGGATCACCATCGTGGCGTAATATTCAAGGATCCCCATCGTGGCGTAATATTCAAGGGTCACTATGGATTAGCCTCGAACACTGCGCAAGTTTCACGAATGTGCAGATGCGGGTTGCGTGTAAGAAAGCCGAGGACATGCACTGCTAACTCACCTTTAGAGCAGCAGGAGGCTCGGGTCGAGTGGGAGGAGTAAATTGTATGGTGAACGGAGAGGCGCCCAGCTCGTTCTCGGCAACGCACTCATAATAGCCGTAATCGCCCTCGTTCACATTACGGATGAAGAACAATGATTTCCAAGTAACGAGGCCGATCTGCGGGAATGGGCAACGATCACGATATTAAGTGATGGAGGCATAAAGAGCAAAATTACCGGAATTTTCGCCCCATGGAGGACACTTTGCAAATTGAACTTTGCGACCAAAGGGTGGTGAATATCATATTGGGTAGGAGCTTTTTATAATATGAATATTTTGATGAGGCTGTGAAACCCAACGGCATTCCAATATATGATAGTCTCGTCAGTGGTATGGCTGAGAGAGTTGGATTTGCATAATGTGTTTACCAAAGATAATGAATGCATTAAGCTGTATCTTCAATAAAGAAAACTATTCTCAGTGTTAATTTCATTAACATAAAGTGCACTTCTTCGGTAAGTTGAAGATAATTTGCGAATGAAATTACTCACCACCCTTCTGATTCGGTACAAGAAAGGCGGGGAAAATGAATATCCTATCATCATACTTCGGTGATAATGTATTCAGAAATTGAAAACGAATTTGAAAAAACTGGGTGCATATGCTGCCAGTGAACATGAAATATACACTTATAATTAACGTCTACATTTAAAATGGGTGAATATAATAGCTGTTATTGTCAATATGACATTTCGATTTCAGATGTCATAAAACAGAAATAAATATTTTCAAGAAAAGCATAACAGCAGTAGCCAAAATACAACTAAATCTGTGAAGTAACAAAAACTTAAATGTTCTTCTAAATATTAAAAATATTACTACCGGTAGTGAAACTTTGTTCTCGCTTTAGAAGTTAACACTCTCCCCTCGAGAACTTGCAAATCCTAATGCAAAAATGTAGCGTTAACCAACTTATGAGAAAAGCACAACGGCATTAAGAAAATCCCAAAAAAATTACTTCCGACAAAATACTTAAAAGGCAAGTAAAAAATCATTTAAAAAGCAGAATGAATGTCACGGCGACACGGAACATTAAATTTGAGACCTCTGTTCTAAAGGCAAGCAACAATTTCAATTACCTTGCTGGTTTCGTTGTCGTATTTTTCAGGCTTTGCTCCATTTGAGAGAAGATCGCCTTCGCGGCGCCAGCTGAAGCGCACCTCAGGGGCTCCTTGAGCAATGCATTCCAGTACCCCAGTGAGACCGATGTCTGCGGCCGCACGGGTCAGAATCTGGGCAAGGTAACACAAAAAGGCGGTCCTATTACCATGGTTTTTGGTGGAGCTCCAGTGCGAGGAGACAGACAAAGTATATAAGCTGTTTAAATAACCCTGGGTGTACTCGCAATCTGGATTAGATAGCAGAAAAAAAAACAGACTCGTTGAAAACAAAATGAGTAGTTTTCTTAATTCCGGGTATTCGTGTGACCTTGGTTGGGAAGCAAAACATGGCGCCCTGGTTGAAAGAGATTTAGGTCGCGTTCTCGTATGAAAAAGTAATATGTTTTATCTTGGGTATTATTCTACTTACAACTTGAGCGGCGCTGCTGTACGCAACTCGAAAACAATATGCAGTCGAAGCTGCTATAATTAATTTTCCGTATTTCATTTACAAACTAAGTTCATGAACACAAGAGTAGGTCCTATTATGTACAATTAAAAGCACAATGGTTATGTTTGGAGTGAGCAACTTAAAAGCACAATGGTTATTTTTGGCGTGAGCAACTTAAAAACGGCGAAAAAGAACTAAACGTGTCTTAATTAAACCCGTTATGTTTGCAATCTGACTAGCGAAGCAGAGAACAAATCAAAGAAAAATCTATGCAATTTATAGCTCATCCTATGTAGACCGGCTATTTGAATTAGATTAAAAGACTTTTGATATAAGGAATTTTGTAATTTTGCGGTCAACAAAATCTACCCAAATATGCTGTAGTAAATCCTGGGTATTATACCGTCAAGCTGGGGCTGACAGCAGGGAAAACGGCGTTGTTATACAACAATTGGAGGGCTAACAGGGCTAGTGCGATAACGCTTTTGGTTAAATCTTATGTGTTTCTGTACTAGTCATTAGTGCTCCAATTTTGGTTACCGTTGTAACTCACAACTCGAAGACAGGAAAATACCGTGAAGGCTGCTTAGCTACCATCGTGTACTTACTCTGGGGAGGGAGAGAGAGAGACGGGGAGGGGGTCTGATGTCACAAAAAATATCGCAGGATTTATTTCTGGATAATAAATAAGGGTGAGTAGATTTTTACACGGTTCAATGAAGTTGATTCTTCAGGCTTGGCAGGCCCGTTTGAGCAACAGTATAAGCGCATAGTTCTTCAATCTCGTAACCACTTTCAACTAGAAGAACTAACCGAAACTTTGCTCGCAACACTTGCTAAGCCACTGACTTGTCGAGTGAACACATTCATTAATTATTATTGATTGCCATGTAACTAAACCAGAGTTAAGAACGCCACCGATAGCAAGCTATGTGTTTGGTACGGGTTGGAACGACAGGAAAGACGTTGCAGAGCAAGGGTGCTGTTCCTGACATCCAACTACACGTATCACAATGTAGCTGACATGATCAAATTGAAGATCCACAATAATACTCCTACGTAATATCCATCATATTTATATACTGGATTCAAAATCATCAACAGAAACAAACTGAGATGCTGGACGTAAACAGGAGGAAACTACTTTACAGAGCAGATTTCGTTCACTGTGCCGACAACCATCAATGCAAGAAAGACGATTTTCACAAGTTCGAAGCTGCTCGTTAGTGGACCCGAGCAAACAACTTTTTTCCGAGGCGAACATTCGATAATGAGCAAACGCAGCCTGAAATCCAGTTAATAATCTTCCTAAATTCGCTAATTATGCTGAGGCGGAAGCAAAGGGAGAGTTATCAGGAAGGAAAATACAACAAGGAAGGTACTAAAAACGATTAGAAGGAGTCCCTCAGGCACGAAATACTGCGATCGTGAACACTCTTACGAACTATGCGGGCCACACTTAAGTTGATGAAGATGAAAAGTATACCATTCTTCGAAAATTTAAATGCAATTGGCACCAATTAACCGATTAGGCTACTTGGTTGGAAACACCATCATATGAATGCGGTCTTCAACCTGTTACCAACTGAACTAAGTGTCGATTTTGATAGAACAGCAACATTTGAAAGCGAACTTTGGGATCCACCTGACCGGTAAAGGGTTAAGTTACGCTTTCGATGATGAACAGTTTCTACACAGCAGAATCGCAGTCTGTAAACAACGGTGAACGACTGCGTAGGAAGCCCATACAGAATCTCTCTGCCAATATTTCAAACTACTTTAGCGAGAAATATTACATGATCAAAATTTACAGACACAGGTAGCTGAAAAATTCTTGGGTTATCAATGAGCACAGGGACCCAGTTTCAATAAAGAACACCAAAGAAAAGACTACAAATACATAATAACAAAGCAAACCAAAACCAACACCGGATCGATTAAGACGACCATCTTCTCGAGGCCCTCGATACGGTCGTGCCAAAAGAAACACATCAAAAAGCCAGCTATTGTTTACCGTCATTGAATGGAAACCGGTGTTCCATGGCGAAAGGATTGTTTTTGCCAAAGTTTTTGGTATCGGAAACCCGTAGCGTATTGGCTGTGCGAGGTGCAGTGACTGTTTTCCAATATCACTTTAAGGCCAAAGCAACGTTATAGTGCGGCATGCGCCACCAAATACAAGGGCGATGCTGTCGCACAGAGCACCCAACTATCAAGGAACCAACCGTACAGCATCGCCCAGCGACCAACTTTATGGTAGTATTTTCTTACGTAATTCCGCCTGAAGACTCGAATTTACGATGCCGCTCAAACAACGACCGAGTCACGATCGAAAACGGGCCGATTTCGATAGATTTACAACCCTTGAAATTTATACGAGCGGGTATAATATGAGAGGAGTACACAGGAAAATGATAGTGAGACCGCTTCTCGAAACGCGGCCCACAAACTCGGGGATATTTTTTCGACGTTAAGAGGCGGCAAACTGAGCATAAACGTTGACAGCTCCGAGGGAAATGCACTTATGAAAGTAATTTCTCTGCAGCTGGTAAAGTTGGGCATTAAATCTATTTTATTGGTACAAGCTACAACATTGAGATTGCACAATCCTACCGCTACAGTACCTGGTGTTTTAATAAAAACTATCATCTTCCTAAAATAATTAGACGTGAGAAATTCTATCTGTTCCAAAAAGTATGATACATTGGCACTCAAGATACTGTCATCCAGAAAATTGCAAGAGCATCGACTTTTTCCCACGTACTGACTTAAGATCTTCGAAATTTCGATTTCATCCAAAATCATCAACAGCCGCTTGCGGAATACCAACGTTAGTGTTGCTATATTGCGCAACTTTGTACGAGTAAGTGTCAATCGTTCATTGATTGAGAGCATTGTGAATTTGTACATAATTATTTCCTAACTAGGAAGCGCACAGTACGACCATTTTACAAGACATACACAACAGCAATTTGACAATAATGCACTAAACTTTTTCTAGCAGAGGGCAACTCCTGTTTGACATTCCAGCATTTTCTTTTCTCCCTAAAGTCAGAACTCGTATACACAATACCAAACCCTTTTCAAAGTTATAGGTTGACTTCTGCACCCTTTCACTATCGCATCTGATTCAGAAACTAGCCCTGATCCATACCTGAGATCTATCGATCTGAGGTTTGCTCCTGACGATAAGAGTAACATTTGCAGTGGAGGGCGGGCCAATGCCGTTGTTGACTTCACATGTAAAAACGCCAGTGTCGTTTTTGTCAGCCTCCAGGATGGTGAGGGTTGCTTTCTTGTTGCTGTGTGAAATAAAACAGCGATTAATAAATGTATGTAACCCGTCAAAATACACATTAACGGTATATAAACACAGTTGTGCGGGCCAGAGTGGTTTGTTTGGAATCAATTCACTTTTGCGAACCTGTATTTCGAAAACAAAAGTATTGCACAAATAACATGGACAAAAAATCCGAATCCGAAATTCTTTCGAAAATCAAATGACACGGTGAAAAAAGCTATGTCGTCTAGGTAAAGAATCACTGTGCATGAGCAAATCTCATCAGATTTAGCTTGTCCAGAACTTCCAGCAGGGGAGTTAGTGTCGTTAATTTGGATCGTGCATCAGGTGTTAATCTAAAATCGATTAACCTTACGGCGGCTTTAGACTTATTTCTCCTCCCGAGCAATAAAAACACTTCACAAACTATTTATTTTAAGTTGTTTCATAAACATACGCGTCGCGCAGATATCAATTTTCACTTCAAGACCTCCCCCTTACTTTTGATGGCCGAATTCACTAGTAAATTAGGACGCCCGAATGGCCATCAAATCATTTCGATTCCAAGAAAGAAAATCACACGCAAGAATGCAGCCATGCTCGCCACCCATCCATATAGCGTAATTTTCCACGCAAATACGCGGACCTTTTACCACAAACAAGTCAGTCAATAAATAACTTCCGGGCAAGATTTATCTACCGGCCGCCCCAGATTCAGATTCGAAAGCAGTCAAAATAGCGAATATAAATCGACGTGGGGTAAAATATTTCACCTGCGCTCCCTCAGTTCGTTGGAAGTAATGTGAAACAAAGAAACCGAATGGAAAAGGCAAGGGCTGGGCTAAAGATAGAAATGAGATACTTTAACATACGAACAGCAGGGAATCATTATTAAATATGAATGAAATCATACAGACACAGGTTGCATACAATGCGCAGCGTTGCGAATAAACTAAAAAATTAACTTTCTCTCATTCCATAATAACAGCAGAAGTATGTTTCGTAGCACACTACTTACGCACTCCTGACTAAGATGGCGTTTAGATAAATAATGCTGTGCAGCAGGTTATTCAAATTTATTTTAAAATGAAAAAAATATGCATATCGCTAATCCGTTAGCACAATATTACAGTCTAAGCTCATCTGTGCAGAAAGTACTCAGTTAAGCAAGTACGAAAGTCCACTTAGCAATTGGAAAATTTTCAAGCGTCTATAGGTACATTATTATAGTCATAGTTTTACCACCGTATCCACTCGATGAGTGATCCGCACAGTGCAAACTCGGTCGTTCTCCGCAGCTCGGTAGGAATAATTTATCTCGGCATTCCTGCCGGAAAATCTCGGTTG
>LQNS02278125.1:16230813-16241883 GCA_001587735.2 Parhyale hawaiensis | reverse complement strand
CGGGTTTTGACAGGGGGGCGCCAAGCCTGTTCCATGCGTATGTCACGGGACCAGGGTTGGCACGAGCAGTCAGATTGAGGGTGAGGGAGCCGCCAACTTCGACGTCCACAGAAGATGGTGGTGGCGCTAGAAACTCGGGAGAATCTGAGAAGGAGAAGCGAGAGTTTTAAAGTACTATCAACACACATATTTCAAACCTTCCTGGCTACAGTAAGTAAGCGAAGTGAAAAGAAGAATAAGGACAGACACGTTGTAAGCCAAGAGAAAAATGGAAAATAAGGAGAAATAGAACAAGTCCGTCTGTCAGTGACCAGACTACATTGTGAGCGCAGAAAAAATATATGAACCGAAAACCTGACTATGAAGCTACAGTAACTCGTGTTGACTTGGGGCGTGACTTCCCCAAACACATGGCGAGAAATCCTAACTAACCTAACGTAATACGTACGAACACCAATTTCCTAAAAAACAATGGACACAATAAAAAAAGTTTTTCATGCAATCCACAATGCTCGATGCCCCTAAGATTCTGAACGTTAGAATTTTAGAACAGTAAAATCGATTACGATCTTCGTTTTATTCTACATTATTCCAAACAAGCACTCCGTCAACTGACAACCAAAAATCAAGCACTTGCGAATAAACTGATACCTCCACATCTCAATCTGACATTCATCTTTTATGGTGATATGAATTTTTCCAGATCTTTCATTTCTATTTGATGGTTAAATTAGAGAGTGAAGTTGGCATAGTACATCCCTAAAACTTTGAGAACCTGACTTGGTTAAGTTACTCAAAGTAAGGTTAGATAAATTGGAGCAAGGTTAGGTTCAAGTACTTTAGGTAAAAGTAGTTTAGGTTAAGATGGCTTTGGTGAGGCTAAGTTTGGCTCTGTTTACTTTATTCGGAAAAACTCCACCCAGTATTAAAAATATCTGAATCTAAAAAATTATGTATATTGTATAATTGTATATCCAACTGAATGGTTATTCCAGTATACTATTCTAATAGTGTAAAAATGATGGAACGCCAAATTAATATAATCTAAAAATCTACCAAGATCTACAATGTCCATATCGATCAAAGCCTAATTGCTAACAGTTTCTCAATGTCTTGAATGTCCGATTTTTCACAGCAAGGAATGCGGGTTCGAATTTTATACCTAAGAGCTCAATATCACTACACACAAAAATTCCTCAATGTTCATGTCACCAAATGATTTAACAAAACACATTTAGCGGTGTGGAACAAAGAAAAAAATTTAAGGGGTTAATAGGGTAAGCTAACTATGCAAAATAACTATTTTACCACAGCAATTTTCTACTTTGGGTGAGCCACTCTATTTTCTTTATTTATGGTCAGATCGTTTTGAAACTTGCACAGTATACGTGAAAATGAATTATAAGAACATTTTATTCATGTAATTTTTTCGATTTTCGCAATAGTTTTTTAGTAATCTTGACATTAAACTTTCGGTATAATTTTACTTTCACTCGCACATGATTTTTATTCTGTTCAGTATGTAAATTGAGTCAAATTAAGACAATTTACATGAATAACGTTTTCGTCGCAAATGCTTAGTTTTCGAGATATGTGGCTGTGAAGTTCCCTTTGTTTTTCTATGGGAGAAAATACCGAGCGATCCCATACAATCGAAATTAGGGTTGGGTTAGGTAAGTTTAGGTTAGGTAAGATTAGGTAAGATTCGGTAAGATTAGGTTAGGTAAGATTAGGTTAGATTAGGTAAGATTAGGTTAGATTAGGGAAGAATAGGTTAGATTAGGTAAGATTAGATTAGGTTAGGTAAGATTATGTTAGGTAAGATTATGTTAGGTAAGTTTAGGTAAGGTAAGTTTAGGTAAGGTAAGTTTAGGTAAGGTTAGGTTAGGCAAGGTTCGGTTTGGTTAGGTACCTTTTAGGTCGCTAGCGAGCCTGTAATGACATCGGCTTATTTCTCCCATAAGAAAACAATGGAAATTTTAAAGTCTAATATCTCAAAAACTATTGTGAAAATGAAAACATTGGCATGAATAAAATGTTCTTAAAATTCAATTTTACGTATACTGTGCAAGTTTCATAACAATCTGACCATAAATAAAGAAAATAGACTGGCTCACCTAAGTAAAAAATTCCCTTTACCACGGCTAGTCTTGTTGATATAGCTACATGCCCTATTTCAGTACGAACTTAAAATCATTGGTCTTCACAACTAATGTGCTTCATTGAAAAAAACATTTGGTTTGCGTGCAAAGTACAGAATACCTAAGACATCTGCACTAAAAGATATTCGCCTTAGCTATAAAGTAGACCAAACTAGACCGAAAATTACGAGTTTTCAGCGTTGGGAAGAAATTAAAATTAGCTATAAGTAAAATCAGTTGCCAGCGTAATACACTACTGCGGTCTTGCGGGAAAAAATGAAAGCTCTGAGAACACCGTTTAATAGTTCAGCACATATCTATGCGTTGGGAATTCAAAGTAATGAACATGACAGATTTAAAAACCTTCACTGACATATTTAACTGGAGTAAGAAACTAGAGCTGCATGGTGAAAAATACGCTAAATTTTCAGAAGCTAGCTACCTCCCTAAAACAATTCTAGGCCGTAATGATTGTAGAAATTCATGAATTTTATTAACATAAGAAGCGTCGAAACCTGATAAATTGTACAGAAATTGCCATAAAGTCACCTAGAAAATTTAGACGGCCGCTCTACTGCTTTACTGAAATTCGAACATGACAGACGCTCTCTTTTCAACACCTTCACACGACGACAGCGTAGAGCTCAGCGCACCGTCCAGCTAACGCTTACAGACACCGTCAAAAATCGTAAAAAAGAAGTTTTAAAGTATTAATTTGCGACGGAAGAAAGTATCAAATTTGCGACAACAACTCAATATCTATTAAAAACTGAATAAATAAAAGAGCCAAAGCGAATCTTAAAATCATATTTGAATAAAATGCATATAAATGAACGTTTCGGGCCTAAGTATTGCCCATCCCGTATTTTATCAACGTTATATTGATGATACGTTTATCCTTTTTAAGAGCCACACCCATGCATCTCTGTTTCTCCAGTATCTTAACAAACAGCACAATAACATTAAGTTTACAATGGAGCATGAAGTCAACAGGTNCACCCAGCCAATATTTGCTCATTCAAAATTCACAGAGAAAAAGACCCGGGTTGTTCCACGACTAAAGAGAAAAACGGAAAATGGGACCAAGATGCACCCAGTAAGCATTCGCTCGTCCAAAATTCATGCAAGCCAAGAACAAAACTCTTACGCGGGCCGCATCGGTCCGCTCAGAATGAGAATAAGATGAGCAGCGCTTACACGGAGATATTTATCGAGCCAAGATTTTTATCAGAAAACACAAGAAGAAAACGATATAGTTTGGCTGCCGCGAGCGATACGGCGCGTCACCAGAAGACGACCACGCGGAGCCGCAAAATGGAATGCCTATTTGCATATAAAGTGCTTCAATGAATAGGAATGGATATTTTATAAATTAATGACGCGGCGACGTAATCAGGCTAAAAACGCAGAAAAAAGCAGTCGAAGTTCGTTATAGTTTTTCACCGCTGATTTTATTCACAAAGCACTGCGAAAATTTTGAGCAACAAATAACGGCTTATCGAGTAAATAGGTCAAAACTTGCTACAATATTATTTACTTAGAGCTAATAAGCCTAGCTATCTATCGTGTTCAGAAAGATCTTTAACACCAAATCAATAGTTTAACAGCTCCGCTACACGTATATTGAAAGTTTATGCAAAAGATCTACGGAATATTGAAGATTCAATTCAAAGGGAAAGAAAGATCATAATCTGCTATATATCTACAAATAACAAATTACATATTCCCTGAAAATTTAGTAGTGAGGTTCACCCATCGCAGTTAATTAGGAAGGAATACAACCCCCTTTCGCCGTAGCGGCCAGGGATATTTGATTTGTTCTTCGTTTGTTACTTCCCATAAATCACCAGTTTTCAGCTATCGCGTCTCACTAAATACAGGCGCCTAGCCATTCATGTAGCCAAGCAGCGAGTTAGCTTTGCCAGAAACTTCAGCTTTCGATCTCCGTAGTCGTTGCTGCCTCCTTATATTAAATCTCCTTGAGTGCATCAATTAAAAGGCACACCAATGACACAATTAAGGCAAATTGATTCATAACAATTATTACAATGAATCTGGCATTTGTCAGCGACTAACTGCAACTTTTACAGAATTCTGCGTAGTACTAAATGTGACCAAACTGTAAATAGCCCCAGGCACAATTTTACGCTTCAGTGAGACGTAAAAACGACACCTTTAACGCCACTAATAGTGAGAGTAAGGATACGATACAAATAGCGTTATTCCTATGAAGACTGATCTTTAACTGAGACATTAACCATCATTATCGTCATAAATCTACATTCCGCTTCTTATCGCGATAGTCTTACGACCGTGTCCTTTCAGTTAATTGCCCACACGCGTGGCTGGGTCCATATCTACACAAGTGTGTGTCTACCAAATGATTTTCCAACATGTGAGGTGCCAAGTCAGTTTTCTTTTAGGTAGGATTAGCTCTAAAGTTTTGGATGGCACTTCAAATTAAGAGCGAGTAACAACACAGAAAACAGTGAACTTGTTCTACTATTTAAAGAGACAAAACAAAGCATTCAGATGCTGTGTTCCCAGGAACGCAAGGAAAAATATCACGACGTGAAGCGGTTATTATGCTCACTATACATGACTGAATGCTTACTAAATTGAAACTTATCTTCTTCAGCAAGGTCTAAAGGTAATTTTTGATGTCTATTCATGAGCTAAATGTGCTTGGCCTAAAGTGCGCTTTGAGTAGCAATCAATTTCATGAGACCAATTGAAGCCGATAAGTGATTTGACTAATAAGAAGCAATTCACGATACCAAATGAAGTTAGCAGACGCAATGAAGATGCAAGCAAAATTAAAGCGTGCCGGTTGAGCAAGCCCATAAATGTGGTCTGCAAGTTGAGACTGTCATCACGCAAAGACCGGCATTGACTCGTCAAATGGATGGGTCTAGTAACTTGTCAAAGAGTGGGGACGAACTCGATCAATTCGGGACAAGTTGATCGCTGCCGCTATTATGGTAATTTCGACTACTTCTTCATCCACGAGGATAATGTGCGCCGCATGCGAAACACAAAATTAAGCGTCCTCACTTTACGTACCTGTTGTACATCGATAATTCTGAGAATGTACAGCTGCAATAATAATTCCAGCAGTGCAATTGCTTTACGGAAGCAATAGTCCTATAATGGGAAAATAGTCGAATTGTAGCTGTAGCATAGCGAAGGAAATAAAAACTTTATCAGCAACAAACAACGGTAAATCAAATACGGGATGGAATGAAACTGGCACCAGCTACTGTACGAGAGGGAAAATTTGTTAATTAGAATGAATTACACTTTCTATTTAGTTTAATTTGAATGTGCATTCAGGGCATGTTTTACGTTCATGATAAGCTTTCTGTCAACCAAATGATGTCATTAAAAGTGCATTAAGCAAGAAAAGTTTATTGCTGTTTCTGATTTTAAAATGTTTGAATACCTCAATGGTGTCTTACTGTTTGCATCACTAATTATCAGTGGGTTCATACCTATTCGATAATTTTCAAAAAACTTCGATTGAGTTTAACTCGTCAAAGCTCATCTTGGATTTTTTTTTTCTTTTAGAAGCGTCATTAAAGTGGACTTTTGCACCTCAACTCACCCTCGACCACAAAATATGTTCAACACATTTCATAATGCTAGCCATATGTATCAGACCTGACAATGTCTGCCCCAATTATCAATATAGGCCTATTAGTAATTCAAATTATGCAATAAATAAATAAATAAATAAATAAAAAACTGAAAAAGAATGTCGAGGTGAACGGTAGCATGGGAATACCATTGGAGACACTCCAATGTAATAAGAATTGGACCGCGCTTTCCATTATAATAGTAATCGTCGGTTGTTCTGAGGTTAAAGGGCAAACAAACTGAACATCATGATAACCACTGATGAAAAAATTAGTTGTCACTACTAATTGACCAACACTGGAGACACTATCGATAATAGTGGAAACGAATAACGCTACCACCAACAGAAAATTTTGCAATCTAAGGTTTTGTGAACACCATGAAATGTCCGTCACTGCAAAATATACCATATTCAGGCAGGATAAACGAGTCTGGTTGCTGGTGCCAGCTCTAGCGTGTAAGGGCAAGTTGGGCTTGCCATTCGATCAGGGGAACATTCAACAGCAGCCATTAAGGAAGCTTCTAAGGCTATCATTTACAGGGATTAACGGCAATCAATATAATGATCTCTTAGGGCTGGTGATGGCAAGCACTTCATGGGCTTCTAAGTGGAGAAAGTGAAGGAAAGTCCATTCAAAAGTGGAATAGGTGTACCGTAAGGGTCAGTCAATTCAGGGAATTTGCGTTTTGTAATTACCTCCGCAAGGAGGATTTGCTTTTGTTGGAATTTATTTGTCTGTCTCTTCGTCACCAAGTAACTCGAACTTTAAGGACGGATCTCTATTAAATTTACAAAGAATGTTATAGGTGCGTTAGGAAAAACAGATGATTAACTTTTGGAGAAGATCCGTCCAACAACTTGTTTGGTTTGGTTGGTAAACTGAGTCAATTACGGATGGATCTTCATGAAATTTACAGGAATCATTGAAAATGTAACGAAGAACAACTGACCACAATGTTGCGATGAAATGCCAGTCCGTTTGTCTGTTTGATTCTAATATTTTTTTTATATTTGTCAGAACGTTACTCAAAAAGTTATGGATGAGGCTTAATGAAATTTTCAGGAATTATTAAAAATGCTACATGGCACAAATGATCAAATTTTGGTGCTGATCGGTTTGTGCATGTGTATTTGACTATATGTTTGTTTTAATGTTTGTTAAGCAAAACTTGCCTGAGCAACGCATGCTACTACATAAAAACTTATACCTCAGCCAATGAACACTGCATGTCGTCAGCCAAAACGGGTCGCAGTGAATAAATACTTTTACATACCGATGAGACGAACAGATACAGGGCCAAGAGCACAGCCGAAACCCAGTCAAAAAATACTGTTACAGGCCAAGTAGCGAGTCAGCTAAGGAATACTGCAGTAAGCCAAGACGTAGCTCAGACAAGAAACACTGTTATAAGGCGATAAGTCAGCTAAGGAATACAGCAGTAAGCCAAGACGTAGCTCAGACAAGAAACACTGTTATAAGGCGATAAGTCAGCCAAGGAATACTGCAGTAAGCCAAGACGTAGCTCAGACAAGAAACACTGTTATAAGGCGATAAGTCAGCCAAGGAATACTGCTGGAAGACTCAGAGCACTTGCCCGCGATCGAGCTGATGTCCATCAGAGCGTGGCCAGGCTCTTAGGTCGCCTCCCGGCTATCGAGGAACCGGTTTGCTTCACAATCAAATAGACTTTTAAAACAGAGCAAAAGCCTCGTTTTAAAAGAGGTAAGGGTCTGTCGATAGCTCTTCCTGGAGCACGCGCTCGCCAGCAGCACACACACACACATACATGAGATCTCCAGCGTGAAGGCTTCGTGAACGGACCAATCGCAAACCGACACGGGCGAATGGTTATCGTTGATCCTAAAGGCGGCATGCAAAAGCGGCAATGGGTGTATTTGCCAGTTGTGATGCAAATATTATTTGTAAATGCGAATCTTGGAGGGTAAAAAAATGGTAAAACACGATGGAGCCACGATAGTTATCGAAATTTCGACACAAAAATACCCAAGACTGTCCCTAATTCAACAATATTAGACATTATTAGTGGTAATTCTCATGAGAACTTTCAAAGTTTCGCTGCCGATTTTCTAAACTCTGATAGTGATTCTTTGTGGTAGCGAACAATTCCCGCTCTTACGACACGAACGGGTGAGAAAAAAAAATTTAGTAGGGTTAACTTTTGGTGAAACCAAAGTACCGAGCATAAGCTATGCAACAGAGGGGTAACAGATGGTGGGCACTTATACATACATTATTTGATAACGAATCGAGTCAATATTTGCAATTCTTCAGGAAAGAGTAAATTTTTAAAAGAAATAAAAAAAGGGTAAAGAAAAACTCGTCGGCAATTACGCTTAGCCTCGAGTCTGCTCTCGGTCATATACAAGTCAGAGATTAAACCAAAAGAGACAAATCGAAACGTTGTTTGCATAAAGCTAAAGACTGGAGCGTTTATTTAAACATATCGTAGTCAAAAAATGAGTCGACAGGAGAT
Source organism: Parhyale hawaiensis (assembly GCA_001587735.2). NCBI lineage: Eukaryota > Metazoa > Arthropoda > Malacostraca > Amphipoda > Hyalidae > Parhyale > Parhyale hawaiensis. The sequence goes on along the minus strand of LQNS02278125.1, from coordinate 16,233,610 downwards.
AGTAACACTCTTTGCAGACGCTTGTAAGTGAACTCAGACGAATACAAACGACAATTTAAGCGCTTGGGAGGAAGCAACAGCTCGCCAGCCAACTTTAAAGGCCGCCGGCTGGACGGGATTCAGCCACAGCCCGAATCAAATGGTCCAAACTGGAGGACAATCGCAAACCAAGCAAAAGGAGACGAAGGGAACGAGGAACGACACAAATCAATCGATAGAATAGGAATCACTTTGGATCCAATCAACAGGCCAGGAATCTGCATAAGGTGTTTTGAATGGAGCACTTGCACTAGCTTTTACGGCGGCACAGAGTGCGGCAGTGTCTCTGACTCGCTAAATGGTTTCCGATACGACCCTGGCTGCGCCGGGACATAATGGGTCACGTCGCCTGGGCCCTTTCCTGACCAGCTGGGGGATATCGGCTGGAACCGATGCACTGACGCCTTAGATATTTAATGACAAGCTCTATAACAAGATTACTGAAGGCACCCGAGCACCGTTCGGAACTCAGGAGAGGCGGTCTTAATGCCCTCTGTGAAGTTCCCCTTCGAGTGGAATCGTTAAGTTGGAAGCACCAACTCAGATGCAAATTGGTCTCGAGTAAATTTATTGATGCACTACAATACTCGAGGTACAGTATTATGAAATGTTAATACTGAAATCAAATCGTTAAGAAAATCATTCAAGTGAAATTTCCGAAATGAAATTTACACGTCTAGCACTTGGTAAAAGCAGTAAGGAAAACAAACTTCTACGTAGATATTCGTACCAGCTAAAATTGCCCTAATATAGTAACTCAACAAAACTCAATGGTGTAAAACGTATATTTTACATGTTCCATACCAAGTGCATCCCATTTCCGCTTTCCCAACAGACTAGTATAAGCTTGGTTGAAACCTTTAGAATATCTTCCATTTGTCATGGTTACTCTGGTGCGTTACCTACACATAGCAGAACTTTTCAAAAACCAGTCCCGGAGCATCGCCAACCCAACGACCTAACGTCCATTACAATGTTCTTCTTGGTCGAAATATTTTTGAAGTGCTAGCAAAATATATAATATGTATATATAATATTCAAATCCTAAGCGTTTCCCAAGAAAGCGTTTCGGTGGCATTAACATCCGAAGGTAGGTAGGTACTACCAGACGCCGAAATGCCGACCAAGTAATTAAATACTTGTAACATTGCAGTAGCCGATGTTTTTGATTAACATAGGCAATTTCACTTATCTCTCCAACCATGAATCTATATTATAATAACCCATTGGGCTACTATGCTACTATAATGGTTACATCATAATCAAAGTTACGAGCTGACGGACACTGTTGAATTTTGCACATTTTTTTCCTTATTATATCTCTATTTCAATCGGATATTAACAAACCAAGCAAAACTTCAAATAAACAAACAAAAAGCAAGCCTATAAAAGGGTTACGCACTTGTTTGGCATATGAAACGTGAAATAAACAAAAACTGCTCCATTAATTGCTCACGCAGTCGCAAATTGTGCAGCTATTACGTACTGGACGTTCAGTGAAGTCAAGCTACTGTTTGATAAAATAATAGAACAGATTTACTAGCGTTTGTACGGGTGCGGTGTAGGTGCGCCTCTAACTGCTCACAGCTGCAAGTGCTGCACTATACAGGTGTACATGTAGAAGTACCTACGGACTCACAGAGAGACGAGTACAAAATTGTTTCTTAAGTTTCCTCAATGCACACAGCAACATTCCCAAAACTACAGCCATTGCTCACGGGGATTCGGCACTAAAAGTGTCAAAATCAATTTCCAAGCTCGTCTCTCTCCAGGGGTTGATAAAAGACGTCGTCAAGGATAATGATTGAAATGAAAAGGCATCGTCGCATTGGTTGAGGCAACATAAAGGATACAGTAGCTGGATATTAAAAATAAGTACCAGAAGTAATAATTGAGGCACCTGTTTTGGCCAATACTTAAGAATGAAGAAACAACGAAGCCGGATGTTAAATATGAGTAGCAGAAGGAAAGATTCACATGTTCATTCACTAGTAAGAAATAAGAAATCGCCCACTAAAGATCCCTCATGGCACGCAAGACGGTGATTCCATATTTCAGTGAAGAAAAATTTAAATTATAATAGCACATTATTATTCGAGACCGATATTCCAATTTGCTCGAGCACCGCAATAAGAAATCCAAAGGGACTGTCAACAGGTGGCCACCCTACGGGTCTGATCTGCTTAGAATTTTAATTTTTTCCCTTTTCCAAGGCCTACCAGGCACCCATAAAAGACAGAACTGCGCGAGCTAACACAGACCGTACTTCTACGAAAATAATGTTAAGGTTTACTCCAATTTCTCTTATAGTATTAGTTGAAATACAAGCCGTAGTTAAAATATATATATATATGTATATATATATTCGTGATCAAAAGTTTGAGACCACTTGAAAATGTATAAAAATTACTGATAAATAAATAAATTCCTTCCATTAGGGATCAGTAATTCTTAAAGACGGAAGAAAAAAAAAATACCTNCAAGCCGTAGTTAAAATATATATATATGTATATATATATTCGTGATCAAAAGTTTGAGACCACTTGAAAATGTATAAAAATTACTGATAAATAAATAAATTCCTTCCATTAGGGATCAGTAATTCTTAAAGACGGAAGAAAAAAAAAAATACCTGCTGTAACAATTTATTAAGAAATGCACATTTTTGTCAAATAATGAGTTTTCAGTTGATCAAAATTATAAGACCACAAACAGAAGTTGTAGGTAACCTTTCAAGAAGGACGTTGAGGTGAGCAAA
>LQNS02278125.1:16214023-16230802 GCA_001587735.2 Parhyale hawaiensis | reverse complement strand
ACCTTTCAAGAAGGACGTTGAGGTGAGCAAAGTTGAAACTTAGTAATGAATACTGCCTCCACTTTAGTTGATAACCTCAAAAATTCTTTGTGGCATACTAGAAATGAGGGTTTCCATGAGGGTTGCAGGAATGTGGTCCCAGCTACTACCCTAACAAAACTTAGGGCCGCATTAGAGGGTGGTCAGGGCAGGGGCGCAGGTGGAAGGTAGGGAGAAGGTTATTTTACGTTACAAGCGGCCAGCTCATGCGATGTTTAGCAGGGACAGCGACTGNCAGTCGCTGCTGCAGCGTCCTGTACCACCCCTGAATGGCGGACATTCAGCATGTAATTAAGTACCTATTACCACCCCTCAGGCAGCCCTGTTAAGCTTCTGCCGCGGCTCTAAATTCTGTTAGGGTAAAGATGACATCACGAAGTTCGTTTATTGTCCCAAATTGTTTACCATTTCCGCAAACATCTCTCGCCATCCATCCCCAAAGATTTTCTATTGGGTTTAGGTCTGACGAACATGCTGGATGACGTAAAACAGGGACCCCATTTTCTTGAAAGAAGGTCATAGTCTGGCGGGCAATGTCGACTGCTGCATTATCCTGCTGGAAAAACCATTCATCACCACAAAAATGAGAGCCCTCCGTCGACAAAGATGATCTTTGTAGCATGCCGACATAACCAGCAGCTGTTTGACGACCCTGCACCACCTGAACCTTCATTGCTCCCCTGTTGGAAAATGCAACCTACACCATAACGTTAACGTAAAAGACCATTATGTCATAGGTATCGCTCTGTGATAAAAAAGCTGAAAGCGAAAAATAACAGAATTTTAATAGACCAAATCTACAACCTCACTTCACTTCAGAGAACGAAATTCTACCAATTTAGAAAAGCGTCTCTCGTCGAGTGGTGGATCAATATTTCTTTAGCTGAGCACATCACTAGGAAACCAATCATCCCGGGTAAGCAGGAGGCTTTAGTGTTCCCAACAACACTGACATTGTCAGAGCGGCAACAAAGTAAAACGCAGATACAAAAAAAAGTTTAAGGATGACAGTAAACTATGTATCAGAAAGACCATGGACAGACAGTTACAATGTTAATAACTAGAGAAGTACTCTGAGAGTGCAGACCCCCGATAACAGACGAAATGCTAGCGAAGAATTATTCATATTGGTAATTAATCTACAATTTCTTTTTGATATTTACCAAAACTTGATCATTTGCTGCTTATGATACTCTAGCAGTTCATGCGAATTTTGAAAAGATCCATGACTTTTGTATTATGTCCTGAAGAAGAGAGGGGTTAATTGAGCGACAAACGGACTGGCCGGTCACTAAAATTAGGTCAGTCGTTCGTTGCAACAGTTCTAGCAGTTCTAAATATATTTCACGAAGCTCTGTCCACAACTTTTTGAGTTATGTTGCTCACAGACAAAGAAACAAATAGTCAGACGAAGACACAGACAAACATCGATGAAAACAGAACGGCGTTGGCTGAGGTAAATAACAAATGACAGTGAAAGGTAAAGGTTGTTCTCCAAACAACGAAGATGAGAATACTGACGAAGACCTACACAGCTGGAATACTTCAGGCGAAAACCCAGTATATTAACCGGAGTTCTTTGAAACTGGACATTGGTGTGAACATATTTCACTAAGGTACAGAAACATAGTGAAACGCAGATAAAAAAAAAAAAAAAAATCCTGGAACAGTGAGAGACTGGAATCCGGACGAATGCCTGTAGTAACAAAGTGAAACTGTAACAATGAAAGTGTTTCTTTATGTTTCAGAAACAATAAACATTCGATAATGAGAACTGCTTGAATCAAAGCGAAAACCCTTATGATAACAAAAAGGACGTGGAAGCTGATATTGCAAAGCCGAGAGTCAACGATAATTATAACAAAATTAATGCATCAGCAAAGTGAAACAACAAAAATCCCTGAGATCAAAAGTATCACTCAATTATCCAGAAACAATAACTTCAAAAGTGACAACTGCCAACACACTACAACAAAATGGAACGCTTATAAAAATAAAAGAAAACATTACACAGAATGTTGTGTTCCAGAAAGAATAACATCGGAAGTGACAACTAAAGTCAGAGGTGAAGTGCCAACAAATTACAATGAAATATAACGCTGATAAGATATGAGAGCAGAAATTATACAGAAAGTTGTGTTCTAGAAACAATCAGAGACGGGATAATGACGAACATCTGCAACGCTATATATTTTATAGATGTACAAAGAACAAGGGATAGCTCGGGAGGAGACCCAGTGCGTCATGCGGAAGGGCGGTCCAGGACCGAGGTCAAAATTGCCTCTGAGTCACAAAATAAATAACGTACGTGGGAGTAGTACGAGCGGTAGCAGCAACAGAAGCCTGCACAAGCTGTTGATTTACGAGCGGTTATGCGTAAGAACCTTCACAGCTTACAAGAAAATTTCGGCGAAAACCGCGTCAAATGAAACCCCTAGATTGATTTATGCCAGACAATGAGCAGCAGGCATGATTTTGGGTAGGTACTGGGCAAGACGGGGTAAGGAGAGCAAGCGAATAAATTGAAACTTCAAGGAAGAACAAACTCATCTCATAAGAGGCTGAGTCTTAAAAGTAGTTATTTATCGCAGGAATAAATATACGGCAGCACGGTTCTTCAGAAGACATATTTTTGTCAGATGACGGAAAAATACAAGTAGTGGAGAAAGGATTCAGGACTGAAAACACAGTGGCAGAACATTTTCAAAGCATTTGCGAACTTATTCACCACAGAGTAGAGGTACACTGTGATCCAGTACATCAAAGGAAATTCGTGATGCAAAAGTAAGTAGCAAAGAAAAGAATCAAGAAACGACACGTGTGCATTTATTCAAAGAGGTTGTGTGCGTTGAGAGTATAATTTCGAGGTGCAACACCTCAATGGTGTGCTTTGCCATGTTAAACCTAGTAATGATACTACACTCTACTAGACTATATACTATTATATAAAGTCTTTTGAGGTATAAACACAAATATATGCTTATAACAAGTGCGGATGCGCCCTAAATAAGATGCTATTCACTCGAAAGATAAGCATAAAAAAAATATACAGCTAATAATTTCATAAAATTATATATTCGTGTTATCGGTACAATATATCAGTCGACCGATAGTAGAAAAACTCAGTACATTGGTAAACAGATTCATAAAATATTTAACCCTTAAAATATACCTGAGATTCACATAATATAATTGCGGAAGAAACAATCGAAAACTAACTTTTACTGTTTTGCTTCGCTCGTTTCCATGCACCCGTAGACTAGCCCGTCGTTTACAATCAAGGCGCTTAGGTTACGTAAACAATGCTAGAAATTGCAAACAATTCTGGAAATTAGACAAAAGACAAAAAACTCGGCAAAAAAGAAATATGTCTGCCCCTTTAGAAAGCACTTCACCCATGAAACATTGGATTAAAAAATGAACGAATCGGCTCGAGCCATAGAGGGCGAGATTTTGCAGAAAAGAGGAAAGAAAGTTCAAGGATTTTTGACGGAGATATAAAAACGGTTGCATAAGACGGGTCAACAAGCACTTCATGGCTGAAGTTCATCGATTTGTATCTTCGTAAGTTCGACCTCGTGATTCCAAATCTGAACTCTGGTTTGGCCTCTCACGTCCCATTTTGGGGAAAAAAATCACGTGCTGTTTCTTTTACCTCGCCAATGCTATTCTTGCATTTGGAGACTTTCTGGACGTTTAATATAACGTTATTCCTAAGAGAAGGTCAAAGATGAATATCTAAAATATAAAATAAAATAAAAAAAAACGACGTGCCGGCCAAGTGTCAGTTTCAGGTTTAAAATCAGCGTCCATTTGTGAATTAGTACCATTTCTCAAGTCCACAGCCAGAGAAGAAAAAATGAGTTTTATAGACCAGCTAGTGAAATATTTTCTACGCAGTGACGGTAAAAATGATGGGTGAATGCCACAATGTGCGCAACCTCCATAGAATTATTACCATCCGTGGCGTTGCCGTAGGTATATGTAAAATTAGCTCTCGTATTGTCTTGAAGTTCATGGGCCGGATGCACAAACGCCTTGTAAAGTTACGGTAACGTAAACTGTACAGTTCCATGAAGAAGTTCGCGGCTCAGATTTTGTCACATTTTAACCCTAATCGTCACAAAGTTATAATCAAAGTGTTCTGAACCTCTAACCGATGCATACCTAAGTAAAAAACAAGACTTAGATGTTTAATCGAGGAGTAAAAAGGTAAGACTCCAGCTACATGGTAGCATTCGAGCCTGCAGTTGCACAGTTACGATGCTTGTTAACTTTACAAGGCGTTTGAGCATCCGGTCCCCAGATGGCATAACGAATGCGATGTAACAAGAACAGAAGAAACAGTGGGAAGTAACAGTTCAGAAATAACTAGTACGAGCGCACTCGTGGCAAGCACCTTGCATGTTTAAATAGGTATTACGTAGGAATAATGTTTGGAAGAAACAGTTTTCTGGCACAAAAATTGCTAACGATCTCGAAAAATGATCGAGTACCAACAATTAAATTAAGCATTGCAAAATTATGCGATAGACGACAGCTTAGCAAGTTCATGCATGCATACATTCGAGATTTTCATCAAATCCTGCTAGGCAAACAGAGTAGTTGTACAATATAGATTTCTAAAGCGTATACTTGCTTGCATAAAATATAACACGCGCTAGAGGCAATTTCGTATCAAGATTCTGCGTTCTACATATGAATATTATTTTCTAAACTGAATAACATACAGCTCAGCTGACGGACCACAGTCCAATAAATTTAGTTCATCCATTTACAAGCTACAGAAATAAGTCCATTACGAAAGCGTATTACTTCCAAGAAGAAATGAAAATGTCAGTTATTTTTAGACTGATGCACCGATACAAAGAGTAGTTCAAAAATTCACCGGAATAGATGGAATATTAAAGATCGAGGTTTAAATTGATCTCCGTTTATTTGCTGTAGCTAAATTAATGAAATGCATTTGAGCTGCAATTTTTGTTATCGAGTCCACCATATTTTTTAGGAACATTTACTTGCAAAAAGAAAGGTAGCGGTACCAGTGTATTTTAGAAGTTGTAGTTGAAGTAAAAAAAAGATGCGTTCTACAATTTGCGTGACTGACTCAACCTTGCTTCTTAAAATGCATTTGCTGAAAAGAGGTGGCAGTAAGGATTCGTTTCGTATTTAGTTGCCAAATATTGTTCAACAACTTCGGAGACAGACTTAATTTTTGTCACACAGGCACACCTGATGACAATTAAAATAAATACATTAACTTCTGCAGAAAAAGAAAGACACCGCTTACAAAAACTGAATAAACACTTTTTTACGTAGTTTAATACGGAAAAAGAATGACGCGTGTGTGAGTAGGAACTAGACAAATTTCACTTTTTTTAACAAGCACCGAATTCGAACCGCAGAAAATAGGAAAAAAAGCATAGGGAAAAAAAAATTTTCGAAGTAAATTTGTTTAAAAAATGAAGAAAATAAAGGCGTAAATTTTCACAATATCAGCCGCCAATGTAAGCACAATGTGGTGATATTAATCAAATTAATTAAACTATGCGGTGTATGAACGCAATGCAGTGTGCATGCGCAACAGCAAGTAGATGCAGTTCTCCCAATGCTGTTTGTGCTCACGCAATGTTCCCGTTTTCCCCTTTACTTACAGAAATAATAATGGCACAAAATTAAGGTAAAACATACAAGCAAATTTTGTGACTCCATCTCACAATATCTATAAAATGGATGTCCTTTCACGAACCCTCGATATTTCTAGGCTGAATATAACAAATATTTAGACAAGTGTATTAAACGACAAATTTCAACGTGTTTTGGAAGGCGAAAATAAGGGAACGCCTGCAGTTAGTTTTCAAAGGCCAAAGCGATAACAAGGAGTCGTGCAAGTGCCGCCCCGTGCAGAATTGGCTGGTAAAATCTGAGCGGTGTTGCATTTGTAGTCCAATTAGTGAAGCAAATACGTCTCGCCAGCACTAATGAAATAACTCCTGTCGTTGGGCTCCAACGCTTTGCATTACAATGACTGCGACACGCAAACCAAACACCCACACGGGGTATAATGTATACAATGATTTATATTGGAGTGCACCGACGTCACTCCATTAATGGTGCCATTCCAGGAAGATTAATTCTGTAGCGTGGTACCGAACCCCATTCAAAAATAGAGAAGCTTGTCAATATTATAAGCAGGAAAATAATGCAGGTAGCGCTGTAACGAATAATATTCACTAAAGAGGTATAAAGAAGTTACTTAATTTCACTAATGGTGCCATTCCAGGAATATAATTTCTGCAGTGTGGCTTCAAATCGTATTCACAATACGTAAATCTTGTCAATATCACATGAAGAAACGCAATGCAGGAAGAACTGAAATTAAAAATGTGCTTTGAAGAGGTTTTAATCGCGAAACTTACTCTGTTGAAGTCATTCCAGGAAGACCCATTTTCAGGCGTGGCTGAGAACCTTGATCGGATATGCCGATGATAAGTACATAAAACAGAAGGTTTCCTACAGATCATGACCAAATCAAGTCATTAATTGAGAGACTTGAAAACCAATGAAAACTAATGGTGCTTTGAGGAAGCTGTTCTATCTTTATTTTCTGTATTCATTTACTGCTTGTTCTGAAACAGAAATTTTGCAGAAAAAATTATCGGCATCCACATATGCACGAGGACGATGCTTGTATGAGGACGATGCTTGTATGAGTGTGTAAGGTATGACGCGAAAACTGGGGGAAAAAGTTTTCAATCTAAAAAATACGAGCACAACAGCTGAAGCACGATATTTTCAGTATCAATTACTGAACAGTATATCTATATTTCACAAGATCCATTATTATGCGTGATCCAGCCTCTGACGGTACACGTAGCAAAGCTAAAATCACTTGAATGGGTAACAATAAAAAACAAACACCGCAACGTTTACATGTTACGGGTATTTTTCACAGTTGGATGAATGTACAAAATAATCAATATGTAACGTAAGTTCGCGGTATCTTCTGCTAAGCTAGAACGAAACGTACCCTTTAAAAATTTCCAATAGATAATAATTGAGTCATCACTGGATGAACAGTCTCTAAACCAGTTCATTTTTCTTGCAAAAGAAATTGGTCAATTGACCTGTATAGTAAAGCTATATCATTATATAATGCAATCAAATAATAATTTTAGCGTGAATTAGGATTGAGAGTAGAAAAGTTACGAATTATTATGATAATAATAGTCTGCAGTAGAAGATACGGAGAAAATATATAAAGTTGTAAAACAGCTATGCAATACGCGCAGAAGAAACATACATGAAAGATATTGCAATGGGGTGTACGTAGAGTTTGTGTCGAGTTTTAGTAGTCAATCGTTCGACTAGAATATGATTGAATCCAGGAAATATAGAATTTAATCACACCTCCATTCAGAGCACAGTTGAAGGTATCTTTTAGTGGAAGGTTTTAGAGATCCTATAACCTGTAATAATTCGGTAAAACATTAAAATGGAAAATATAAAAAATCATTTTGAGCACTTGATGCTTTTCTATAACCACATATGAAAAAAATGCCTCACAATCAAGCAAAGAAACGAGCCGCAGTTTACGGAGATGATTCTTTATTCCAAAGAACTAACTATACGGAAATGTTCTGCGAGGTTCCGCATAATTGATAAAGAGCGATCAACCAGACCATCCTCTACAGTTCATGACCAAATAAAGTCATTAATTGAGAGACTATAACCCCTATTGCATAACCCGAGAACTGGCAGAAAGCCTCAACTGAGGAATTTAAATCCGCCGTTCATAAGCACCTGGTAAAGCTTGGGTTCGCCAATCACTACGACGTTTGGGTGCCACATCACTTCATTGTGAACCATTTGGGTGGTACTTCAATCTGTGATTTGCTTCATAAACGAAGTGAACACGTGCCTTTTTAAAGCAAATTGTGACACTAGCTTGATTACTGAAATTCAGAGAAAACGATCGTGGAGAAAGAAACATGAGTCTCTCTGAGATGCCCCAAAAGGGGGTCGTCACCCTAAAATGTTATGCTTTATCTCTGATTGGAAACAAATTCTCTACTATGAGTTTCTCCCATGTAACCAAACAATTCTGAGAAATAAGGCTCACAATTAGACGAGTTAAAACTGGAATTTGAGAAAAACATCCAGAATTGGCATACAGGAAAGGTGTTATTTTCTATCAGGATAATGCAAGCCCAGACGTTTCCTTGGAGATCAGACAAAAATTGCTGCAACTTGACTGGGATGTGTTACCCCACCCTCCATAGTCACCAGATATTGTTTTTTTTTTATTTCCACATATTCGTGTCTTTACAGAATAGTTTTCAAGGTAAGAAAAATTTAATTCTTTAAATGGCTTAAAAAGATACCACCGCAATTCTGGAAGGAGGGTATTTTCATGTTGAAGGAAAAATGGAAACGCATTGTGCAACAAACTGATTCATATTTGTATGATTAAAAATGCAATGGCGTTGATTTATTGACCTTTTTATTATCTTTGAAAAATCGGCACGAAGTTTTAGGACCGCCAAGTAACACCTGAGCGCATACTGTTATTCCAATTTCATGATGACGCAATAAAAATTTAAGGATACTTTCAGCAAGGGAAATTGCTAGGGATCATAAAATAAGTAATTGTTAAAAAAGCAAAAAAGTGGTACGACCGCATAAACACCCGCACACGCGAGCTCTAAGCGTTGTGGTAATTATTCTCATGGAAGTTACATTATTTCTTGGAACCCTGCAACAATAATCATGACCACTCTCATGCAGCGCCGGCCTGTAGCTGTCCATTAGCGATGGGACACAAGCACGCATAATCCAAGAATTAGCGGCGTTAAAATACATGATGCTCTTATAATCATACTGCACCCAGGAGCTTAATTTTGCAGTTGTAGATTAAATTTGTGGGTCAACTACAATGGTAGAAATAACCATAGATTTTTGTAGCTGATTCGGTTGATGACATAACTTAGTTGATTATTCTGCTAGTTTTTTCAAGTAAGACCTTTAACAAATGTCTACCATGCACATATCTTAAAAATTAAAAGTAATGACATAACCTGGCCAGAGCTTTTAACAAAAGTGTTATCTACGCGTTGATTCTCTGTGAATCTCGAGCTAAATATTTCTACATCTCTGATGGAACTGAATTTCATTCGTTTGCAAGAACGGCGATTTGAAATTGCGCTAAAGCCCTAAGCCTCAACAGATTTAACAACAAAGATAGAAACCAAGCAAAATATTTCACCAGCACAAATACTGTTGCTCTCAAACGGAAATTATTCAAATTTTTTTACTAAGTGTGTAATGTACTACGTCACTCGAATTGTGTCGATGTTAGTAAAGGATGAAAATATTGGGCATCACAATACTTTGGTTCTCGGAGAATTTCCGCAAGACGAGACCTAGACGATACATTACGAGACCTACGATACATTACGAGACCTACGATACATTACGAGACCTAGACGATACATTACGAGACCTACGATACATTACCATATCGATCGCTGCGAGAAAAATATAACTTCAGTAGAATCGTACCTTATAATGTAAATTTTGCTAAAAAACATGGTAGTCAAGGTATATAGACAAAGCAGAATTCTATAAAATTTCAAAAAATAGCGTGCTATCAATGGAACACGAAACACAATCGATGACAGCAGCTTGATATACAGGTATGCAGCGCAACGACTGAAATGTTCCTACACATAGCACACACTGGACTAAAGAACATTGCTTCCAATAAGCATTTTGATGCATGCAGTACTAAACATCGGACTCCAAACGACAATTCCTGTATCACGACATGTCACATGGTTCTGACACTAACGTCTATAGGCCTACTCTATTGCGGTATCAAACGTCGAACCCAAAACGTTATTTCCTCCAACTATCATGGCACGTCAGATGGTTCTGACACACCATTCTGGGAGTGACACTAACGTCTTCTCTATTTACAGCACCAAATATCGATCGGAGCCAAAATGACATTTCCTGTAACTATCATGACACGTCAGATGGTTCTGACACACCATTCTGGAAGTGACACTAACGTCTTCTCCATTTAATTACAGCACCAAACATCGATCGGAGCCAAAATGACATTTCCTGTAACTATCATGGCACGTCAGACGGTTCTGACACACCATTCTGGAAGTGACACTAACGTCTTCTCCATTTAATTACAGCACCAAACATTAATCGGATCCAAAATGACATTTCCTGTAACTATCATGACACGTCAATGGTTCTGACACACCATTCTGGAAGTGACACTAACGTTTTCTCCATTTAATTACAGCACCAAGCATTAATCGGATCCAAAATGACATTTCCTGTAACTATCATGACACGTCAGATGGTTCTGACACACCATTCTGGAAGTGACACTAACGTCTTCTCCATTTACAGTGTCAAACATCGGACCCCAAACGACATTTCCTGCAACTATCCTGGCACGTCAACTGTATGGTTAGACAGTCAGCCCGGACGGACGGGGTGGGAGTCGCAGGAGAGAACAGAGTCTCCGGTAATTATGCTCAGACGCGGTCGTTAAGACCTCTCTTTATCTCGTGCGTAATGACCGCAATATGTTCCCGAGAAGGCATTACCACAATACGTTCCTAAGCTCGTTTGAGAATCTACCAAGCGCTCCACGGCCTGTCCAGTACATCGTTAAATATCAAGATGTAAGATCAGCAACTGCGTGGAATAGCTGCATCTCACCAGGGCCACGGATACATGCAAGCACTAAATGACCTCGAAGAGGAAATTGAAAATCATCTTGCACGACGTGATCGTTCTAGGGTGGCCGTGCAAAATAGTGCTGAATATTTTAAAGTGGAACATGAATTTTGTGGTACACATCGAGACGATGAGCGGCGACCGGAGAACTTGTCAGCAAGTATCCGCAATTTCAATAACAGAAAAAAAGGAGGTGGAGTTAACCTCCTGCGTTCAATATTTATGAAGTTCTCGTGTTTTTTATACGGTTTATAGCAGAAAATAACGATGTTAGTTTGAGAGAAATTACGAAAAAATCAATCGATGCATGAAATTCATTTCGTAGGGCAAATACTGATGGGTAAATACTGCGCGAAAGGGACAAAAGTTGCCATACTACAAGCTATTGATAAACAAACTCAACAAACTTCGCTTGGCACCTATATATGTATATATATATGATAAGTAGTATCTTTTCAAAACGTATGAAGTGTGAACAGTACCAGAGTGCAAACAAGTAAGATTTTACATCAATATCATCAATATTAAACAAGTAAGATTACATAAACCTATAACACGAATATAAACTTCTGTTTCCTACACGAAATAGACTAGGGAAATGAGCTTCAGCAAAGTAACGTAGAACTGCTCAAAAGTGAAAGTTTTTATTAGTTTATTACGCAACTGTACGGCACACCTAGTCAACAGCATATTGTGAATACAGGAAGCACTATCGAATAGTTTAGAGTAATTTAAAAACATTGGTTTTTGCAAGAAAAAGACCAGGGAACCGCAGTATCAGCACAGCAACGCAAAATTTTTAACAATATTAAAAAAAAAAACGAAATTGCACGAAAAGATCGAGGAAACGCACCGCCAGCAACGAAGTTCCCAGAAACAACAGGATCGAGCGCGCTTTCATTTCTAGATTTGGCGCGCCAGAGACAACAGGGCGATGCTGCGAGAGGGTTTTTAACCCGACTCCCGCGCTGTAAGACGATCCCTGAGAGCTGTAATTGCGACGGCGGGCGAGTAATTCACATCCTTCACGAGCCTAACAACTTCACACTGGGAGAGAAAATCAGTGAACGGTGCAGGCCTTTTCTGCGTCTTCTTTTCTTCAACACACGAGCATTTTATAGTTTCGAAGTGATGAAGGAATTAAATCCTCAAAGCCGAGTATAAACTCCGCATGGTTTCCATTTCACACCGACTATAGACGAATGTGTACAGTTTAAAGAGAAGAAAGTGAGTGCAGTACGTTTATTTGTCCCTTTCTCATGTTGCTCTCAGTAGGCGCATGACCACACGAGCGTGCTCTGCACGGAGACTGGTAGGACTGCTCAAAAAATGAGGATTTACACTAAAAATGAAACAGAAAGAAAACCAGAAAAACACTTCATCAGGAGTAGGCAGAACCGCAATTGAATATAGGACAAAAGGGGAACACATTTTTTCCGTTTTCCGAAGCTCTAATTCAGGCTAAGGTAACTCACATGGCTGCCCCCCTGGGAGGGGGAACACCCAGTAACTATCGGATCAACGGTGACCCGCAAGCCCGAGTGGAGGCCGCAAATATAAGTGCTGCAGAACGCTCATCAACCTCTACAGTGCAGCTATGAGGGCACCATGTGATCGTCCCAGCCTGTTTTTAATCTCGTTAACAAGAATATAAAGGATTCATTCTTTGTAGGCACGATGAAGAGTAACGAGATTCCGTCCACTCCAAGCTTTGGATAATCTGATTTAACAGCTCAAATTTTATCAACCCGGCGAAATGCAACGCATGCGTTGCTTGTGCCCAGAGGACGGCTTGTGTGGTAGTGGTGCACCGAAACGTAGTTTTAGAATAATAAAACAACTTAACAAAGTCCATTCGAAGCCAATAAAATATTTCAAACGAAAATTTGTCTGTCAGTTCTGAACAAAAAATTTGGTAAGTAAAATACTACGACAGAAGGGGAAGAGAAGAGGGACAAGTTTTTATCAAAACTTATTATGGCCGGGATTGAATACGACTCAGTGAATATCAACAGTAAATGGCATTCTAATGTAAATGTATGTATGTAATGACGACCATACGAGTACGTAACTACGTATTTTTGCTAACATAGATTTTCAGGTCTATTGTGCCAAGCATTGGGTCCACAGAGTGATCAGTAGACACACAAAAACAAATACATTTACCACAACTGCGTATATTTTCTATCAGAAAAACAGCCCACATCGAGACATTCAATAGTCGAATGCTGATTTCATAATGCTACTCAGGTATGTTCAAATACTACAATCACATTTTCTCATGAACAGCAGTTCGTTCTTCTTTGCTGAACACTTCGACCGCATTCTCAGTAGCCAATATAAAAGGTCAGAATAAATTTTGTATGATATATTGAAATAAAATATGCATGTTCGATGAGAACAAAAAACTTTTGCAAAGTTATTTTCTGTTGAGGAAGATTAACTGAAAATTTTATCGACGTGTATCCCAGCAACACGTTTAAGACAGACACAAAACAGACAAATGTGCACATAAAATGGAAACTTTTGCAAACGCAGTTTCCGTCGTGCACGGGCTAACTGCAGCACGTATCGACATGTCTTCCAGCAACAAGTTCAAGACGGAAGGAAAACAAATACAAATGTGGAGGGCAGGACCTGCTGCTGGTGTTATTGTGTCGCGAGCAGAGCGACAGGCTGCCTCCTTCCCACGGGGATTTGCTCCCCACCAGGATATTTGCCCGACGGGCGAATCCTCCGTTGGGGGGCTGAGGGAAGCCCATTGCAGGGTCCGCTCCAGCCCCCTTGTCAAAACAGGGGGCGAAATTATGATTCTAATAACGGCCTGCGACTCTCAGCGTAGAAAGCATTTGACTGAAAGAGAAATTTAGTTGAAAGAAGAATAGCTCAGTCATTAGTTCGGTCCTTGCGTAATAACATTAAGGGGAACGCCTGGGAAAGTAAAGAAGATGAATAATTACTGGTATTTACGACTTGATGAAGCTTGCTAAATCTTACGGAACGGAAGACTGAAAACGAAATTCAATTGAAATATAAACAATTTTACTGCTATTTTGCTTCTGTATGAAGACCTGAAGCACATACATCACCCCAATCGAAATAAGAAAAATTCGATATTTGTATGGAGGCTAAATAGAGCAGAGGTAGTAATGGTACCAGCAAGAGCAGAAGCATATCGCAATGTCAACGGTTTACCACAATTGCCTAAAGTGCTGCAAAGGATTAGTAAATAATAATTGAAATTAATTTTCACATGAGGCGATACGTTATTGTCATGGAACTACTTTCTGCTATATTGTTATTGTAAGTATTACTATATTTACATATATTTATAATTATCATAAGATAAGCTAATTTACGCATCCGTAGGTACAGTAAATGTATTCCATCACAAAAAGCGGAAGGAGCGTGGAGTTTGTCGACAGCAATAACTTTCTACGCAATAAATTTTTTTTTTTTGTGTGATTTTGTGATTTAAATTCACCGTGAGAAAAAATAAACCAAACAAAGAATGTCGTTATAACACCATCAGAAGGAAATTGAAATCGGGTGGAGAATGCTGAGTCAAAATGAAGAGCCAGAAAAAGATAAAAAAATTGCATCAGAAAGACATTGAAAGATTATGGGAATAGCTATACTATTACTCAAAACAACGAGGCATCAGCTTGTCCAAAACAATAAGAAAAATTTACTCGTAAACACACAAAACAATCTCAAAACTTCGCTGGTCATACCATGTCTAATACCATGGTACAAATCATCTGATAAACACTCAAAACGATAGCAAACGCCCATAGGCAATATAAAGCTCAAAATTATTGCACAAACAAGCATGTAAAGGCAGTACCGTCCAACAGTCCAACATGACACCAAAAATCGCAGGCAAGCCGCTACACGAAACAGTGCCAAAAATCTGCATGCTAAGTTCTATCCAAAACAATCCGAATGCACTGACCGTTCACATTGCAGGGGCGAGCAAAAACGCTCAGTACAATAATGAAGCGTGTAATGCAGCACTTAAGAGCAGCAGATGGGCTTTAAATGCATTACTATGCTATAAGCCAGGCAACCAAAAGCACAGTAGGTATTCTCATAATTTGGGCCCCCCAAGAGCCACGGTTTAGCGATGGCTCTGCAGTCAGGATGCCGAAATACGCCTACCGTTTTGGCTCGTTTGCAAGTGAATATGGGACCAATTAAGACCTCTATTGGAGCTGGAATTTTTCGAGGCTCCTTCACCAACTTGCTAATTGTACTTCAGTTGAGCATTTGATGTGTAAAGAGCTCGGCAGGAAATCAATTTAAGCTTGCCTGACTCTTTTCCTCGAACGTTAGACAACTCTCAGACACCACAAAACTTTTTAATTGAGGGCCTCTCACGGAGTGTGGGACGCAAGCAACCCATGTCGCTTGGTCGCCACTGGCAAATGAAAACAAAGGAACACTGAAAAGCGACGCTCTCACTCAAGGCCCAGCAGCTACCGCAAGCAACAGGGAATTTGCACTGAAATGTACTAGGCGTCTGTGTGCAGGACAAAAATTTCTTGTGGGAATCCAAACCTCGAGCAGATAAATAAAAACAGTAAAAGAAAAAGACGGAAAACGCGGCAGGAGTAAAAGTGGACAATAATAAATTTAACTCGTCCGGTTTAGAGTACACATTCAGAATTGTACTGCAAACTGTACACTTCAGTCGAGGCTCGTATCGAGGAGGGGATTCACCTAAAATTTTCTAATAGAAAATTGGGCCGCTGCCTTCTAATGGTT
This sequence comes from Parhyale hawaiensis, assembly GCA_001587735.2. Classification (NCBI taxonomy): domain Eukaryota; kingdom Metazoa; phylum Arthropoda; class Malacostraca; order Amphipoda; family Hyalidae; genus Parhyale; species Parhyale hawaiensis. The sequence goes on along the minus strand of LQNS02278125.1, from coordinate 16,215,232 downwards.
GATAAGAATTGATGTTAAAGAATACTGCAGTTATACGTAGAGTAACTAGACATACCACTTCAAAGTTAGCGTAAATGAGAGTAAACTTCATTGCAACGGTAAGGTGCAGCACAACGTACGGCTCTAATCCTACGCTATATTCATTACATTTCATGTCACGCTCGGAGGCACATAATAGCACAGGGGCTAACTTACAAAAATTCATTGCAGCGATCTCGAAAGTTTCATATCAATTATCGCCTCCATTTTTGGCTTCAGAAACAGAAGGATTGGACTGCTTACCCGAAAGGAAATGAGCCCTGCTCCCTTCTTTCGATATTTCTAAAACCGAAGATCAGTCATGCGAGCACCGTGTAGTCTCTCGAGAAAGAATCGGATACACGGCAAGCAGTGCACATTTTTTTTCCTTCATTTTGGACGGCATAAGTACACTACTAATATAAACCTTCTTTCTGAAAGTCACTGCCGAGTTTCTTATCACTGTGATTACCTGTGAGCAATCGCGGTGACACCTGTAAGAGAAACAAGAAGATTCATGGCCAGCCAGAGTACGTGTATTCCCTTTGGCGGGTCAAGTGAGCTAGTAGTAGCATGTGATGAGACCTTTCCGGTGCGAGCAACAGCCAGTTACCACAGAGGCCAGCTCGGCGTTTTGAAGAAGCATGACGTGTCCTGGAGGCAAAGGAGCCGCGGGCGCGGAAGGCAGACCGGGTTCTGGAGAGGATGTGTCGAAGGGGAAGAAGATTATCGTTCACCAGCTAGCGTTTGGACGTCTGGTAAGTTGTCGAGTGCGACTGCTGCGGTAACAGCGAGAAAGAAACGTAGAATATAGCGCATGGAGAGTCTATGAGGCTATGGAGTGCGAATGTGATAGCAACGGCGGTATGAGCAGAACTCAGCGTTGGGATGCTTTGTGAAAGAAGAGAACATAGAACTGGGATGTTCAGTTTGGCTATGGGATGGAAATATTGCAACAGTAAGATAAAAAAGAGGGACTAAATAGGCACTTTAATGCTCTGTAAAGTTATAGTGCGTACAGTGCAGCAGCTGAGTCCAACAAGTGCTCGGGTAAAGCTATTTTATCATTATTCACAATCCACGTCAGGGCATCACGGGACGGGAATAACGCAAATGAAGCACTAAACAGCCCAAAGAAGCTCAAAGCGCTGCTAAGAAGATTCATTCAAAAAACAATTCACGACTGACTTG